>SJYW01003705.1:1630789-1648079 GCA_006410735.1 Raphicerus campestris
TTTCGGGGCGGGGGGAGGCGGTGTGGGGTGGGGCGCAGAGACATTCTGTATCTTAAGAGTTTGGATTCCGTGAAATGGTACATTTAAGACCTGTGCAGTTTCACTCTCTCCAAATTTTACCTCAATCTTAAGAACAACAAAGATATGAAGCAACTTCCCCACCTTATATCACATTTCCCCTTCCTCCTGAACCATTAGCTTGTGCTCAATTTCTCTGTAAATGTTGGCAGTCAGCCTCCTCTCCTCTGTGATTTAGGGAAAGAACTAGATTTCAATCTGGTTTCAGAACTGTCTTACAAAATACTCAGCCCTTAAGAGCTATGTCATAAGAAATGAGAGTAACAAAATACTCAGCCCTTAAGAGCTATGTCATAAGAAATGAGAGTCCCGTATCAACAAGGTTTAGACTCAAAACTGGAGGGAAGTCCTTTTGGGACGCTGTATGCTGTTTACCTGGCGGAGGAGGCAACTCCAGGGTACTCATGCCTAATGGCCTGGGGGAAAAACAAGGCCTGGCCTGTTCGGCTTTAGAGGAGGGAAATGGGTCCTGTGGTGAGAGACCACAGGAAAATATTTAACAGCTGTCAAGAGGTGATGTGTCCACTGTTTGAGAAAAGGCTGGTTGACTTCCACCTGGTGGGCTGTAGCAGGAACCTACCCATAGGAAGGAAGGCTGTCTGGTCAGGCATCCAAAGACCAATTCTCACTGGTACACTGAGCATGATACATCCACTAAGATGGTAATATATCTTATTTGTTAACCTCACCTGCATTACAAATTGATCAACCTTTTGTCAGTTCAACGTTAATCATGATTACCCTGCTCTGTATTGATCAAACTTTTCCTTGACAAGTGAGTTTGATGTTTTAGTGCCCCCTCTACCTGGAGAACTCAGAGCCTGTTCATCAGTGCCCACCAACCAGAACCATAATCCTCGTATTATCACAAATTGGTAGCAAAGTATATAGAATACATACTCTATAGTAGTAAGAATCTGAAGATGTCCCTTTCTGCATTCCTCTTAGCAACCTGTAGGGTAGGAGGTGTGTGTGTACATGCAGACAAGTGTCTGCTCAGAATACATACAGCGAGTTTGGGGACAGAGATGGTACCACTTACAGAAATGTTCTGTGAAAAACATTCTAGATGTATTGTACTGCAGAGCATGAGGGCAGTGGAGGCAGACTGCTTGGGTTCAAATCCTAGCTGTGCTTCTTAGGAAGTGAATGAATTAATCTCTGTGGCTTATTTATTAGTTCCTAGATCTATAAATTACCTCATAGGGTTGTTGTGAGGAATAAATGAGGTAAGTAAAAACACAAAAAAGGATCTGATAATAGTAAGCGCTCAACAAGTGTTAGCTGCCGTGGCTGTTACTGAATCATAACATTAGCATGTTGGGCTCTAATGTGAATTTAGCTTTGAGTAAAAAGCACAGACATTACTTTGTCAACAAAGGTCCGTCTAGTCAAGGCTATGGTTTTTCCAGTGGTCATGTACGGATGTTAGAGTTGGACCAGAAAGAAAGCTGAGAGCTATAGAATTGATGCTTTTGAACTGTGGTGTTGGAGAAGACTCTTGAGAGTCCCTCGGATTGCAAGGAGATCCAACCAGTCCATCCTAAAAGAAGTCAGTTCTGGGTATTCACTGGAAGGACTGATGTTGAAGCTAAAACTCCAATACTTTGGCCACCTGATGCAAAGAGCTGACTCATTGGAAAAGACCCTGATGCTGGGAAAGATTGAGGGCAGGAGGAGAAGGGGATGACAGAGGATGAGATGGTTGGATGGCATCACCAACTCAATGGACATGAGTTTGAGCAAGCTCCAGGAATTGGTGATGGACAGGGAGGCCTGGCGTGCTGTGGTTCATGGGGTCACAAAGAGTTGGACACGACTAAGGGACTGAACTGAACAGAGTCCACAGATGCCAGCATGGATAGTGGGGAAAATATTGCATACAAGCATCTTCTTTAAACCACTGTCCAGGGCACTGCTCTTCCGGGCCCTGAAGACACCAATTACAGACCACATGTCTTCCACATAAGACAAATGTTCAAACTGTTATTTTACAAAGTGGCCAAGGACACCACTCTGCCTCAAATATTTCAGACGCTTTCCCTGAAATATTTTATCTCCGCTTTATTCAATGACCAGCTCAAATTCTAAGGGCTCTAAGCAGAGTTTCCTTATGTATTCAGGCCAAGTGGTCTTGCCTGCAGTGACTGCTTAAGACATATGTCTTGATGTGCTCATTTAGGCATCCACCCGCCAGCCCGCAGGACCGTATGAGAAGCTCACGAGAACCCAGTGTCGGAGGAAAACAAGAATCTTAAGGGCAGGATCATGTCTTTGACTGCTTAGAACCTTATTAAATAACATACTGCCCTGAACTTAGAGAAACACATATTTTACCATTATCTATAGTCTGTCTTATCTTCTCATCTAAAGATACAGGAGAGAATTATCATGCCTTCTGCATGAGGCTGTTAAAACAATTTAGTGAACTTTTATACACAAGGCTCTTTGCATAGGACTGGCACATGGGAAGTTCTTAAATGTTAGCATCCACTACAACTTCTATATTCCGTTAATGAGACTGACTTGCTCCACTGGATCTTTGTGCAACTTGGTTCTGTGATTTCTTGGTTCTGAAAGAATTACAACAATCTTGGGTGAGGGTGTTGGGAGATCACTTTACCAAAAGGCAATATTCCAGAAATTTCTATAAATTGCTTGTTTGGCATTTAGAGCTGTGGAATGATAGAACCCAACATAATTAAAATAGTATTACAATAGTATTTAAATGCTATTTATATTTAATAGCATTTAAAATACTATTAAGATATTATTCTAATTATGTTGAGTTCTATCAACATAAGACTGCTAAGAAAAGAGGTTACTTTTCACACCATCTCTTCAAGATCTCCTGACCTGGGGCCTCTAGCCCAGGGGAGCCCTTACTACCAGACAAAGTATCTTCCTCCCAGGGGTGGGCAGGCTTGCAGAGCTAGGTTCATATGTAAGTGACAATAATGAAATGGATAGTCAAAAGTTGAGATGTGCCTTTATTTTGTTTACCAATTTATAATAGCTAAAACAATGCATAATAGATTCAGATAAGCTCCTGCAATGACAAAGAAGTTACACTACCTTTACACTTTCTGGTACCAGAACAAGAGACGTTTTAGTGTGTGAATCACGATGGCTGCCATCAGTAAAAGCCATTCTTAGAAGATTGTATTGCTTTTTAGATAGTTTAAAAATACAGATGCTCTCTGCCTACATGGAGCTNAGACATTACTTTGTCAACAAAGGTCCGTCTAGTCAAGGCTATGGTTTTTCCAGTGGTCATGTACGGATGTTAGAGTTGGACCAGAAAGAAAGCTGAGAGCTATAGAATTGATGCTTTTGAACTGTGGTGTTGGAGAAGACTCTTGAGAGTCCCTCGGATTGCAAGGAGATCCAACCAGTCCATCCTAAAAGAAGTCAGTTCTGGGTATTCACTGGAAGGACTGATGTTGAAGCTAAAACTCCAATACTTTGGCCACCTGATGCAAAGAGCTGACTCATTGGAAAAGACCCTGATGCTGGGAAAGATTGAGGGCAGGAGGAGAAGGGGATGACAGAGGATGAGATGGTTGGATGGCATCACCAACTCAATGGACATGAGTTTGAGCAAGCTCCAGGAATTGGTGATGGACAGGGAGGCCTGGCGTGCTGTGGTTCATGGGGTCACAAAGAGTTGGACACGACTAAGGGACTGAACTGAACAGAGTCCACAGATGCCAGCATGGATAGTGGGGAAAATATTGCATACAAGCATCTTCTTTAAACCACTGTCCAGGGCACTGCTCTTCCGGGCCCTGAAGACACCAATTACAGACCACATGTCTTCCACATAAGACAAATGTTCAAACTGTTATTTTACAAAGTGGCCAAGGACACCACTCTGCCTCAAATATTTCAGACGCTTTCCCTGAAATATTTTATCTCCGCTTTATTCAATGACCAGCTCAAATTCTAAGGGCTCTAAGCAGAGTTTCCTTATGTATTCAGGCCAAGTGGTCTTGCCTGCAGTGACTGCTTAAGACATATGTCTTGATGTGCTCATTTAGGCATCCACCCGCCAGCCCGCAGGACCGTATGAGAAGCTCACGAGAACCCAGTGTCGGAGGAAAACAAGAATCTTAAGGGCAGGATCATGTCTTTGACTGCTTAGAACCTTATTAAATAACATACTGCCCTGAACTTAGAGAAACACATATTTTACCATTATCTATAGTCTGTCTTATCTTCTCATCTAAAGATACAGGAGAGAATTATCATGCCTTCTGCATGAGGCTGTTAAAACAATTTAGTGAACTTTTATACACAAGGCTCTTTGCATAGGACTGGCACATGGGAAGTTCTTAAATGTTAGCATCCACTACAACTTCTATATTCCGTTAATGAGACTGACTTGCTCCACTGGATCTTTGTGCAACTTGGTTCTGTGATTTCTTGGTTCTGAAAGAATTACAACAATCTTGGGTGAGGGTGTTGGGAGATCACTTTACCAAAAGGCAATATTCCAGAAATTTCTATAAATTGCTTGTTTGGCATTTAGAGCTGTGGAATGATAGAACCCAACATAATTAAAATAGTATTACAATAGTATTTAAATGCTATTTATATTTAATAGCATTTAAAATACTATTAAGATATTATTCTAATTATGTTGAGTTCTATCAACATAAGACTGCTAAGAAAAGAGGTTACTTTTCACACCATCTCTTCAAGATCTCCTGACCTGGGGCCTCTAGCCCAGGGGAGCCCTTACTACCAGACAAAGTATCTTCCTCCCAGGGGTGGGCAGGCTTGCAGAGCTAGGTTCATATGTAAGTGACAATAATGAAATGGATAGTCAAAAGTTGAGATGTGCCTTTATTTTGTTTACCAATTTATAATAGCTAAAACAATGCATAATAGATTCAGATAAGCTCCTGCAATGACAAAGAAGTTACACTACCTTTACACTTTCTGGTACCAGAACAAGAGACGTTTTAGTGTGTGAATCACGATGGCTGCCATCAGTAAAAGCCATTCTTAGAAGATTGTATTGCTTTTTAGATAGTTTAAAAATACAGATGCTCTCTGCCTACATGGAGCTTAGAAAATGGATCTGCTCTGTTTCTGATACTGTTGTCTACTGGACAGTTTCATACTTGAGTATTATTTTGAAAAGCAACCATTCTGTTAGAAGAACAACACTCAGCTGGGTCCAGAGATGTTTGTTCTCTAGAACAGAAAAAGCACTTGCTTAATATTCCAAGTCTTAATTTTTAATCTCAGACTGAGACTGGGGGAATTCTTAATAATTCAGTTGTGTTTAACCAATAGAAGTTTAAAAGGCATGACTAGACTTCATGAATGTCCTATGCAGAAAAGCGGTTCTCCCCAAATAGCAAGGGGGGCCAATGATTATCAGCAGAGCTCTACTCATCAGGAATGGGGGAGGGCCAAGTCTGTATGTTTAAAATGAAAAGGACCAAGAGAAGAAATCCCAGTTTGCCCAGATTCAATTATACAGTTCAGTGGTAGAAAAACAGAAATGTTATTTTTCTTTCTTTTTTAATCCAAAGTGATCTTTAATGGGGCTTCTCCTGTAGCTCAGCTGGTAAAGAATCTGCCTGCAGTGCAGATGACCCTGGTTCAATTCCTGGGTCAGGAAGATCCGCTGGAGAAGGGATAGGCTACCCACTCCAGTATTCTTGGGCTTCCCTGGTGGGTCAGATGGTAAAGAATCTGCCAGCAATGAATGTGGGAGACCTGGGTTCGATCCCTGGGTTGTGAAGATCCCCTGGAGAAGGGAAAGGCTACCTATTCCAGTTTTCTGGCCTGGAGAATGCCATGGACTGGATAGTCATGGGGTCACAAAGAGGTGGACAACTTTAATGAAGTTGATAACAACTGAAGTGTTTTTCCTTTCCCTATACCATAATCAAATGTATGCAAAATATACAAAAATTTAGAATTTCATTTTAATGCCTGCTTTAAAAAAATTATACATATACTTTCTATTAGATCTAGATCCATAAATCTACTTATATGTACTGGAGAGTTTTCAATAAAGCAGCTTGTCATTTAAGATGTGTTTGAGTTAAAATGCTGAGGTCACTGGTTTTCTGCACTACTTTATTAGATTGAATTAAAAAAAAAAAAACAAAATAAAAGTGGGAGTTAGTAACTAAGCTGTCATTCACTGTGCCACTTTGATAGTGAATAGTACATGTCTAAAAATAAGCATGACAGACTGACACTAGTCAGTACACTTTGAAGAACAGCTTTGAATGGACAGATTTGGATATATTTAGACAAGAAATACCAACAAAGAAGAAATCTTTCAGCGTCAAAATAATGAGGCATGCATGAATCACTTAAAACCAATGAATATTAAAGCTCAAACAGTATCATTTTCTGTTAGAGAAAACATTACTGTTCCCTCCTAGGAACATTATTCATTTTTCCTTCTGTACAAATTGGATGCATATGGAATAAAAGGTGGTGTCAGGAGGCTTCCAGCCTGCCTCTTATCAGCTCTATGACTTGGCAAGTTCACAAGAAGCCTCATCTGTAAACGCAAATGAAAACAGTAGCGATTCTCATAGGGCTTTGTGAAGATCAGTTGGGAACAAGACTGCAGGAGGCCTACAGAAGGGCTTGGCAGGTGTGTGCTCAAACGCTATTATTCCTCACATGGGAAGATCACTGACAGTACCTGTTTGGTTTAGGCTGCTCTCCTTTACCTTTCATTTTTCTCTAGATCTCCTCTTTCTTTGAGAGACAGACGAGTCTCTTGTAGTGACACTGAGGTCTACTGTCTAATATTCTGTCCACTCCTCTCCCAGGTAGAGAAGTAAAGTCATTTAGGTGTTGACCCTGGCTCTCCAGATTAAGTCCAAGCATATTAAGTAAGCGCATCAAGGTCCCAATTTATCTCGTGATGCACTTTCTTTTCCAACCCTAATAACTCATCTCTTGGACATTTTAAGCTCAGCATAGAAACTGAATCTTCTGATGGCATTTAGAATTAGAAGCTGATGACTTGTGCTCTAGGATCACTGGTCTCTTGTCCCATGTTGCTGTTACTGTTTTTAATAAGTTGAAGTTAGTGTCTACTCTTTTTCTAAGAAAGAACCATTCTGCACTTAGAAAGCAACCTTAGCTGAAAGATGACACTAAAAACGGTATCCCTATGAATAATCACGCTTATCCAGGAATTCAGCTCTTACCTACAATTTTAGGAAGACATATTTTCACTTTTTTATCCTAAATCTGTTGAACTTTTTGTTTTCTGTGTAAATGCATGAATCTTTTCAATTATAAATCTCTCTTCTGATGGAACTTCAAAACAAGTTTTATTTTCTAGGTACAATGGGAACCTGTTGAGATTTTCCATAATTCAACAATACTGGTGCATTAGAAGATCATCAGGGTGAGATGTGAATAACAATATAGCACTTGCTGAGGACAGACAGACACATACACTCATATGCACACATGTATATAAAACATGTGCCTCAAAACTTTCAAAAACTTTCAAAAATGAGATCTTACTGTATAACTGTTACATGTACTTCCCATTCATGCCATTATAATTTTCTAAAATATTTTATAGATGTGTAAACAACATTAAAAATTACTTTATCAGATATTTGTTTTCACATAGTACTAAATATCAATATTTAAATAGATATTTTTATAACTAATAATAAGGATTTTATAGGGTAAATTCCAGTAAGTTAAATTGCTGGATTAAAGAATATGAATAGGCTTTTGCTGCATATGGCAAACTGACCCCCAGAAAGGTCAGTTTAATAAAAACACACAAGAAATGTATGATGGTGCTTTCTTTTTCACACTTTTACTAATGCTTGCAATTGCCACTTTTAGAAAGTTGCCAAAATATGTCATTTTTGTTTTAATTTGTATGTCTTTGGTTAGATAAAACAACATATCACTGGGTATATCCACTAGGGTTATCCCTATAGGTTTTGGGATTCAGTAATTTGTCATCTTACGGATTTGTAAGACCTCTTTATACATGCTATAAATCTCTTATACCAGTTTTGGTCATCTGACACTAGTGTTTCCCTGATCACTGATGGGTTTATTTTGTTGCTGTCTATGAAATGTAGCTTTACGTCTTTTATCCAGTTCCTATGGGCTGTTTGTCTCTGTCTAGTCAATTTGCAAAACTTGTTCTTTACCATGGATTATTGATACTCTGTGTTCTTTGTTGCAAATAGTTTTATAAATCCGTTATCTGTTGCCATTATTTATGGAATACTTCCAATATGTGTGGGTGTCTTTCTCTATACAAGTTCATTATTTTTTCTGTTATAGCTTTTAGATTCCTATCTTTGTCTATCCGGCAACTAGACTGTATACTTTGTAGTTTTCTACAAGATGAAAAAACATTTTTCATTTAATTTTATAACCCACCTTTACTTTCTTTCAAGACATGTTTTTCTAGCATCCTTTATTAAGTAACTCTTTTTTCTACTATTTTGAAATACCACCTGGTCATATATTAGATTCTCAAATATACAGCTATCCAGTCTCCTTTCTCTCTTCTGCTCCACTGAGCTGTGTTTATTCCTTTCCTTAGTTACTTCATATCTAATAAAGCAAATCTTTCTTTTTCACACTGTACTGGGCTCCTGCTGGCACCTATTTTGCAATATAAAATTTAAGAGCAACNTCTCTCTTCTGATGGAACTTCAAAACAAGTTTTATTTTCTAGGTACAATGGGAACCTGTTGAGATTTTTCATAATTCAACAATACTGGTGCATTAGAAGATCATCAGGGCGAGATGTGAATAACAATATAGCACTTGCTGAGGACAGACAGACACATACACTCATATGCACACATGTATATAAAACATGTGCCTCAAAACTTTCAAAAACTTTCAAAAATGAGATCATACTGTATAACTGTTACATGTACTTCCCATTCATGCCATTATAATTTTCTAAAATATTTTATAGATGTGTAAACAACATTAAAAATTACTTTATCAGATATTTGTTTTCATATAGTACTAAATATCAATATTTAAATAGATATTTTTATAACTAATAATAAGGATTTTATAGGGTAAATTCCAGTAAGTTAAATTGCTGGATTAAAGAATATGAATAGGCTTTTGCTGCATATGGCAAACTGACCCCCAGAAAGGTCAGTTTAATAAAAACACACAAGAAATGTATGATGGTGCTTTCTTTTTCACACTTTTACTAATGCTTGCAATTGCCACTTTTAGAAAGTTGCCAAAATATGTCATTTTTGTTTTAATTTGTATGTCTTTGGTTAGATAAAACAACATATCACTGGGTATATCCACTAGGGTTATCCCTATAGGTTTTGGGATTCAGTAATTTGTCATCTTACGGATTTGTAAGACCTCTTTATACATGCTATAAATCTCTTATACCAGTTTTGGTCATCTGACACTAGTGTTTCCCTGATCACTGATGGGTTTATTTTGTTGCTGTCTATGAAATGTAGCTTTACGTCTTTTATCCAGTTCCTATGGGCTGTTTGTCTCTGTCTAGTCAATTTGCAAAACTTGTTCTTTACCATGGATTATTGATACTCTGTGTTCTTTGTTGCAAATAGTTTTATAAATCCGTTATCTGTTGCCATTATTTATGGAATACTTCCAATATGTGTGGGTGTCTTTCTCTATACAAGTTCATTATTTTTTCTGTTATAGCTTTTAGATTCCTATCTTTGTCTATCCGGCAACTAGACTGTATACTTTGTAGTTTTCTACAAGATGAAAAAACATTTTTCATTTAATTTTATAACCCACCTTTACTTTCTTTCAAGACATGTTTTTCTAGCATCCTTTATTAAGTAACTCTTTTTTCTACTATTTTGAAATACCACCTGGTCATATATTAGATTCTCAAATATACAGCTATCCAGTCTCCTTTCTCTCTTCTGCTCCACTGAGCTGTGTTTATTCCTTTCCTTAGTTACTTCATATCTAATAAAGCAAATCTTTCTTTTTCACACTGTACTGGGCTCCTGCTGGCACCTATTTTGCAATATAAAATTTAAGAGCAGCCAGGTAAATAACCCTGCCAATTAAGGGGACTTAAGAGACAGGAGTGCAATCCCTGGGTTGGGAAGATCCCCTGGAGGAGGGCATGACAACCAACTCCAGTGTTCTTGCCTGGAGAATCCCCATAGAGGAGTCTGGTGGGCTACAGTCCACAGGGTCTCAAAGGGTTGGACACAACTGAAGCAAATTAACACGCACAATTCTAACACAAAAAACCACCCCCCTCTCAACTTATCCTGAAATTGTATTTGCATTATACTTACATTATACTTTTGAAATAACTCATCTTTCTTTTAAAAGTGAGAGTTGGACTATAAAGAAAACTGAGTGCTGCAGAATTGATGCTTTTGAGCTGTTGTGTTGGAGAAGACTCTTGAGAGTCCCTTGGACTGCAAGGAGATCCAACCAGTCCATTCTGAAGGAAATCAGTCCTGAATATTCATGGAAAGGACTGATGCTGAAACTGAAACCACAGTATTTTGGCCACCTGATGTAAAGAACTGACTCATTGGAAAAGACCCTGATGCTGAGAAAGATTGAAGGCAGGAGGAGAAGGGGACGACAGAGAATGGGATGATTGGATGGTANATATAGCACTTGCTGAGGACAGACAGACACATACACTCATATGCACACATGTATATAAAACATGTGCCTCAAAACTTTCAAAAACTTTCAAAAATGAGATCATACTGTATAACTGTTACATGTACTTCCCATTCATGCCATTATAATTTTCTAAAATATTTTATAGATGTGTAAACAACATTAAAAATTACTTTATCAGATATTTGTTTTCATATAGTACTAAATATCAATATTTAAATAGATATTTTTATAACTAATAATAAGGATTTTATAGGGTAAATTCCAGTAAGTTAAATTGCTGGATTAAAGAATATGAATAGGCTTTTGCTGCATATGGCAAACTGACCCCCAGAAAGGTCAGTTTAATAAAAACACACAAGAAATGTATGATGGTGCTTTCTTTTTCACACTTTTACTAATGCTTGCAATTGCCACTTTTAGAAAGTTGCCAAAATATGTCATTTTTGTTTTAATTTGTATGTCTTTGGTTAGATAAAACAACATATCACTGGGTATATCCACTAGGGTTATCCCTATAGGTTTTGGGATTCAGTAATTTGTCATCTTACGGATTTATAAGACCTCTTTATACATGCTATAAATCTCTTATACCAGTTTTGGTCATCTGACACTAGTGTTTCCCTGATCACTGATGGGTTTATTTTGTTGCTGTCTATGAAATGTAGCTTTACGTCTTTTATCCAGTTCCTATGGGCTGTTTGTCTCTGTCTAGTCAATTTGCAAAACTTGTTCTTTACCATGGATTATTGATACTCTGTGTTCTTTGTTGCAAATAGTTTTATAAATCCGTTATCTGTTGCCATTATTTATGGCATACTTCCAATATGTGTGGGTGTCTTTCTCTATACAAGTTCATTATTTTTTCTGTTATAGCTTTTAGATTCCTATCTTTGTCTATCCGGCAACTAGACTGTATACTTTGTAGTTTTCTACAAGATGAAAAAACATTTTTCATTTAATTTTATAACCCACCTTTACTTTCTTTCAAGACATGCTTTTCTAGCATCCTTTATTAAGTAACTCTTTTTTCTACTATTTTGAAATACCACCTGGTCATATATTAGATTCTCAAATATACAGCTATCTAGTCTCCTTTCTCTCTTCTGCTCCACTGAGCTGTGTTTATTCCTTTCCTTAGTTACTTAATATCTAATAAAGCAAATCTTTCTTTTTTACACTGTACTGGGCTCCTGCTGGCACCTATTTTGCAATATAAAATTTAAGAGCAGCCAGGTAAATAACCCTGCCAATTAAGGGGACTTAAGAGACAGGAGTGCAATCCCTGGGTTGGGAAGATCCCCTGGAGGAGGGCATGACAACCAACTCCAGTGTTCTTGCCTGGAGAATCCCCATAGAGGAGTCTGGTGGGCTACAGTCCACAGGGTCTCAAAGGGTTGGACACAACTGAAGCAAATTAACACGCACAATTCTAACACAAAAAACCACCCCCCTCTCAACTTATCCTGAAATTGTATTTGCATTATACTTACATTATACTTTTGAAAGAACTCATCTTTCTTTTAAAAGTGAGAGTTGGACTATAAGAAAACTGAGTGCTGCAGAATTGATGCTTTTGAGCTGTTGTGTTGGAGAAGACTCTTGAGAGTCCCTTGGACTCCAAGGAGATCCAACCAGTCCATTCTGAAGGAAATCAGTCCTGAATATTCATGGAAAGGACTGATGCTGAAACTGAAACCACAGTATTTTGGCCACCTGATGTAAAGAACTGACTCATTGGAAAAGACCCTGATGCTGAGAAAGATTGAAGGCAGGAGGAGAAGGGGACGACAGAGAATGGGATGATTGGATGGTATCATAGACTCAATGGACCTGAGTTTGAACAAGCTCTGGGAATTGGTGAAGGACTGGGAAGCCTGGCGTGCTGCAGTCCATGGGGTTGCAAAGAGTTAAACATGACTGAGCAACTGAATTGAACTGAACTTTGAAAGAACCAATACTTCTATATTGTTTTTTCAAGAAAAATGTGTTTCCATTTGTTCAAATTTTAGTTTATCTTCCAACAAGACTTCAGATTTCTTCACAAAACTTTTGTGACTTTCTTTAAAATTTATTCCTAAATAATTTCATAATTCTCTGGACTACTGTGGATATATGTTCCTACTTAATGCTTTTAGGCAATCACTGCTTGTTGTTCAGTCATTAAGTCCCGTCCGACTCGTGACCCCAAGGACTATAGCACAATGAACTTCTGTGTCCTTCACTGTCTCCTGGAGTTTGCTCAAACTCATGTCCATTGAGTCGGTGACTCTCTCTAACCATCTCACCCTCTACTGCCCCCTTCTCCTGCCTTCAGTCTTTCCCAGCATCAGGGTCTTTTCCAATGAGTTGGCTCTTCACATCAGGTGGCCAAAGTATTGGAGTTTCAGTTTCAGCATCAGTCCTTCCAAAGAATATTCAGGGTCGATCCTTTAGGATCAACTGGTTGGATCTCCTTGCAGTCCAGGGGACTCTCAAGATCTTTTCCAGCACGATAATTCAAAAGCATCAATTCTTGGTGCTCAGCTTTCTTTATAGTCCATCTCTCACATCCATACATGACTACAGGAAGAACCATAGCTCTGACTATATGGACCTTGTCAGCAAAGTGATGTCTCTGCCTTTTAACATGTTGTCTAGGTTTGTCATAGCTTACTTTCCAAGGAACAAGCATCTTTTAATATCATGGCAGTCGTCACAGTCTGCAGTGGTTTTAGAGCTCAAGAAAATAAAATGTGTCACTGTTTCCACTTTTTCTCCTTCTGTGTGGTGGGACTGGATGCCATGATCTTAAGTTTTTTGAATGCTGAGTTTTAAGCCAGCTTTTTCATTNTAACACGTTGTCGAGGTTTGTCATAGCTTACTTTCCAAGGAACAAGCATATTTTAATTTCATGGCAGTCGTCACAGAATGCAGTGGTTTTAGAGCTCAAGAAAATAAAATGTGTCACTGTTTCCACTTTTTCTCCTTCTATGTGGTGGGACCGGATGCCATGATCTTAAGTTTTTTGAATGCTGAGTTTTAAGCCAGCTTTTTCACTCTCCTCTTTAACCCTCATCAAGAGCCTAAGTTCCTCTTCACTTTCTGCTATCAGAGTGGTATCATCTGCATATCTGAGATTGTTGCTATTTCTCCTGGCAATCTTGATTCCAGCCTGTGATACTTCCAGCCGGACATGTCACATGATGTACTCTCCATGGAAGTTAAATAAGCAGGGTGACAACAAACAGCCTTGTCATATTTATTTTCCAATTTTGAATCAAGTTACTGTTTCCATGTCTGGTTCTAACTGTTGCTTCTTGACCTGCATACAGGTTCCGCAGCAGGCAGGTGAGATGGTCTGGTATTCCCACAGATTGTTGTGTTCCACACAGTTCAAGGCTTTAGCGTAGTCAATGAAGCAGATGTTTTTCTGGAATTCTCTTGCTTTTTTTATGATCCAACGGATGCTGGCAATTTGATCTCTGGTTCCTCTGCCTTTTCTAAATCCAGCTTGTACATCATGAAGTTCTTGGTTCATGTACTTTTTTGGCATTGCCTTTCTTTGGAATTGGAATGAAAACTGATCTTTTCCAGAACTGCGGCCACTGCTGAGCTTTCCAAGTTTTCTGGCATATTGAGTGCAACAGTTTAACAGCATCATCTTTTAGGATTTGAAATAGCTCAGCTGGAATTCCATCACCTCTACTTACATTGCTTATAGTAATGCTTCCTAAGGCCCACTTGATTTCACACTTCAGGATGTCTGGCTCTAGGTGAGTGACCACACCATCATGGTTATCTGGGTTACTGGGATGTTTTTTCTATAGCTCTTCTGTGTATTCTTGCCACCTCTTCTTAAATCTCTTCTGCTTCTGTTAGGTCCTTGCCATTTCTGTCCTTTATTGTGCCCATCCTTGTATGTAATGTTCCCTTGATATGTCCAATTTTCTTGAAGAGATTTCTAGTCTTTACCATTCTATTGTTTTTCTCTGTTTAGAATACAGAAAGTCAATTGTTGGTGTATATTTATCTTATTTGTAGCCATGTTAACATCATAAAATTAAGTCTAGTTGATTCTTTTTTTACTAGACTCTTTGACTTTCTAGATTTTCTATCAGTGGCAAAAACAGCTTTATGTTCAATTTTCTCATCTTTATGGTCCCTCCTCAGTGCTTTCATTAGCATTTGCTTAATAATAAAAAGCATAGACTTTAAAATGTGGCTTTAAATGCTTTAGCATTTCAGATACTGTTGAGTTTTGGCAACATAGTACTACATTTAACTAAATTCTGTTTTAATTTTTATTATGAATGCCTTAAGTTTATCAAAAGTTTCTTCTGCAACTATGGAAAGGATCAAATAAATATTTTGTTAAAAATGAAAATACTGGTCTATATGAACATCTGTATGAACCAAACTATTATATTAAAAGGAAAAATATTAAAGATGCAAAGAGAAACTGAAAAGGAATTCTAGTGAAGGCTTCAGTATCTTTCATAATAGAACTCAGTAGATAAAAAATATAGGAACTGAATAAATATTGATAAATTTGATTTAAGAATTCAAATAGACCCATGTGTATGTGTCAGTTGCTCAGCTGTGTCCAACTCTTTGTGACCCCATGGACTGTAGCCTGCCAGGCTCCTCTGTCCATGGAATTCTCCAGGCAAGAGTATTGGAGTGGGCTGCCATTTCCTTCTCCACATACAGATCTATATGTGCCTCAAAAATATCTTAAACACATTAATGGTTGATCATTTACTTGGTGGCAAAAAGATTTTAAAACATTATTATAATAGTCACATTCTCAAATTAAGAGTCTATAAAAATAGAAATAGAAAACAAAATATAATAACCCCCTCTAAAAGAACATGTTTAATCAATTCTGTGATGAAAGATGAAATCAAAAGAAAAATTGCAAACTACTTAAAAAGAATGAAAAAGAGAATCAATGGGATATAGGTAAATTTTGAATGCCTTCCCTAAACATTCTAGCATTCTAGCAAAATTCACCAAAAATAGTCAAAGAATAAACAAATGCAAAAGCTAGGTATTTGATGACTAAAAGATTAAACTCTATGAAGGCGATCAAGCGGAAAAGAGAGCATACATATTTAAGATCACAGATAGCAAACAAGGCAAAATCAGAAATATAGAAGAGATTAAAACAATTGTGGGAATGTCAGTCTACACATGAGATAATATATTAAAAAAACCACAGTAGAGGATCCATGTACATATATACTATACATTGTGCTTCAGATCTGATTGGTGAAATTTTGTGTTTGGTTCAAAAATTGTAAAATATCATTAGTCTATTTTCAACAGAATGCAAGCTCTTCTTGCTATGTACTAAGGACAAAGAGCATGGGTACTAATTTTATAGGCAGGCCAGTGTAGCTCATGCGCTGGGTCTCCTTAGCCCCCAGGATTTTAGTGTAGAATTTACAGAGCAAACATAGACAGCGAGGGATAAAATAATACAGTGCTATGATAGGAAAAGGACAAAAGTTCTAGTTTCAAATTGTTTTCATTCCCAGGATTACTAAGCATAACTGCTACTTACACTGGTGCATCTGTAGATTGTGTTTTTGATGACACAGACTTATTTTGTCTATTATTTCAAAACTTCATACTCTTTGTTTTCATTATTGTTTAAAAGAAAAAACATGTGCTAGAATGTTTAAAGAAAGCATTCAAAATTCAATGCAAAAAAAAGAGCAATAACAAAAAATAATTTGTCATATTGTTGGATTCAAAAAATTTGTTTAGATGTTCCAAAGCCCATGGATACAAATCAATATTGGATTAAAAGATTAGAGATGTCAGCATATGCATACTGTACTAATTTGCTAGTTTGAATTAAATGAGATCGGAGACAGCACATTATTACAGTCTCTGTGCTCTGAGGTTAGGATTGAAGATGATTAATGATGCACTTGGACATTACCATGTGTTACGTGTGTATGTGCTAAGTTGCTCAGTGGTGTCCGACTCTTTGCGACTCCATGGACTGTAGACCACCAGGCTCTTTTATCCATGTATTGAGTGCTTACTAAGGTCCAGGCATAACTGATTCAAGAGTAGGACCAAAAGTTGTAAGCATTTGGGGTATCAGTTCAGTTCATTTCAGTCACTCAGTCGTGTCGGACTCTTTGTGACCCCATGAATCGCAGCATGCCAGGTCTTCCTGTTCATCACCATCTCCTGGAGTTCACTCAGACTCACATCTATCGAGTCTGTGATGCCATCCAGCCATCTCATCCTCGGTTGTCCCCTTCTCCTCCTGCCCCCAAACCCTCCCAGCATCAGAGTCTTTTCCAATGAATCAACTCTTCACACGAGGTGGCCAAAGTACTGGAGTTTCAGCTTCAGCATCATTCCCTCCAAAGATCCCAGGGCTGATCTCCTTCAGAATGGAATGGTTGGATCTCCTTACAGTCCAACGGACTCTCAAGAGTCTCCTCCAACACCACAGTTCAAAAGCATCAATTCTTCAGTGCTCAGCTTTCTTCACAGTCCAACTCTCACATCCATACATGACCACAGGAAAAACCATAGCCTTGACTAGACGGACCTTAGT
>SJYW01003705.1:1660315-1673711 GCA_006410735.1 Raphicerus campestris
GATGGTCTTGATCCCTGTCTCCTGTACAATGTCATGAACTTCATTCCATAGTTCATCAGGCACTCTATCTATCATATCTGGGCCCTTAAATCTATTTCTCACTTTCACTGTATAATCATAAGGGATTTGACTTAGGTCATACCTGAATGGTCTAGCGGTTTTCCCTACTTTCTTCAATTTCAGTCTGAATTTGGTAAATAAAGAGTTCATGATCTGAGCCACAGCCAGCTCCTGGTCTTGTTTTTGTTGACAGTATAGAGCTCTCCATCTTTGGCTGCAAAGAATATAATCAATCTGATTTCGGTGTTGACCATCTGGTGATGTCCATGTGTAGAGTCTTCTCTTGTGTTGTTGGAAGAGGGCGTTTGCTATGACCAGTGCATTTTCTTGGGGTATACTGGTGGACAAAAGGAAGACCCCTCCCTTGTGGCATTTACTGGACAACACTTTTGTGGTGGTATCCCTCTTTAGCAGTTATGGAAACTGAGGCACAAAGAAGTGTCACTTGCTGAAGATCAGTTAGTAGACATCATTGTGGCTGATTACAAAGCCTTTCCACTATGCCATTCTACCTGCTATGAACTGCACATTAAGAATAGTAGGTGCAGAATCAGACTGACCTGGTTTGTACCCCAGGCACAGTGTTGTTAGCCATGCGACCTTGAACAAGTTACTTAACCTCCCTGGCCTCAGGCTCCTCACCTGCTATCTGGGAATAATGCTTCTCTTGGAAGGCTGGAAGAAACAAAACATATCTTTCAGCCAGTCTGTAAAGGCAGTACTTAGTAAGGGCATCAATTTTTAGTAAGGGCATCAAAAATGAAAGGTCTTGGTGTTTTTCTTTCAGTCTTGCACTACATTATTCTCAAGTATATCATTCACATATTCTGATTAACAGTCTTTCTATAGTTTTATAAAAAGTATACATGATTAGATCATGTATACATTTCTGTTATATACTCCTCAGTTCAGTTCAGTTGCTCAGTTGTGTCTGACTCTTTGAGACCCCATGAATTGCAGCATGCCAGGCCTCCCTGTCCATCACCAACTCCCGGAGTTCACTCAAACTCATGTCCGTCGAGTTGGTGATGCCATCCAGCCATCTCATTCTCTGTTGTCCCCTTCTCCTCCTGCCCCTAATCCCTCCCAGCATCAGAGTCTTTTCCAATGAGTCAACTCTTCACATGAGGTGGCCAAAGTACTGGAGTTTCCGCTTTAGCATCATTCCTTCCAAAGAACACCCAGGACTGATCTCTTTCTGAATAGAGAGGGTGGATCTCCTTGCAGTTCAAGGGACTCTCAAGAGTCTTCTCCAACACCACAGTTCAAAAGCATCAATTCTTTGGTGCTCAGGTTTCTTCATAGTCCAACTCTCATACCCATACATGACCACTGGAAAAACCACAGCCTTGACTAGATGGACCTTTGTTGGCAAAGTAATGTCTCTGCTTTTAATATGCTATCTAGGTTGGTCAAAACTTTCCTTCCAAGGAGTAAGCATCTTTTAATTTCATGGCTGCAACCATCACCTGCAGTGATTTTGGAGCCCAAAAAAGTAAAGTCTGACACTGTTTCCCCATCTATTTCCCATGAAGGGATAGGACCAGATGCTATGATCTTAGTTTCTGAATGTTGAGCTTTAGGCCAACTTTTTCACTCTCCTCTTTCACTTTCATCAAGAGGCTCTTTAGTTCCTCTTCACTTTCTGCCATAAGGGTGGTATCATCTGCATATCTGAGGTTACTGATATTTCTCCTGGCAATCTTGATTCCAGCTTGCGCTTCTTCCAGCCCAGCGTTTCTCATGATGTACTCTGCATAGAAGTTAAATAAGCAGGGTGACAATATACAGCCTGGACATACTCTTTTTCCTATTTGGAACCAGTCTGTTGTTCCATGTCCAGTTCTAACTATATACCCCTAGGACAAGTTTAATTGACTCGTTCACCAAACCACAAGCTAGACCCTTTGTAGCATCTACTTTGTAGCAGTTACCTAAACCACAGTGGAGTGTGCAAATTATAACCTTATAAATCTAAAAAATAGTAAGGATAATTTTAAACTAGTAAAAAGTATGGCCCCAAATCAAAGCCTAACACTACTACTCTCTCTATAGCTTTACTGTGTATGTGATTTTGCATATAACACAGAGTCTGC
This sequence comes from Raphicerus campestris, assembly GCA_006410735.1. Taxonomy (NCBI): domain Eukaryota; kingdom Metazoa; phylum Chordata; class Mammalia; order Artiodactyla; family Bovidae; genus Raphicerus; species Raphicerus campestris. Next base: position 1,662,472 of record SJYW01003705.1, read on the forward strand.
TGCAGTTTCATCCATTTGTCCTCTGAGAGGGAAAGTTAATTTGGTTGGGGATGTAATCTTATTAATGGGTAAAGACAAAGTTGGTTTCTTCAAAAATAGGTAGAAGGTAGAGCAGAAGTGAAGGTCTCTGATGCGGGTGAGACATTTTGTCGTTTCTGTGGCCCTGAGTTCTGCATTGCAAGCCACACTGATCAGTCTCAAGGTTGGGTTTATGCTATACCTCCTGCCTAGTCTTCTACTTAGATGACCCAAGAATTAAGTTACCTGCTTTCAGTCACTTGGAAATCAAAATTCCCAATCAGCAAACTTGACCTCCGCCTGACTGGGGATTGAGGATCTTACTACAAGGTTTTGCTGTTTTTTTGGTTTTGTTTTCCACCAACCAGGACAGATCCAACCATGGCTGCACAGCTTCTACAGCAGGGCTGAGTAATCGCAGAGTCCTTGTGGTTGCTGGAAGGTGTGCGAGGTGATATTTCTGAACAAGGTTATTCTGAAGGCTAGGTTTTCTACTTCTTCCCTCCTCCACAACCCACTAATATTCTGTTCTCCGAAATGACCAAATTGAATACTCTACTAGGGAACATACTTTATGGCTTTTGTACTCTTTTAGTAGGAACGGTCATCATTCATTCTTCTTTTTACTTTGTTTTAATGAGTCTTGTAAAGTGCAGTGGTGGTAGTAAAGAAATGGGTCAACACAGGAAATATCCAAAATTTCAAATGCTGAAGTCACTTAGGCAAAAGGTGCCACTACTGGGAAGAAAGGACATTTAATGGGACTGGGACTTCTTTTCCAATAAAATGATAAAGAACCAGACAGTGTATAGCTCAACTAAAGGACAAAAGTCTCAGGTTCTTCCAATATGACAAAGGAACAATAGACTCTGTTCTTACAGCATTTATAGAGTATCTTCTGAAGTTTAAAATGAGAAAAAGAAAATGGACTTTGTGCAGCTCAGAAAGATGTGTTTCAAAGAACAGAGGAGACACACCGATAATATCATATACAATTTTGATACTTCTGACCAAAAGAGGTGACAGTTTCCTCTTTTTCTTTTAGTACTTTACCAAACTGAAAACAAATCTGAGTACTCTATACCTTTGTAAATGAGCAGAATCCATACAGGTGGTTATCTACATTTATAGACTTAAAATTCCTGGTTTTCAATAGCTGTGGCCTGCTGTATCTTCTTCCAGGCAGAAAAATCATTTTCTTGCATCCTGAGGAGTCAATTGCTGATACAGGGGAGGGAATGTTCTGTATAACACTTGTTTTTTTCAGCGTATTTTATTCCTAAGATGAGACAGGATCAAGGATTCTTGTAAACATTTCTCAACCATCAACCAGAAATTCCTCAGTACTGACAAACTTCTCAAAACAATACTCCCCAAAGCATCAGTGGAGACTGGGTGGTGGTGGGGAAGATATTAAGGTAAATTCATTTTCTAGTTAACTCTGTCAAGTTTCCTCAGTCAGGCCTCAAGCAGAGGTCAGTGCTGATGCTCTAGCCCAGCTGTTGACTAAAGAGCTGCTTCACGTGCGCCAGAGAGGGGCAATCAGGATGGGAGCACTGAGTAAGTCAAGTATTAAAGAGCAGATGCTTTCTTTGAAGATATTCATTAGGAGACAGGAAGTAGCGAAAAGTGTTTCTATCCAGGGATCAACTCCTATGAATCGGCATAAAAAGTTATTTGGGTAATAACTGGGCTTTCTGTTTAAATTCAGAAATGTAAGGAGAGTTAACATCTGGACGAAGAGCTACTGTGAAACTTGAGCTGTAAGAATAACAAAAAATTAGGGAAGTAAATCAGTATATGTAGTGTGTTGAAGGGTCTTTGGTAGCTCAGCTAGTAAACAATATGCCAGTAATTCAGGAGACCCCTGTTCAATTCCTGGGTCAGGAAGCTCCCCTGGAGAAGGGATAGGCTACCCATTCCAGCATTCTTGGGCTGCCCTGGTGGCTCAGAGGGGAAAGAATCTGCCTGCAATGCGGGAGACCTGGGTTTGATCCATGGGTTGGGAAGATGCCCCGGAGGAAAGCATGGCAACCCACTCCAGTATTCTTGCCTGGAGAAACCCTGGGGCAGAGAAGCCAGGCAGGCTACAGTCCATGGGATCTCAAAGAGCTGGACACCACTGAGCAGCTAAACACACAGCACCACACAGTGGAGTTTTCTCTCCCCCAACATTCACTGTCCAGCAAAACTTCAGAATATGACTTTATTTGGAAATAGGTTCTCACAGATGTAATTAAGGTTAAGGACTGAGATAAGATCACAGTGGATTAAAGTGGACTTTAAATGCACCTTAAAAGATGTCCTGGTAAGACAACAGGGGATTGTGTAAAGATGCTGGGAGGACTAGAGTTATGTAGCCAAGCTAAGGAATGCCAGGAGCCAACAAGCTAGCACAGGCTAGGAGAGATTCTCCCTTAGAGCTCTGGGCGAGGGTATGGCCCCTGCCAGCACCTAGATTTCAGACTTATTTTTTTTTATTTTTAAGGCATCAAATATGTAGTGATTTTTTAAAATGGCAGTCTAGGAAACTGACACAATACACATTAAGCAATATCGAATGTCAAGGAATGCTTCTTTTTTGAGGCTTTATTTTGGGGAAGGACAATTCTTCTAGAAATTTATTGTACTTTTGAGTTATAAAGTGGCATTTTGAAAATAAAGAGCCAGGTCACCTAACTGTCAAAGACAGCTGTATGGAAAATGAACACTTTGTTTCCTAAATTTATCCGAGGAAAGTAGCTACAGGGTTCTTATGGAGAATGCAGAGCTACCATTTTATGGCAATTCCTACAAACTGCTGAGACTTGTTCCTTAGTTGAGAAGGAGAGGCTGTGCCAGTGGTTATCAGCCTTCAGGGGCCTAAGTCACCTGGGGAACTAGCTGAATATGAGGAGTCCTGGACCTCATTCCCAAGATGCTCATTTAATGTGTATGGGTGAAATCAAGGAATCCATATTTTAATAGGCACTGCAGGAGATTCCAATCTGATGTAGAGGGTTGGAGGGCCACACTTTGGAAAACATAAGGATGGCTCTAAGCAGAGGAGTAAGTGTAAATGCTAAAACTGTAACATTTCTATAGTGAAACATAGGAGAAAATCTTTGTGACCCTGATCAGGCAACAACTTCTTAGGTCACAGAGAGCAAAAATAAGAAAGGAAACAGTGGAGAAACTGTACTTCATCAAAATTAAACACCTTGACTCTGCATAAAACAATTTTAAGAAAATGAAAAGGCAAGCTACAGATTGGGAGAAAATAACTGCAAACCATATATATGATAAAGGACTTGAATCTAAAATATTGGGCTGGCCAAAAAGTTCATTTCATTAGTGAATAAGATTGTGCAATAAAATTCTTGATGAAAATGAAAAAAAATTTTTTTTTACTTAAAACGTACGAATGCTTTGGCCAACCCAATATTAAGAACTCTTACAACTCAGTAATAAAAAGACAGCCTAGTTTTCAAGAATACATAAAAGAATGGAATTGGTATCACCAAAGAACGCATATGAAAGGTAAGTAAATGCAGGAAGAGATGCTTAACGTCTTTGTTATTAGGGGAATACAAACTGGAAGGACAGTAAGCTACCACTGCACACCTAACAGAATGGCTAGGATTGAAAAAGCTGACAATAACAAGTCTTGATGATGATGCCTAACAATTCTCCAGCACCGATGATGGGAATATAACTTAGTACAGCCACTTTTTGCTAGGACCAGTGCATTTTCTTGGCAAACCTCTAATAGTCTTGCCCTGTTTCATTCCGCATTCCAAGGCCAAATTTGCCTGTTACTACCGGTGTTTCTTGACTTCCTACTTTAGCATTCCAGTCCCCTATAATGAAAAGGACATCTTTTCTGGGTGTTAGTTCTAAAAGGTCTTGTAGGTCTTCATAAAACTGTTCAACTTCAGCTTCTTCAGCATTACTGGTTGGGGCATAGACTTGGATAACTGTGATATTGAATGGTTTGCCTTGNACACACACACACACACACACACACACACACCATTGCACCCTTCAATACTGAGACAGTATATCGCCTATTCTAATAGTTCAGATTTTGGAGGATATATTTCTGCTTTTAACCAACACTATGACATAGAAACTTATGAAACATTTGGGAACTGGTTTAACATACCCATTGTAACCTCCCTCTCCCCTCAGCCTCCCCCACCACTGCCCTCCGCCAAATACTTGCTCTACCACCATCCAAAACGGAGCACCAATCTCCTCCCATACCACAGCAACTCAACAGCAGCACTCTGCCAGTGCCACAGAATATGTGACCTTGGCATCAAGATTACTTTGCTTAGCTCTGAATTATTCATACACGGTGGACACTGACAAGGCCAGGCCAGGCTGATGGGGAGGTGGTCACTCTGTGTCCAGAGGCTCCTGCTCTGGAATCTAGTGCCCTCCCCGCCTTTACTCAATGGGGAAGGGTCTCATTACAGTACTTTACACAGGCTGACCTACTGACTGATTATATGATATGAACAGATTTCTTAACTATTCAACCAGTCTTGAGACATAAAACCAGTAGGAAATCTGACTGAGTCCTCTCGATGTAAAACTTACCTTTTCCTTTCCCTCCATAGCTTCGTAAAGCAAACAAGTGAAATGGAATTTGCGGGCTCAGTTCCTAAGGTTTTACACCTCCTTTCACTTCAGTCATTTACATAACCCCTCTGCTTGCTGGAAGTTTTTTGTCTGCTGCCTCCTCCTTGCCCAGACACTCACTTGAGTCTGTTGGATGGGTACATGCTTTGATAGGAGTATTTGATTTTTGTTTGTTTGTTTGTTTGTTTACTGGGATTGGAGGCTAGTGAGGGTCCTTGGTAAATTCATGATGATTAGCTGAAAGTTGGCCCTCAGCACTGCTCGGTAACCACACAGGTTTCTTTAGTCTGTTCTGTGTCCCAGCCACCCGGATTTGAGTATTTCATGCCTCTGTTTTTCTTTCAAACCTCCACTACACTTCGTCATCCCTCAGTCTCATCCGATTTCTCTAAGAAAATGACTCCTGAGAAACTTCTACAAGCTCTTACCACCGCATCTACCCACTTACTTGCAGTTAAGTCCATACATATACTTTGCTTTCTCTTCTTTATACAGATGACCTGCCCACACTCCTACTTAGGGCCTGTCCCTCCACCTGTGTGCTCTATCATCTTGTCTAATCTAGTGATTCTGATGATGACATTTCTCCAGCGATAATCACTCCTGTCTTGCAGATCAACATGCATGTAATTCTTCCCATCATCCCCTATTAACACATGTCCTCTGGCTACCGCTCACTTCTGTCCTCACCTATGCAGCTAAATGTCTTGAGTTGTCTACACTCAACATCTTCAGTCTTCTCATCTTTCTCTTGAACCCATGCCCATTAAGCTTTGCCAAAACTGCTCTCCAGTCATCAGTGACCTTCAACAAAACCAACTCCAGTGATTCCCTCCCGCCTTGAAAAACTGTTTCACCTTGTTCCCTGCCCTTATGGCTCTCTCGCTGCTTTGCAGACTCACTGACCAGTGCCAAGTCTTATTCTACTTTAGTTTACCTGCACTCATTCCCTAGGTGATCTCTTTCAGTCTTAAAGCATATGTGCTGATGCCTCCCAAATCTGTACCTACAGCCTCCTCCTCTCCCTTCAGACTCGCGTATCTGACTACTAACTTCACATCTGTCTTTGGACGCCTAATTAGAATGTCAGGTTTAACACAGTCTTGCTTTCCACCATTTCTGTCTCAAGGAGGAAGAACCTTGAGTCATCCCTGCTTCCTCTCTCTTATACTCCACATGCATTCCATCATAAGGATTGGCTCTACCTAAAATAGATCCAGAGTCCAGCCAATTCTGGCCACCTCCCCAAACTTTCTCTCAAGCTACCTACCACCTCCCACCCGATTACTGCAAATACTTAATTGGTTTCTCTGACTGACCACCTTCCCTCCTACAGATTCTTTTTAGTACAGCAACCAGAGTCATCCTTTCAGAATGTGAGTCATTATAACCCACCTTGGTTTCCTCACCCCATTTCACTCAGAGAAAACGCCCAAAGCCTACACTCACCCAACAGCCCATTATCCTTCAGCACTCATTTTATTCTGCTGCCCACTGGACTCACTGCTCCGGCCACACTGAGTTCTGTGTTCTCCTTTGAACACACCAGTCACAGTCCCATTCTGGGACCCAAGCTGTTCCTCTACCTGAGATGGTCTTCCCCCAAATTCACCTTTTCAGGGGGCCCCAAGGACCCTACTTAAGATGGCAGGCTTTCCTCTTCCCAGATTTATTTTTCCTCTGTAGGCTTACTATTGGATGAACTATATTTTTTTTCACTTGTTTATTGCCTGTTTTTCTGCTACTAAAATGAAAGCACCAGAGGGGAGTATTATTTTTGTCATTTTTACTCACTGGCTTATCCCCAGTGCTTCTTCAATATGCTCGGTAAAATAGCTATTTAGTAAATATGCTGAGTGAGCAGAAGAGGAAAACTGAGCAAAGCTTCCCTCTCTGGAGCACTTCTGGCAGGAAGAGCACCCAGGAATACAGCTCTTGCTAACAGCCTGCAGGAGGAAGGGGCACGGTGCGGAGAGGGAGGAGGTGGTGGCTGGGGCTTGCTGCTGGACAGTAACTGTGATGGATGATCCTCCAGACCAGAGGAGAGAAGGCAGATGGAGATTTATGTTTCTGTGCGGTGAGCATCAGACACTCCTTGCTAAATCCCAGACACACTGTGCTTCGGCTATTCTCCGTCTCTATTTGTGCAAACACTGCTATATATATTTTTTAAAGCATTGATATTCTTCACAGGTTATTGGGCAACTTGAGATAATAATAGATTTCAGGTGATATACTGGGAATCAAGATCATGTGCGTGGGGCAGTAACAGTAGGTTGAGGATGCAAGCCTAGGAACACGAGGACATCTCCAGGCTGTCAAAAGGCCAGGAAGCTTTTGCACAGGCGCCCCTTCCAGGTGTAGAGAGCTGAGTGAGGCTGACATTCCCCCTCTCACTCCCTTCAGATCCCCAGATGAATATTTTCTAGCTTATGGGATATTCGACAACATTAAATAGATAACGCTATTTTTAAAGTAAAATTCTTTCCTGAAATTCTGGAATGGAATACTGAGAGCTTTCTGTATCATTACTCTCAAATAACAAAAGGTACGTCATTAAGCCTGCTGGCATGTTGCCCCTTCATTAATTGATGTATTACAGCAGAGCATTTGTTTCTTAATCAATTCCAAAAATATGTCTTTAAAGAGAATCACCAACCTCCTCAAAGCCTTGTAATTTCTCTACCGTGCTATTTTTTTCTTGCTATCCATGAGACACACAGGGTTCTCACTAGCTTGAAAAGAATTCTCGCAGAGCTGGCATTTCCATTACTCTGAACCAGTAATTGCTGCCTTACATGACACGCCATGTCTCCTCTGACCGCTGCCCAAAGGGGTCTCTTCTGCAAATGACCACAGTATTCCATGCTGTTATTTCACGTGGCCTGCTAACGGGTTCATCAACCACCTCCCCTGCTGACCAGACAAGCCGCTTAGAGCCTCCTCAATCCACCCCAGACCTGTGAGGAATCTCAGCCTGACCTGCTCTGAGATTCCTCTGCTGCTAGTTCGGACTCCAAAGCACCTTTATTTAGCTTTCGCCCTACTGACTCAGGTCCCTACCAAATCAGCTTCCACACGAGAAGTAGTTCACATGCAGGCAGAGGAGGCAGCCAGCCACCCTCAGGAAGGTGGAAGCACAGGGCCCGGCAGCAGATGGCAGGGTGGGATGCTGGGCGGCCTTTCCTTCCTGCCGTGTGGCCCGCCTGCCCTCTGCCGAGGGCTCTGCTGAGACCATGCGTCTCAACACATTCACCTCTCCCCTCCCCGGAGTTTCCTGAAACTGGAGCTAAACTGTGATCAGAAGACATCATTTAGTTGGCTTCATAATAGGCTTCACTAGTATCACACACACACACACACAAATGTCTTTTTAGGTTTTTTTTTTTTTTTTGGCTGCAGCAAATTAGAATATATGTTTTGGCTTCATATAGTTAATTGATGTAGCTTTAATCAATGCACATGCAGACAGCAATGTAAACTTTCTCTTGCACACACAGTGGGGAAGGAAGGGCTCAAAGAACCAAAAATGAAAAACTGGACAAAACGATTAGGAAAAGTTAAAAGAGCAAGTGGGGGGGCCAGACTTGGATAAAGTAGGAGGACTGTTGGGGAATGATGATTAAGGAAGAAGAAAAAGACACCAAACAAAATTAAATTCAATATCTATTAAAGATCTATCAATGAAAAACAGGGAAACCAGAAGGAAGGTAAAGGGTGAGGAAGCAGTAATGGTCAAATTCAAGGAGTTAAAAAAACTGTTACACTCATGTCCACGGACGCCCCCATTTCAGAATATCCATCTGTAAGGCTTGTTTCTATTAAAACTGAACTTCTGGTAAAACTGAAAAGGCTTATTTAAATGTGGTGAACCAACTAATTGGGATGAAAACTGACTCCCAAACCAAAGGAACATAAGAATATGTAACTTTAAGGTCAGTATTTTAATATAAAACAGAATGAGTCTTCTGTTTTCAATGATGGGCTGTTCTCAGTAATGTGACACTCCTGAATTTAACAGTGACATCACATCTGGGTGTACAGAGCAATTCAAACAGCAAGGTCTTAAAAACCTGAGAGATCTGTTACTATAAAGATCTTAATATCACTAATACTCCGGTGTTAAAAACAATTTCCACCAGACCTTGATATACAAGTGGATAAATCATATTAAATTAAATCAGCCTGTACTTAATCAGAAAGAGATTTAATGAAAAGCCTTGGCATAGATGAATCCTCTTAATTATTACAGGCTAATATTTGTCCACAAAGAAGAATTTGTTGCAGGATTAGTCAGAGACCAGGGGAAACCAGAGATACCAATTCAATAATGGAAGGCCTAATTAAATGATAATGAATCCTAATTATAATATATTGCTTTCCCCTGCACATGATTTATTTACCACAACTGCTTTTCACTTGGTTCCCTGAAGAAAACTAAGTAAAATGCAATTACTAAAAATAAAAAGGGAACGAAAAATAGGTAAATTAAAACTTTGTTTTTTAAGTGTGGAGAAATTCAGATGTAACAAAAAGTTTAATGATGTGGGGGTGGGGGGGAAGTCCTGCTGCATTAGACAGGGCTGTGTTCAGTTACTACATCTAGAAACTGGATGTCTGTCCAACATTCTTTAATGATCAGGGATCTGATACTTGATGATCTGAGGTGGAGCTGAAAATGTGATAATAATAGAAATAAAGTGTACAATAAATGTAAGGCACTTGAATCATTGTGAAACCATTCCCCCTTACCCAATCCTGGTCCATGGGAAAATAGTCTTCATGAAACCGGTCCCTGGTGCCAAAAAGGCTGGAGGCCACTGCTTTAAGTTAGTCGTTGCCCTTATGTGCTTACAATTCACTTAAGAAGAGATACATCCATCAAATCAAAGGTACTGATGTAAAGTCTAGTGCATGAGTGCTAAGCTGCTTCAGCTGTGTTTGACTCTGCTGCCCTATGGACTATAGCCCCCTACCCGGCTCCTCTGTCCATGGGATTCTCTAGGCAAGAATACCGGAGTGGGTTGCTGTCCCCTGCTCCAGAGGACCTTCCTGACCCAGGGACTGAACCCACGTTTCCTGCTTTGGCAGACAGGTTCTTTACCACTAGCATGATCTGGGAATCCCCAGAAAGTCTAGTAAATCATGGCCACAATGACAACTGCAGATCCTGTGCTAGCTACAGCTACTATGGTAGACTCAAAGTCATGGAAATACAAGATAGAACCATGTGAAAAGTAATAACAAGGGAAATAAAAGTTAACACGAAATTTTAGTGCAATGGAAAATAAATACTATGGGTGAGTTCAGAGAAGGACAAGATCGCGGGGCTGAAAGGCCTAAACAGTTCTGAAAACAAGAAGGATATTCTGGTTTAACATATGCATGAACTAGTTCCTTGAGATTTAGAAGAAACAGCATTTTCAACATGGAAAATATGGTCTAAAAGAATCAAGTAGTTATAAAAAACAAAATCAGATGTCTCAAAAAAAAAAGTAATACAATAGAGAATAGAGTTCAAAGCCATTCTCAGGGATACATGGGAATTTAATGTACAACAAAGATAACATCACAGATCAACAGGGGAATGACAGCTGTGTAATACACAGTCTTGGAGAAAGATAAAACTGCATCCTCTCACCAACAACATATTTAAAGGAGGACTTGAGGTGATAAAAATTTAAATGTAAGATGCAGTTACACACTTAACAGAAGACTATTTTTCTAATCAAGTAGCAAGAAAGGTTTTATTAAAATATTTTTAAGAGCATAAATTATAAGACAAAAATCTTAATGATTTTGATTATATTGAACATTTCTGTTCAGTCTATATGTCATAGAATAAAATATTTGCAGTATATAAAATGAACAAGGGATTAAAATCTATAACGCAAAAAGAACCAGTACAAATCAATAAGTCACTAAAGTAATCTCAAGAGAAAAATAGAAGATATAAATGTAGAAAAAGAAATGCAGAAACCTAACTGGCAGATGAAAATCCTTTGAAATCAGACAACAGCAAACAAATACCAATAAGGAACTTCTTTATACAAAGAAGAATGCTGGATAATGCCAAATGCTGGTAGCAGTGAGAGGGTGATGCATTGCCAGAGGGAATTAAGAGGGGAGTAATCATTTTGGAGAGCAACTGGGAGCTAGTCAAATTGGGGCTACCTAATTAATCCTCCTGACTTGGCAATTCTACTTTTGTTGTTAAATATTTGCTTTATTGCTGCGGTCTGGAACCAGACCTGCAGTATCTCCAAGGCAGGCCTGTAGTGTTTCAGCAGTTCTCTCTTAGGCATTGCTATGAAAGTGCTGCACTCAATACGCCAGCAAATTTGGAAAACTCAGCAGTGGCCACAGGACTGGAAAAGGTCAGTTTTCATTCCAATCCCTAAGAAAGGCAATGCAAAGAATGCTCAAGCAACTGCACAATTGCACTCATCTCACACGCTAGTAAAGCAATGCTCAAAATTCTCCAAAGGCTTCAGCAGTTCATGAGCCGTGAACTTCCAGATGTTCAAGCTGGATTTAGAAAAGTCAGAGGAGCCAGAGATCAAATTGACAACATCCGTTGGATCATCAAAAAAGCA
>SJYW01003705.1:1674303-1686936 GCA_006410735.1 Raphicerus campestris
ACACACACACACACACACACACACACACACCATTGCACCCTTCAATACTGAGACAGTATATCGCCTATTCTAATAGTTCAGATTTTGGAGGATATATTTCTGCTTTTAACCAACACTATGACATAGAAACTTATGAAACATTTGGGAACTGGTTTAACATACCCATTGTAACCTCCCTCTCCCCTCAGCCTCCCCCACCACTGCCCTCCGCCAAATACTTGCTCTACCACCATCCAAAACGGAGCACCAATCTCCTCCCATACCACAGCAACTCAACAGCAGCACTCTGCCAGTGCCACAGAATATGTGACCTTGGCATCAAGATTACTTTGCTTAGCTCTGAATTATTCATACACGGTGGCCACTGACAAGGCCAGGCCAGGCTGATGGGGAGGTGGTCACTCTGTGTCCAGAGGCTCCTGCTCTGGAATCTAGTGCCCTCCCCGCCTTTACTCAATGGGGAAGGGTCTCATTACAGTACTTTACACAGGCTGACCTACTGACTGATTATATGATATGAACAGATTTCTTAACTATTCAACCAGTCTTGAGACATAAAACCAGTAGGAAATCTGACTGAGTCCTCTCGATGTAAAACTTACCTTTTCCTTTCCCTCCATAGCTTCGTAAAGCAAACAAGTGAAATGGAATTTGCGGGCTCAGTTCCTAAGGTTTTACACCTCCTTTCACTTCAGTCATTTACATAACCCCTCTGCTTGCTGGAAGTTTTTTGTCTGCTGCCTCCTCCTTGCCCAGACACTCACTTGAGTCTGTTGGATGGGTACATGCTTTGATAGGAGTATTTGATTTTTGTTTGTTTGTTTGTTTGTTTACTGGGATTGGAGGCTAGTGAGGGTCCTTGGTAAATTCATGATGATTAGCTGAAAGTTGGCCCTCAGCACTGCTCGGTAACCACACAGGTTTCTTTAGTCTGTTCTGTGTCCCAGCCACCCGGATTTGAGTATTTCATGCCTCTGTTTTTCTTTCAAACCTCCACTACACTTCGTCATCCCTCAGTCTCATCCGATTTCTCTAAGAAAATGACTCCTGAGAAACTTCTACAAGCTCTTACCACCGCATCTACCCACTTACTTGCAGTTAAGTCCATACATATACTTTGCTTTCTCTTCTTTATACAGATGACCTGCCCACACTCCTACTTAGGGCCTGTCCCTCCACCTGTGTGCTCTATCATCTTGTCTAATCTAGTGATTCTGATGATGACATTTCTCCAGCGATAATCACTCCTGTCTTGCAGATCAACATGCATGTAATTCTTCCCATCATCCCCTATTAACACATGTCCTCTGGCTACCGCTCACTTCTGTCCTCACCTATGCAGCTAAATGTCTTGAGTTGTCTACACTCAACATCTTCAGTCTTCTCATCTTTCTCTTGAACCCATGCCCATTAAGCTTTGCCAAAACTGCTCTCCAGTCATCAGTGACCTTCAACAAAACCAACTCCAGTGATTCCCTCCCGCCTTGAAAAACTGTTTCACCTTGTTCCCTGCCCTTATGGCTCTCTCGCTGCTTTGCAGACTCACTGACCAGTGCCAAGTCTTATTCTACTTTAGTTTACCTGCACTCATTCCCTAGGTGATCTCTTTCAGTCTTAAAGCATATGTGCTGATGCCTCCCAAATCTGTACCTACAGCCTCCTCCTCTCCCTTCAGACTCGCGTATCTGACTACTAACTTCACATCTGTCTTTGGACGCCTAATTAGAATGTCAGGTTTAACACAGTCTTGCTTTCCACCATTTCTGTCTCAAGGAGGAAGAACCTTGAGTCATCCCTGCTTCCTCTCTCTTATACTCCACATGCATTCCATCATAAGGATTGGCTCTACCTAAAATAGATCCAGAGTCCAGCCAATTCTGGCCACCTCCCCAAACTTTCTCTCAAGCTACCTACCACCTCCCACCCGATTACTGCAAATACTTAATTGGTTTCTCTGACTGACCACCTTCCCTCCTACAGATTCTTTTTAGTACAGCAACCAGAGTCATCCTTTCAGAATGTGAGTCATTATAACCCACCTTGGTTTCCTCACCCCATTTCACTCAGAGAAAACGCCCAAAGCCTACACTCACCCAACAGCCCATTATCCTTCAGCACTCATTTTATTCTGCTGCCCACTGGACTCACTGCTCCGGCCACACTGAGTTCTGTGTTCTCCTTTGAACACACCAGTCACAGTCCCATTCTGGGACCCAAGCTGTTCCTCTACCTGAGATGGTCTTCCCCCAAATTCACCTTTTCAGGGGGCCCCAAGGACCCTACTTAAGATGGCAGGCTTTCCTCTTCCCAGATTTATTTTTCCTCTGTAGGCTTACTATTGGATGAACTATATTTTTTTTCACTTGTTTATTGCCTGTTTTTCTGCTACTAAAATGAAAGCACCAGAGGGGAGTAGTATTTTTGTCATTTTTACTCACTGGCTTATCCCCAGTGCTTCTTCAATATGCTCGGTAAAATAGCTATTTAGTAAATATGCTGAGTGAGCAGAAGAGGAAAACTAAGCAAAGCTTCCCTCTCTGGAGCACTTCTGGCAGGAAGAGCACCCAGGAATACAGCTCTTGCTAACAGCCTGCAGGAGGAAGGGGCACGGTGCGGAGAGGGAGGAGGTGGTGGCTGGGGCTTGCTGCTGGACAGTAACTGTGATGGATGATCCTCCAGACCAGAGGAGAGAAGGCAGATGGAGATTTATGTTTCTGTGCGGTGAGCATCAGACACTCCTTGCTAAATCCCAGACACACTGTGCTTCGGCTATTCTCCGTCTCTATTTGTGCAAACACTGCTATATATATTTTTTAAAGCATCGATATTCTTCACAGGTTATTGGGCAACTTGAGATAATAATAGATTTCAGGTGATATACTGGGAATCAAGATCATGTGCGTGGGGCAGTAACAGTAGGTTGAGGATGCAAGCCTAGGAACACGAGGACATCTCCAGGCTGTCAAAAGGCCAGGAAGCTTTTGCACAGGCGCCCCTTCCAGGTGTAGAGAGCTGAGTGAGGCTGACATTCCCCCTCTCACTCCCTTCAGATCCCCAGATGAATATTTTCTAGCTTATGGGATATTCGACAACATTAAATAGATAACGCTATTTTTAAAGTAAAATTCTTTCCTGAAATTCTGGAATGGAATACTGAGAGCTTTCTGTATCATTACTCTCAAATAACAAAAGGTACGTCATTAAGCCTGCTGGCATGTTGCCCCTTCATTAATTGATGTATTACAGCAGAGCATTTGTTTCTTAATCAATTCCAAAAATATGTCTTTAAAGAGAATCACCAACCTCCTCAAAGCCTTGTAATTTCTCTACCGTGCTATTTTTTTCTTGCTATCCATGAGACACACAGGGTTCTCACTAGCTTGAAAAGAATTCTCGCAGAGCTGGCATTTCCATTACTCTGAACCAGTAATTGCTGCCTTACATGACACGCCATGTCTCCTCTGACCGCTGCCCAAAGGGGTCTCTTCTGCAAATGACCACAGTATTCCATGCTGTTATTTCACGTGGCCTGCTAACGGGTTCATCAACCACCTCCCCTGCTGACCAGACAAGCCGCTTAGAGCCTCCTCAATCCACCCCAGACCTGTGAGGAATCTCAGCCTGACCTGCTCTGAGATTCCTCTGCTGCTAGTTCGGACTCCAAAGCACCTTTATTTAGCTTTCGCCCTACTGACTCAGGTCCCTACCAAATCAGCTTCCACACGAGAAGTAGTTCACATGCAGGCAGAGGAGGCAGCCAGCCACCCTCAGGAAGGTGGAAGCACAGGGCCCGGCAGCAGATGGCAGGGTGGGATGCTGGGCGGCCTTTCCTTCCTGCCGTGTGGCCCGCCTGCCCTCTGCCGAGGGCTCTGCTGAGACCATGCGTCTCAACACATTCACCTCTCCCCTCCCCGGAGTTTCCTGAAACTGGAGCTAAACTGTGATCAGAAGACATCATTTAGTTGGCTTCATAATAGGCTTCACTAGTATCACACACACACACACAAATGTCTTTTTAGGGTTTTTTTTTTTTTGGCTGCAGCAAATTAGAATATATGTTTTGGCTTCATATAGTTAATTGATGTAGCTTTAATCAATGCACATGCAGACAGCAATGTAAACTTTCTCTTGCACACACAGTGGGGAAGGAAGGGCTCAAAGAACCAAAAATGAAAAACTGGACAAAACGATTAGGAAAAGTTAAAAGAGCAAGTGGGGGGGCCAGACTTGGATAAAGTAGGAGGACTGTTGGGGAATGATGATTAAGGAAGAAGAAAAAGACACCAAACAAAATTAAATTCAATATCTATTAAAGATCTATCAATGAAAAACAGGGAAACCAGAAGGAAGGTAAAGGGTGAGGAAGCAATAATGGTCAAATTCAAGGAGTTAAAAAAACTGTTACACTCATGTCCACGGACGCCCCCATTTCAGAATATCCATCTGTAAGGCTTGTTTCTATTAAAACTGAACTTCTGGTAAAACTGAAAAGGCTTATTTAAATGTGGTGAACCAACTAATTGGGATGAAAACTGACTCCCAAACCAAAGGAACATAAGAATATGTAACTTTAAGGTCAGTATTTTAATATAAAACAGAATGAGTCTTCTGTTTTCAATGATGGGCTGTTCTCAGTAATGTGACACTCCTGAATTTAACAGTGACATCACATCTGGGTGTACAGAGCAATTCAAACAGCAAGGTCTTAAAAACCTGAGAGATCTGTTACTATAAAGATCTTAATATCCCTAATACTCTGGTGTTAAAAACAATTTCCACCAGACCTTGATATACAAGTGGATAAATCATATTAAATTAAATCAGCCTGTACTTAATCAGAAAGAGATTTAATGAAAAGCCTTGGCATAGATGAATCCTCTTAATTATTACAGGCTAATATTTGTCCACAAAGAAGAATTTGTTGCAGGATTAGTCAGAGACCAGGGGAAACCAGAGATACCAATTCAATAATGGAAGGCCTAATTAAATGATAATGAATCCTAATTATAATATATTGCTTTCCCCTGCACATGATTTATTTACCACAACTGCTTTTCACTTGGTTCCCTGAAGAAAACTAAGTAAAATGCAATTACTAAAAATAAAAAGGGAACGAAAAATAGGTAAATTAAAACTTTGTTTTTTAAGTGTGGAGAAATTCAGATGTAACAAAAAGTTTAATGATGTGGGGGTGGGGGGGAAGTCCTGCTGCATTAGACAGGGCTGTGTTCAGTTACTACATCTAGAAACTGGATGTCTGTCCAACATTCTTTAATGATCAGGGATCTGATACTTGATGATCTGAGGTGGAGCTGAAAATGTGATAATAATAGAAATAAAGTGTACAATAAATGTAAGGCACTTGAATCATTGTGAAACCATTCCCCCTTACCCAATCCTGGTCCATGGGAAAATAGTCTTCATGAAACCGGTCCCTGGTGCCAAAAAGGCTGGAGGCCACTGCTTTAAGTTAGTCGTTGCCCTTATGTGCTTACAATTCAGTTAAGAAGAGATACATCCATCAAATCAAAGGTACTGATGTAAAGTCTAGTGCATGAGTGCTAAGCTGCTTCAGCTGTGTTTGACTCTGCTGCCCTATGGACTATAGCCCCCTACCCGGCTCCTCTGTCCATGGGATTCTCTAGGCAAGAATACCGGAGTGGGTTGCTGTCCCCTGCTCCAGAGGACCTTCCTGACCCAGGGACTGAACCCACGTTTCCTGCTTTGGCAGACAGGTTCTTTACCACTAGCATGATCTGGGAATCCCCAGAAAGTCTAGTAAATCATGGCCACAATGACAACTGCAGATCCTGTGCTAGCTACAGCTACTATGGTAGACTCAAAGTCATGGAAATACAAGATAGAACCATGTGAAAAGTAATAACAAGGGAAATAAAAGTTAACACGAAATTTTAGTGCAATGGAAAATAAATACTATGGGTGAGTTCAGAGAAGGACAAGATCGCGGGGCTGAAAGGCCTAAACAGTTCTGAAAACAAGAAGGATATTCTGGTTTAACATATGCATGAACTAGTTCCTTGAGATTTAGAAGAAACAGCATTTTCAACATGGAAAATATGGTCTAAAAGAATCAAGTAGTTATAAAAAACAAAATCAGATGTCTCAAAAAAAAAAGTAATACAATAGAGAATAGAGTTCAAAGCCATTCTCATGGATACATGGGAATTTAATGTACAACAAAGATAACATCACAGATCAACAGGGGAATGACAGCTGTGTAATACACAGTCTTGGAGAAAGATAAAACTGCATCCTCTCACCAACAACATATTTAAAGGAGGACTTGAGGTGATAAAAATTTAAATGTAAGATGCAGTTACACACTTAACAGAAGACTATTTTTCTAATCAAGTAGCAAGAAAGGTTTTATTAAAATATTTTTAAGAGCATAAATTATAAGACAAAAATCTTAATGATTTTGATTATATTGAACATTTCTGTTCAGTCTATATGTCATAGAATAAAATATTTGCAGTATATAAAATGAACAAGGGATTAAAATCTATAACGCAAAAAGAACCAGTACAAATCAATAAGTCACTAAAGTAATCTCAAGAGAAAAATAGAAGATATAAATGTAGAAAAAGAAATGCAGAAACCTAACTGGCAGATGAAAATCCTTTGAAATCAGACAACAGCAAACAAATACCAATAAGGAACTTCTTTATACAAAGAAGAATGCTGGATAATGCCAAATGCTGGTAGCAGTGAGAGGGTGATGCATTGCCAGAGGGAATTAAGAGGGGAGTAATCATTTTGGAGAGCAACTGGGAGCTAGTCAAATTGGGGCTACCTAATTAATCCTCCTGACTTGGCAATTCTACTTTTGTTGTTAAATATTTGCTTTATTGCTGCGGTCTGGAACCAGACCTGCAGTATCTCCAAGGCAGGCCTGTAGTGTTTCAGCAGTTCTCTCTTAGGCATTGCTATGAAAGTGCTGCACTCAATACGCCAGCAAATTTGGAAAACTCAGCAGTGGCCACAGGACTGGAAAAGGTCAGTTTTCATTCCAATCCCTAAGAAAGGCAATGCAAAGAATGCTCAAGCAACTGCACAATTGCACTCATCTCACACGCTAGTAAAGCAATGCTCAAAATTCTCCAAAGGCTTCAGCAGTTCATGAGCCGTGAACTTCCAGATGTTCAAGCTGGATTTAGAAAAGTCAGAGGAGCCAGAGATCAAATTGACAACATCCGTTGGATCATCAAAAAAGCAAGATAGTTCCAGAAAAACATCCACTTCTGCTTTATTGACTACGCCAAAGCCTTTGACTATGTAGAACACAGCAAACTCGAAAATTCTAAAAAGAGATGGGAATACCAGATTACCTGACCGGCCTCCTGAGAAATCTTGTATGCAGGTCAAGAAGCAACAGTTAGAACTGGACATGCAACAACAGACGGGTTCCAAATAGGAAAAGGAGTACATCAAGGCTGTATATTGTCACCCTGCTTATTTAACTTACATGCAGCATACATCACGAGAAATGCCAGGCTGGATGAAGCACAAGCTGGAATCAAAATGATTACCCGGAGAAATATCAATAACGTCAGATATGGAGATGACACCACCCTTATGGCAGAAAGTGAAGAACTAAAGAGCCTCTTGATGAGAGAGAGGTGTGAAAAAGTTGGCTTAAAGGTCAACGTTCAGAAAATTAAGATCATGGCATATGGTCCCATCACTTCATGGCAAATAGATGGGGAAACAGAGTTTATTTTTTTTGGACTCCAAAAGCACTGCAGATGGTGACTGCAGCCATGAGATGTGAGAATTGGACTATAAACAAAACTGAGCGCCGAATAATGGATGCTTTTGAACTGTGGTGGAGAGGACTCTTGAGAGTCCCTTGGACTGCAAGGAGATCCAACCAGTTCATCCTAAAGAAAATCAGTCCTGAATATTCATTGGAAGGACTGATGCTTGAAGCTGAAACTCTTAATACTTCAGCCACCTGATATGAAGAACTGACTCACTGGAAGAGACCCTGATGCTGGGAAAGACTGAAGGCAGGAGGAGAAGGGGAAAACAGAGGATGAGATGGTTGGATGGCATCACCAGCTCTACAGACATGAGTTTGAGCAAGCTCTGGGGGTTGGTGATGAACAGGGAAGCCTGGTGTGCTGCAGTCCATGGGGTCACAAAGAGCCGGACACGACTGAGCGACTGAACTGAACTCTCAGATATATATCCTAGAGAAAATTTCACATGTGTACAGAAGACACCATAGAATATTAACTGCAGTGCTTTTGTGCTGGTGAGAGTTAGAGGCTATCTTGTATGTCTGTCTTTGAGGGCCTCAATAACTTGAGATGGGGAAGGGAGGGCATCTCTTCTGAGATGCAGAAGACAGTAGTCAGAAGCCAAAGATTAGAGACACATGGAAAACAGTATGATGACAAGTATGATGGAGTAATCACAATTCAGGCATACAAAAAAATGGAAATGGGCAGCCACTAAGGATCTGGTCTCAGACGTATCTCTGCACCACTGAGAACCTGAACTTTCTTTGAACTGTACGAGACCCACCAGCACATTCAGAATGACACCTGCCAGCTGCACCATTGTGGTCTCAAGGTCTCTCCCTGTTACTATTCTATGCAACCACTGCGGACCCCAACCAATCCTTATTTAAGGAGCACTCTTGACTTACTTCTTGCCAGCTCCAATTATAATTCTTGACAAACAGCTCATGTAACCCTAACCTTGTGGTTTTTACCTTTATAAACCTTCCCAATTTCATGGTCTAGTGGAACACAATTTAAGCGCTTCTTAATCTGTAGCTCCTGGGTGCTGTCCTAATAAACCCCACATAAACACCTTATTTCAATCAAGTCTCCTAAAATTTTGGTTAACAAACACAAATGTATTGATATTTTAAAAGCAAAAGGCTAAGTGAAAATGCAAGAAATAGATATCTAGGTGTATGATTTGTGTAAACTTAAAAATACAGGCATACAAAACAACAAATTTTATAGAAACAATAGAAGCAAAAAGATACATGTTAAATAACAACATGTTTAGAAGGGAAGATTTAGCAAAATTTTTGAAGCAAGATTTAAAGCTCAATCTCCACTGCCATGGAACACTATAATTTTAATACACATCATGGGATGGGGGAGGTTTGTCTTGGCCAGTAGAACCTATTCTAAACTGGAGTACTACGAATTTTGAGGATGAGATTATTTAGATCTCTGGTTTTAATGTGCAACATTTTAGTTTTGGGCTCTGAGTCAAATGAAACCTGTAAAAATATTTTTAAATTTAGAAACAGCTTTGCTCTGACTGTTCAGCTCAGTCCTCTTTAATTCTCACATATGAATCTAAGACAGATCTTTACTTGAACTATCTTCATCTGCAAAGGATTTATATGAGGATCTATTCTTTTTATTTTAAATTTTACTTTGAAATGACTTCAGGTTTATAAAATGTTGCAAAGTAAGTACTAAAATGACTCAGAGTGAACTTCACCCACCATCCCCAAAGATTAACATATTATACAACTATAATATAATCAAATAAAACCAAGAGATTAACATTGANTGTATGCAGGTCAAGAAGCAACAGTTAGAACTGGACATGCAACAACAGACGGGTTCCAAATAGGAAAAGGAGTACATCAAGGCTGTATATTGTCACCCTGCTTATTTAACTTACATGCAGCATACATCACGAGAAATGCCAGGCTGGATGAAGCACAAGCTGGAATCAAAATGATTACCCGGAGAAATATCAATAACGTCAGATATGGAGATGACACCACCCTTATGGCAGAAAGTGAAGAACTAAAGAGCCTCTTGATGAGAGAGAGGTGTGAAAAAGTTGGCTTAAAGGTCAACGTTCAGAAAATTAAGATCATGGCATATGGTCCCATCACTTCATGGCAAATAGATGGGGAAACAGAGTTTATTTTTTTTGGACTCCAAAAGCACTGCAGATGGTGACTGCAGCCATGAGATGTGAGAATTGGACTATAAACAAAACTGAGCGCCGAATAATGGATGCTTTTGAACTGTGGTGGAGAGGACTCTTGAGAGTCCCTTGGACTGCAAGGAGATCCAACCAGTTCATCCTAAAGAAAATCAGTCCTGAATATTCATTGGAAGGACTGATGCTTGAAGCTGAAACTCTTAATACTTCAGCCACCTGATATGAAGAACTGACTCACTGGAAGAGACCCTGATGCTGGGAAAGACTGAAGGCAGGAGGAGAAGGGGAAAACAGAGGATGAGATGGTTGGATGGCATCACCAGCTCTACAGACATGAGTTTGAGCAAGCTCTGGGGGTTGGTGATGAACAGGGAAGCCTGGTGTGCTGCAGTCCATGGGGTCACAAAGAGCCGGACACGACTGAGCGACTGAACTGAACTCTCAGATATATATCCTAGAGAAAATTTCACATGTGTACAGAAGACACCATAGAATATTAACTGCAGTGCTTTTGTGCTGGTGAGAGTTAGAGGCTATCTTGTATGTCTGTCTTTGAGGGCCTCAATAACTTGAGATGGGGAAGGGAGGGCATCTCTTCTGAGATGCAGAAGACAGTAGTCAGAAGCCAAAGATTAGAGACACATGGAAAACAGTATGATGACAAGTATGATGGAGTAATCACAATTCAGGCATACAAAAAAATGGAAATGGGCAGCCACTAAGGATCTGGTCTCAGACGTATCTCTGCACCACTGAGAACCTGAACTTTCTTTGAACTGTACGAGACCCACCAGCACATTCAGAATGACACCTGCCAGCTGCACCATTGTGGTCTCAAGGTCTCTCCCTGTTACTATTCTATGCAACCACTGCGGACCCCAACCAATCCTTATTTAAGGAGCACTCTTAACTTACTTCTTGCCAGCTCCAATTATAATTCTTGACAAACAGCTCATGTAACCCTAACCTTGTGGTTTTTACCTTTATAAACCTTCCCAATTTCGTGGTCTAGTGGAACACAATTTAAGCGCTTCTTAATCTGTAGCTCCTGGGTGCTGTCCTAATAAACCCCACATAAACACCTTATTTCAATCAAGTCTCCTAAAATTTTGGTTAACAAACACAAATGTATTGATATTTTAAAAGCAAAAGGCTAAGTGAAAATGCAAGAAATAGATATCTAGGTGTATGATTTGTGTAAACTTAAAAATACAGGCATACAAAACAACAAATTTTATAGAAACAATAGAAGCAAAAAGATACATGTTAAATAACAACATGTTTAGAAGGGAAGATTTAGCAAAATTTTTGAAGCAAGATTTAAAGCTCAATCTCCACTGCCATGGAACACTATAATTTTAATACACATCATGGGATGGGGGAGGTTTGTCTTGGCCAGTAGAACCTATTCTAAACTGGAGTACTACGAATTTTGAGGATGAGATTATTTAGATCTCTGGTTTTAATGTGCAACATTTTAGTTTTGGGCTCTGAGTCAAATGAAACCTGTAAAAATATTTTTAAATTTAGAAACAGCTTTGCTCTGACTGTTCAGCTCAGTCCTCTTTAATTCTCACATATGAATCTAAGACAGATCTTTACTTGAACTATCTTCATCTGCAAAGGATTTATATGAGGATCTATTCTTTTTATTTTAAATTTTACTTTGAAATGACTTCAGGTTTATAAAATGTTGCAAAGTAAGTACTAAAATGACTCAGAGTGAACTTCACCCACCATCCCCAAAGATTAACATATTATACAACTATAATATAATCAAATAAAACCAAGAGATTAACATTGACACTTTATTAGCAAATAGTTCAGTTCAGTTCGGTCGCTCAGTCGTGTTCGACTCTTTGCGACCCCATGAATCGCAGCACGCCAGGCCTCCCTGTTCATCAGCATCTCTCAGAGATCACTCAGACTCACGTCCATCGAGTCTGTGATGCCATCCAGCCATCTCATCCTCGGTCATCCCCTTCTCCTCCTGCCCCCAATGCCTCCCAGCATCAGAGTCCTTTCCAATGAGTCAACTCTTCGCATCAGGTGGCCAAAGTACTGGAGTTTCAGCTTCAGCATCATTCCTTCCAAAGAAATCCCAGGGTTGATCTCCTTCAGAATGAACTGGTTGGATCTCCTTGCAGTCCAAGGGACTCTCAAGAGTCTTCTCGAACACCACAGTTCAAAAGCATCAGTTCTTCGGCGCTCAGCTTTCATCACAGTCCAACTCTCACATCCATACATGACCACGGGAAAAATCATAGCGTTGACTAGACGGACCTTAGTCGGCAAAGTAATGTCTCTGCTTTGAATATGCTATCTAGGCTGGTCATAACTTTTCTTCCAAGGAGTAAGCATCTTTTAATTTCATGGCTGCAGTCACCATCCGCAGTGATTTTGGAGCCCACCAAAATAAAGTCTGACAGTTTCCACTGTTTCCCCATCTATTTCCCATGAAGTGATGGGACCCGATGCCATGATCTTCGTTGTCTGAATGTTGAGCTTTAAGCCAACTTTTTCACTCTCCACTTTCACTTTCATCAAAAGGCTTTTTAGCTCCTCTTCACTTTCTGCCATAAGGGTGGTGTCATCTGCATATCTGAGGTTACTGATATTTCTCCTGGCAATCTTGATTCCAGCTTGTGTTTCTTCCAGTCCAGTGTTTCTCATGATGTACTC
>SJYW01003705.1:1687592-1740017 GCA_006410735.1 Raphicerus campestris
CTGGCTCTAGATGAGTGATCACATCATCATGATTATCTGGGTCGTGAAGATCTGTTTTGTACAGTTCTTCCATGTATTCTTGCCACCTCTTCTTAATACCTTCTGCTTCTGTTAGGTCCATACCATTTCTGTCCTTTATCGAGCCCATCTTTCCATGAAGAGTTCCCTTGGTATCTCTGATTTTCTTGAAGCGATCTCTAGTCTTTCCCATTCTGTTCTTTTCCTCTATTTCTTTGCACTGATTGCTGAAGAAGGCTTTCTTATCTCTTCTTGCTATTCTTTGGAACTCTGCATTCAGATGCTTATATCTTTCCTTTTCTCCTTTTTACTATTGATCAAATTTTGCCCAAACTTTGCTGATTTGTTCCACTATTGTCCTTTTTTCTGATTCAGGATCCAATCCAGGAACCAATGTTGACAATTATTTTCTCTCAATTTGGTTTGTCTGATGTTTTTTAATGATTAAATCCAAGTTATGCATTTTGGCATGAAAACTTTTGAAGTGATGATATGCTTCTCAGTGAAGCATATCACCATCCACTATCTTTCTCTTTAAAAACTTTTTATATTATGTTGCAGTATAGCCAATTAACAATGTGTGATAGTTTCAGGTGGACAGCAAAAGGATGTAGCCATACATATACATGTATCCTCTCTCCAGGCTGCCACATAACAGTGAGCAAAGTTCCATATGCTATACAGCAGGGCCTTGTTGGTTACACATTTAAATATAGCAGTGTGTACGTTACAATCCCAAACTCCCTAACTATCCCTTCTCCCCATTCTTTCATTCTCTGTTTCTTTTTTGTAAATAAGTTCATTTGTATAATTTCTTTTTAGATTATGCATGTAAGAGATGTCATACACTATTTCCCCTTCTGCCTGACTTGCTTCACTCAGTGTGACAATCTCTAGGTCCATCTATGTTGCTGCAAATGGCATTACTGCACTCTCTTTTAAGGCCTGAGTAATATTCCATTGTATATATGTACCACATCTGCTTTATCCATTCCTCTGTCAATTGACATCCAGGTTGCTTCCATGTCTTGGCTACTATAAACAGTGCTGCAGTGACTGTATGGGTGCATGCATCCTTTCAGATCATGTTTTTCTCTGGGTACATGCTCAGGAGTGGGACTGCAGCGTCATATGGCAGCACTGTTTTTGGTTTTTCAAGGAACCTCCATACTGTTCTCCATAATGGCTGTACCAATTTACATTCCCACCAACAGTGTAGGAGGGTTCCCTTCTCTCCATACCTTCTCCAGTATTTACTGTTTTGGAGTTTTTTGATAACAGCCATTTTGACTTTTAATACAAACTGATGCAACGTGGATGGGCAACATTCACTTTCAATGTACACATTGCTGTGGTTTATGATAATGGTAACATTCAAAGGTTATGTTTTTTCCCAGTTATTTGAACTCTGGGATTCAATGGTAATATATATATATATTATCACTTCTCTAAATTCTATAGCTCTTTCTGTGAACTTCTTACAGCACTTAACATTTTTCTAGTTTATACCAGGAGTTTTTGTTACTTATATTTCTTGGATTAGATTATATATTCAAGGGCAGGCTGCATGTCTTTCTCTTCATATTCTCTACATTGCTTTGGACATACTACTTATACAAAACCTATTACAGAAATGATTCCTCTGTATTATGAAGACTAAGAAAAAAGAAACACACTAAACCAAGCAGTATGCTATGTACTTCCTCACAGTATTTTTATTCAATATTCAAAATAACCCTATGAAGTGGGTACTGAGTCCCAGGTTAAGTAATTTATGCAAGGTTACAAAGCCAGTAAGGGACAAGGTGATGATTTTAACCTATGGCAATCTGATTCTAAAGCCCTGGGGATAGGATCAAGAATTCAATATAGGGAGACAGTTCAGGATTTCTCATTTTCAGTTTGGTAAACTGAAGATCAGAGAGATTAAGTAATTTTTCAAAGAGGCTTAGAGTTAGCTGAATTAAAAGGACTAAATTTAGAAGTCCGGTTTCCTGCCTCCCAGCTCTAGTTAGCACTTTCCATTGCATAAAAGGACTGGAGTGCAGGCCCCTAAACTGTACTTTAGTATTCTCAATAAGTACAATTTTTAAAAGTTAAGATCTAGAAGAATATAACTGGTCTTTACGTTATCTTTTAAAAAGTCTCTCAAAAAGTTAAGTTTGGCACCAAAAGCCTTTTAGACAACTTAATATCTTAATTTTATTTCACTGTAAATATAACTGAAATTCTTTCTGTTTCTGAAACACATTACAAACAAAACATCAATTAATCAAAATTTACCCACAGCAGAAGAAACACACTATTTTAATTGAGAACGTGTCCAGTGGAAAAGAACTGGGCTATGGTATATTTTCTTGCACGTTTTTCTGAAATGAAAAAGTTTTCCATTACTCTTCTAGTTACGATTATGAATACCTAATTCTACCCAAAAGAATCAGCAGCTCACACGTGAACTTTTAAATGGTCTTTAATTGACCTGTAATAAAGTGAGAAATGGTATGGTCTCTTACCCTTCTAGGGCAAACTAGGTTATTTTTTATTCCAGTGAATGAACATTGTTTTAGAGTAAATTTGCTACTTAATATGAATACACCTCATTTTAGTAAAGTATCTATTATATCCAGCCTGACAGAAAACTAAATATTATTAAGTGAGCAGGATGACCATATAAATGAATATTCTCCTGTGGTTCATTCATCTCTGTCTATAGTTTTATCTCTATGGTGCTGCTACTATCCATCATTCTCATGAAAACCCATCAATGACTCTTGGGGCAATATTTCCCTTTCTCTCTAAAGAAACAAATACTCTGTCATACCTGGTTCAGCTGGAATTACAGCATTACTTTCAGTCTGACATGGCTCTCTTTAAGTCCCTCTGTAGATATGGCCTCCACCTTTCTTAACCATAGGCAACAAAACTATTGCCTACATGGAGAAAGTTAGGAAAGGCAAACTGATAGTAACATACATTCAATAAGACTCACTCAGAGACAGCAGCTTGCACAGTTAAAATGAAGGCTGAACTTACATTTTGGTGCATCTTTCCGTCTAGGAAAAAATCTCAGTCATTCTAAGACTGATTGACTTCTGTTTTTCTCATTTTCTCATATTCTCCTTGATGCAGCTTCTTTTGAGATCACTTGTGTGTGTATGTGTGTGTGTGTGTGTGTGTGTGTGTTATCCTGCACCAAGTTCCAAGGTCAAAGTTGGTTTCAAAGTCAAACTAAGCTGTCCTTGCTTGTGGGAGACATGGGGAAGGGGGCTTAGAGTGATCCCTGAACAAAGACATCATTCTTGATCCTACTCGTGTCTAGAATGGTTTAAAGTAGTCATAGGATCAGATCTAGAGCCCTTTGAATACCTACATAAGCATTAATACTTAGACGTCCTAAAACTGACCTTAGAAATTCATCAACTCATATGGAAACAGAATGCTTTTAATCTCATAGCTTTTGTAATTGTTTTGTTTGTAACTCACCAACTCAGTCAGAAATTATACTAGATTGTACAGGTTCCTCAAGAGTAATGTCTGAGTATTGCAGTGTCTTTGTATGTCATATAGCACTTGCAGTTTGATGCAGTCTCACTATGGACACTGAATAAATATCTGCTATGAGTTATAACTATTGTAACTGGCTTAATAAAAATGCCTTAGCCTTGCTAACAACCATTTCCATTAAAGTACAAATAAGAGACACTTTAAGATAAAATGATTATTTAATCCTTTAATCAATGATTAAAACAGTGACTTATGTGGCTAAACTCTAAACTCATGACTCATATACCCAGCTGCCTGGGATAATTAATGATAATGGTATCACATTGGCCAGAAAACTGGGTGCTTGCTTTTCTTACTGGATCTGAAACCCGGTTGTCTCTAATCCTTAGTCATGAAGCTGAAAAAAAGCTGCATGAGCTACTCATCCAAGAAACAGAGAGTGGAATGCCACTTGCTAAACTATTTTAGAATGTCACTAAGGCAGGTCTACATCTATAGCCCATAAGCAACCAATAGCCCTAGGGTGGTACCTTGAGCTACCTTTCACTCATGAAGCTTGAGAACAGAGTAATTTTAGGACTGACTGGGAAATATGTTCAATAAAAACTTCAGATGATTTGAAACTGTTGATGAAATTAAACCCCCATCCTCCATTCCTAAAAAGGAATAACATAAATCTCTGTATGGTGGCCATGGTGGAAATTGAAGGTACACGAATGAGGGAGAACTATGGTTTCACTAGGTCATTGTTAACAGGATGGGACTCTCATGTGTATGCTTGGGCGAAGAAGTACTTGACTCTACTCAGTGGGTCTAGCACAAGATAAATTTTGAGCACTTATGAAAAGGAAGAGGTGAACTATTCTTTGATTTTCTGCATTAAATCTTTGTGGGCCTCCTCCCAGAATACTTCTAGCTTGATGAGTATATAAAAATGGTGGCACTGATGAACAAAATGGAGAAGTTGAGAAGAAAGTGAGTACTTTGGTATTAGAGATATTATATTTGGGGCGATAGAGACATATCTATAAATAAAATGTCTCTACTTATTGGAGATCCAGGTAGGTCAGACCTCAGGAGACAGGTTAGTTTGAAGCATACATTTGAGAATTGTTAGCAAACAGATGGCAGTGGTAGTCACAGAATGGAGGCATATTCCAAAGGAGAGAGTATACTGAGAAAAGAGCCAATAGCAGAGGATGGAACTGTGGGGAATGGTCTTTCTGTTGGAGATCAGAAAGGAGAAAAGGAAGCCAGCAAAGGACACCTAAAAGGAGAAAATAAACATGGGGAAAATCGGCAAGATCCAAAGGTCCTGGTACACGTGGATAAGGAAGGATCCAAGACACCAACAAGGATCCAGTAGGCCCTAAGCACTGGCATCTGCCTTTGTGTAGTGCAGTCACTCTGATCACCAGCTTGGGGCATAGACTGGGAGGGAGTCTTAGTTTTGTTAATGTAGCAGCAGCCTCTTGGTTATCTCCTGATTAATATTTCCTCGTGGGAAATCAGTCAAAACTCAAGATTTTTAGGAGTAAAAATATGAACTTGGAATTTAAATGGGTACTTTCAAAACATAAAGGATAATTTAGAGGACTTCATATGACAAAAGATTTTGCTCATCCATTTTTCTACCTGGCACTATCTAGATTCATTCTGATTGTTCATGAAAATGGTTACTCAATCTTTCTTTAAGGTGAAGATTCAGTGCTACAGGGGAAAAACCATGTGTATTTCACTCTAAGAAGGGGGATTTATGTATGTCACTAATGCGGAAACTATTAAATAGCTTTCAGAATGTAAAAAAAATTAATTTTGCAAGGCTAAAATTGCTTTAATATCTAAATATATTAGATATTTAAACACTTCTTTAAACATGAAAGCAGTTCCTAAAAAAAGCAACACATAAGAGAAATCTGGAGAAATAAATATACTAAAACGCGACATGCAAATTGGTCTGCTTTAGAATAAATCTGCATATAGTGTCCCGCAGTGGTACATTTTACAAAGAGAATTAAAGCCATGAAATTAACATTTTAATGAAGCAGACAGACTATTGACGTCAGGACTACTCACTGATTGCAGCTTCCAGGTGGCCTAATGAGATGAAAATGAAGTTTATACCTTCAGCTAGTCTAAGCTAGGGCTGTTTGGAGATTATGATTGAATTTAAATTAGAAGATACTGCTGTGTGCAAACATGTTTAAGCTAGCAAGTGGTTTTTGCAAACCTTGGCACCATAAATGCTTAATAGAAAGTATTTATGCCTCTCCTCACCCTCAGCCCTCAAGCACACATTCTAGCCTAACTTTTTCTAAGCACTGTCCTAAAACCAGTGGGAAATGACTGTACTTTGAAAAACAATAAACAGCTTCATCAGAATGATTCACCTTAATCATGTTACAGGGCCATGAAATGTAAGACTAAAAGGGGCACCTGGACACCAAGTGCCCCCTCCCACCTTAGGGTGAACGTTTCAAGCACAGGGACACCTTGGGGCAGTCTTTTTCATTGCAGGCAGCTTTTATTTTATAATAATGCTCTCATTATGGGAGGAAATTTGAGGCTGAAATTGATCCCCTTGGGACTCTCACTTCTTTGTTCTAGTTTTTATTCTCCAAAAGCAAACATGTGATGCTATTAGCTTTTGCACGTAACAATTTTTTTGACTATTTAGGGCAGGGGTAGGCCAACTGCAGGCCAGTTCCACCTCTATTTGTGCAGCCTATGAGCTAAAAATGCTTTTTTTTCCCTCCCTCCATTTTTAAATGGCTAGAGAAAAAAAATTAAAAGAGTATATTTTATGACATGTGAAAGTCATGAAATTCAAATTGCAGTATCCATAAATAAAGTTTTAATGGAACACAGACCGTTATTCACTTGCACCACAATAGCAGAGTCAGGTAGTTGCGAAAGAAACCATATGGCCTGCAGAGCCGAGAATATTTACTATCTGGACCTCTCCAGAAAAGTTTGTCAACTCTTCTCTTAGTCCTCTCTAAGAAGTCACAGTTCCAAAGAACACAGGAAAGATTTCCAGACTACTGGATGGATTCCAATCTGTCCTTGTCCCTTGCAGGTTGCTGAGGTCTGGGAAGGAGTTGAAGGGTCACACAGTTGGAGTCCATAAATGACACACATCCCTTCACCTCTGTGTGGGCCAGAGCTAGTCCCATGGTTCAGACAGCTGGAAGGCTATTTGGGCACGTTTTCTGTTCCCCCAGGAATGAGAGAACAATATGGATGAGCCTTAGTAACCACCATAGCTTCTAATCAATATAAAATGCAATCACCTGGCCAATTCCTCCCTAACCTGTAATGTCACTCCCCAAAGATAACCATTTCCAAGACTTTAAGCTGTTTATTCTGTATACCTCCATACAGCTATGTAAAATGCCTATGCTGACTTTTCCTATTTGTTTTTTTTTTTTTGCACTCTTCCTGTTATCTACTTTCTACTATGAAAAATGAGGATTTTGTAACATTTATTCCAGTTCCTTCCTTCCTCCATGGCCCTAAATACAGTTGCATCATAATCTTGGTTTATAGTGTTTACATTAAAAAACAAGGCAGCTATTCACAGTGTAGTTTTCTAGTAGCTAGAACCTCTTTTTCCTGTGCTACTAATCGTTTTCCCTGGAGTTAATAATAGTCTTGTTTTTCTGTTTGCTTCATTTTCTAGAAACCTGCCACTAGATCATCTCCCATCTTAGCCAGAAGTACAAATCTCCTTCCAGTACAGTCACACACACCAGACAGTCTGTCAGGCTCATCCCCTTGGAGAAGTTCTCTGTGGAACTCTCCATGCTCTTGCTCTAGTCAGGACTATGGTCTCAAGTCCCGAATGTGCAGCTGCCATCCTGGCTCTCCCTTCATCATCATGCTGGAGATTCCCTTTCCTAATTGAAATCTTGTAAGTTATTGTTTTATTGTCTCTGAAAGAAAAGCTGGACAGTCTCCATTTCTAGAGATGTCATCTTTCTCTAGATTTATATGCACTTGATCTAAAGACAAGTGGTGGGAAACAGGGGCTCAGTCAATTGAAGGAACACACCATTCAGGGATCGATGTGCGGGCAAAGCCTTCCAAGTAGATGGCCAAGGTGCTTGCTTAGGATCACTTCTGTATTTCAGAGCATTAAAACAAAAGCTTTCGGTTATTACATGTGTATAATACATAGAAAGGAAGAAAGAGGCATTCCGGAGAAATGATTAGATTATCTGGTTGTCAAAAGCTCTTAAATGAGACACAGAACCAATGATTTTGGACAAGTTCAGAGTTTAGAACAGTCCCCAGTGCATGTGTGTCCAAGTAGAACCTAAGACGGCCAAAGATGAGCAGGATCTCAGTCCAGGATGAGGAGTTCAGAAAGGATAACAAGTTACCTCTGACACAAACCTTATCTCTTTAACCATTTTACTAAAAGACTGGCTTCATGAAAGAACTTCTCAAGGCTCTCTAACTCTTGGGGTTCAAATACTTGACCTGGTTGTATCATGCAGAAGGAATGAAACACTCTTTTGGAGGGGGCACTTTCCAAGCTGCTAGTAAGATTCAATAAGATCCACCATAGTAGAAAGTGTCTGTGATTTTAAAAGCTCAGTAATTTATACTGCTGTACTGTTAACACAGCTGTAAGGATAATCTCTTACACACATTTATCAGCCCATTATTTCCTGGTAAAAACCCAATGAGTTTTCTATTTCTCTATCTGACTAAACCTACTGTAGCCTAAGGCTGGAAATCCTTTTGAGAAAGAAACTGGGTAGATAGCAACCAACCAGTCCTCTAACAGAGTTTTTGCACTAATAGACTACTGTTGGAGGTGGCCCCAAATCTCTCTTGTTCCCGAATTTATGCTATTCCTTTCTTTTGTATTTAGTTTTTTATTTATATGATCAGTTTAGTTCAGTTGCTCAGTTGTGTCTGACTCTTTGTGGCCCCATGAACTGCAGCACACCAAGCTTTCCTGTCCATCACCCTCTCCCGGAGCTTGCTCAAACTCATTTCCATTGAGTCGGTGGTGACACCCAACCATCTCATCTTCTGTCATCCCCTTCTCTCACCTTCAATCCTTCCCAGCATCAGGGCCTTTTCCAGTGAGTCAGTTCTTCGCATCAGGTGCCCAAAGTATTGGAGCTTTAGCATCAGTCCTTCCAATGAATATTCAGGACTGATTTTCTTTAGGATTGACTGGTTTGATCTCCTTGGAGTCCAAGTGACTCTCACTAGTCTTTTCCAACACCACAGTTTAAAAGCATCAATTCTTTGGCACTCAGCTTTGGTTATGGTTCAATTTCACATCCATATATGACTATTAGAAAAACCATAGCTTTGACTAGATGGACCTTTGTTGGCAAAGTAATGGCAGACAGACTGAAAACCACAATCACAGAAAACTAACCAAACTGATCACATGGATCACAGCTTTGTCTAACTCAGTGAAACTATGACCCGTGCCTTGTAGGGCTACCCAAGACAGATGGGTCATGGCGGAGAGTTCCAACAAAATGTGGTCCCCTGGAGAAGGGAATGGCAAACCACTTCAGTATTCTTGCCTTGAGAACCCCATGAACAGTATGAAAAGGCAAAAGATATGAGAGTGAAAGATGAACTCCCCAACTCGGTAGATGCCCAACATGCTACTGGAGAAGAGTGAAGAAATAGCTCCTGAAAGAATGAAGAGGCTGAGCCAAAGCAAAAATGACACCCCAGTTGTGGATATGACTGGTGATAGAAGTAAAGTCTGATGCTATAAAGAACAATACTGCATAGGAACCTGGAATTTAAGTCCATGAATCAAGGTAAATTGGAAGTGGTCAAACAGGAGATGGCAAGATTGAACATGGACATTTCAGGAATCAGTGAACTAAAATGGACTGGAATGGGTGAATTTAATTCAGATGACCATTTATATCTACTACTATGGGCAAGAATTCCTTAGAAGAAATGGAGTAGCCCTCATAGTCAACATGAGTCCAAAATGTAGTACTTGGGTGCAGTCTCAAAAATGACAAAATGATCTCTGTTTCCAAGGCAAACCATTCAATATCACAGTAATTCAAGTCTATGCCCTCACCAGTAATGCCAAAGAAGTTGAACAGTTGGTTCTATGAAGATCTACAAGACATTCTAGCACTAACACCAAAAAAGAGATGTCATTTTCATCATAGAGGACTGGAATGCAAAAGTAGGATGTCAAGAGATACCTGAAGTCATAGGCAAGTTTAGCCTTGGAGAACAAAATGAAGCAGGGCGAAGGCTAGCAG
Organism: Raphicerus campestris; assembly: GCA_006410735.1. Classification (NCBI taxonomy): domain Eukaryota; kingdom Metazoa; phylum Chordata; class Mammalia; order Artiodactyla; family Bovidae; genus Raphicerus; species Raphicerus campestris. The sequence goes on from SJYW01003705.1 coordinate 1,697,384, forward strand.
TTTTTCTAAGAGAACATACTGGTCATAGTAAACACCCTCTTCCAACAACACAAGAGAAGACTTTACGCATGGACATCACCAGATGGTCAATACCGAAATCAGATTGATTATATTCTTTGTAGCCAAAGATGAGGAAGCTCTACACAGTCAGCAAAAACAAGACCTGGAGCTGACTATGGCTCAGATCATGAACTCCTTATTGCCAAATTCAGACTTAAATTGAAGAAAGTAGGGAAAACCACTAGACCATTCAGGTATGACCTAAATCAAATCCCTTAAGATTATACAGTGGAAGTTACAAATAGATTCAAAGGATTAGATATGATAGAGTGCCTGAAGAACTATGGATGGAGGTTCGTAACATTGGACAGGAGGCTGTGATCAAAACCATCCACAAGAAAAAGAAATACAAAAAGGCAAAATGGTTGTCTGAGGAGGCCTTACAAATAGCTGAAAGCAAAAGGCAAAGGAGAAAAGGAAAGATATTTATATGATACACCAACTGAATTATACTATTTACAAAGAAATTACATGCAATATCTATGTCACTTTGTTGGTATGTCTCTGGCACTGCATTGGAAATAAAACACAAACACAAACTTTGCCAAATAACTTTAATGCTTTCATTAAAATGTATTATTTTCTGCATCAGTTAACTTTGGAATATGAAGTTTGCACCACTGACCATGATAAATGGGTTTGTGCTAAACCAGTCATACGCCTGTGAATAATGAAAAATATTTTTGGGTGGGAAGTTAACAGTCCACATGCAATTAAACCCACAATCTTGGTCTTACTGGTCTTTAACCAAAAGAAACAATAAATATACTAAAGTAAAGTAAGTGTTCTGCTTTGGTTGTTTTACCACTTCAGTAATTATCTTCACTCACAGAGGAACTTTAGTGTTGAAAAATCGCCCAGAAACATGACAACAGTTCTTGGCATGTAGCAAAAATATTTGAAAAGTGATAGCATACCATATTCAGACTTAGAATCCCCAAATTCCGGCTTTCTCCTGCAGAACTATGCAGACCTATTATTTGAAGGCCTTGGTATAAATATCACCTTGATATAAATAAACCTTTTAAGGTATTATTTTTAAATATACCTAATTAAGGTCAGCAAAAGCTCAGCGTAGCTGAGTCTTGATGGATGGATGAGAACAGCGCTGGAGAACAAGGTCAAACATTCCAGTTGAGAATGAGCACAGTGTGTTCAGGAAGCACTGAGAATTCCACTTTAGCAGAATGAAGAAAAGGTGGAGGTATCAGGATAGTTTAAGTTAGAGCTTGTACATAACTGTACTCAGTTCATTAGTGACTAGAATGAAATATGAAAACTTAAGAAAACTTTTAGGTCTCCCATAAAAATTAGGAAGAGAAAGAGACAAAGAATGGGAAACCAAGTAAGGAAAAAAAGTCAGGAGCTGCTGTACACTGGTTAATAATTTATCATACAACAGTACCTAGAAAGAAAATAGATATGATGGGAGAAATTCCATACTAAGAAATGGGCGCATACCAGAAAACAATGAAAACTGATTCTCTTTAAGTTTCAGGGAATAAAAGATACATAAGAAACTTATTCACAAAAAAGNTTAGAGCTTGCACATAACTGTACTCAGTTCATTAGTGACTAGAATGAAATATGGAAACTTAAGAAAACTTCTAGGTCTCCTATAAAAATTAGGAAGAGAAAGAGACAAGGAATGGGAAACCAAGTAAGGAAAAAAGTCAGGAGCTGCTGTACCCTGGTTAATAATTTATCATACAACAGTACCTAGAAAGAAAATAGATATGATGGGAGAAATTCCATACTAAGAAATGGGTGCATACCAGAAAACAATGAAAACTGATTCTCTTTAAGTTTCAGGGAATAAAAGATACATAAGAAACTTATTCACAAAAAAGCTAGGATTAAAACTGATCTTTAGAGAACGCAAAGAGAAGGAAAAAAGGTCAAAGACAAACCAATAAAATTTACAGGCAGCATTTCTGAAAACTAGCAAAATCACAGAGATGGCCTTTAAGTTCATGATTTATGGAGGGAATATATGTGTATATAATGCTCATTTTATGTTTCATCAAAATAAGAGGATTATATAACAAGATTCCAGTATGGCATAAACATTGTAGATGCCTTTAAAAATGTCCAATACTTTGTTTCATTGTTTATTTCTAGAGAAGTATTAATTATATACTGTTAAATTTCAATTAAAATGGAATTCCTGAGACAAGTGTAGAATGATGGGAGATCAAAATTTTATACATTATGCAAAGAGACCTTCCCAAATAATAGTTAATACAATAGAAAAAAACTGGCCACTTAGGTATAAATACCTGGAAACTGTTATTTTGAAAATGTATACAGACCCTCACACACATTATTAAAGGAATCTCAGTAAATGAGGCTAAATGAAATAGTAGTACAACTTGATACCAATTAATAAAACTAGTAAGCAAAAAAAGGAATTCATAAAAGAGCTCTAGCCTAAAATTTGGAGAAGGCAACGGCCACCCACTCCAGTACTCTTGCCTGGAGAATCCCTGGTGGGCTGCTATCTATGGGGGCGTACAGAGTGAGACATGACTGAAGCGACTCAGCAGCAGCAACAGCAGTCTAAGATTACCTAACAATCAGTTATCTAACAGATTTTTGATCAAATGGAATAAAATTTGGGGGGTAGAATCTAGATGGTGGATACATGGGTGTTCACTGTTAATTCCTTTGAGTTGTGCTATATATTTTAAATTTTTCATAAAGAAATATTGTATAAAAACCAACTAGGTGAATTGACAGGACTCTCTGAATACAGAGAAAACATGTATTCTTGCATAAACGAGTTTCTGAAACTTTTGATTATTTTTCCTTAATTTTAGAATAACATAGATACAGAGTAAAAATTCAAATAAGCACAATGAGGCTTATGATGAAAAATGGCACGCCCCTACCATATCTTTGAATGTGTGGGGGGAATAAAATGGCCAGTCAGGTAATGATAAGGAAGTTGTTTTCTAAAACACAGGGAGCCTAGTACAGCAGCAGTTTCTTAGTGGTGCTTTGAGGCAAGAGAAAAAGGAGAAAGCTTAGCTGACTAAGAAAACAAAACAATAATCACTGAGACCTGAAAATGTGTATCATTGTCCAATCCATTGATTAAAACCCCAGCCTGAGTAAATATTACATGAGAAGCCTAGATTATATTTCCTTGAAAAGTGATTCAGAAAAAACTTGTATTAGCCTTTAACTAGACAGATGCTAGGATCAATCTCAGGTAAAATCTATAAAGAAAATATGCCATCTGCCAGACTTTTAATATTTTCATATGGAGCTTGCAGACATATTAAGATTTAATTGACCAGCCAGATTAACTGGCTAGTGATACTATTTTTTAAAGGCAATGATAAATTCTAATTAAATAGTCCCAACAATAATTTAAATGAACAATTACCAAGCACAGGAAAAGTATTTTCTTGAATATGACTTTCTTTGGAAAGACAAAATATAATCAATCTGATACTTTGCTGACATTTAATATTGAATTGTATTATTTAAGTATTAAATATTAAGTATAATATTCTCAATAATTTTTAAGTTTAGGACTTATTTCATTTTGCCTAAGTAACTGGATAACTGAAAATAGCATTGGATTTCTTGAGTGTTAACTTACATGAACTGAAAATCAAAAAGATATAGAATGCAGATGAGGGGCAGGCAGGTAGACTGCTACACAGTTAAATAACACTCACGGAAGTCCAGAGATACAAAATCAATTCCACGTCTATTAAGGTTTTTATCTAAGTCCAACCTGGTCATACAAAACAAATTTCACTTTAATATAAATGTAAAACTAAATGTCTTAGTTCTCAAATAATAAATATGGTTGACAAGAAACAAAGAACTAGAACATTATCCTGAAATATTTACTTTTGTTGTATAGAATCATAAAAGGGTCAGTCAGGGCAACACTGAAACAAAAGTCGGCCTAAGTAATGAATATAATTCTTTTTCCTAATGGAGTCTTAGATTTAGATCATTTCATTTCACAAAAAGTGGATTTTTAAGGGTTGAGAACGAATTTTGAATAACCACTTTGAGATACATCTACTAAAATCCTTGATTAAAATTAACCACCAGTGAATGCTCTGTCATAAATAATGATTATTAGTATGATCCATATGCCACAATATACTTATCTATTGGATTTGATTTGAAATTATAGAAGTTTTTCAACTAAGCCTTTATTGTCCAGTCTTTCAACATTGAGGATAGGGAATTCAGGAGCTCTTTANTTAACTACCAGTGAATGCTCTGTCATAAATAATGATTATTAGTATGATCCATATGCCACAATATACTTATCTATTGGATTTGATTTGAAATTACAGAAGTTTTTCAACTAAGGCTTTATTGTCCAGTCTTTCAACATTGAGGATAGGGAATTCAGGAGCTCTTTAATTTGAATTAACTGGGAATAGCTATTTCCCAGTTGAGATTGCTTTAAGAATGGCATTTTGATTGTTTTATGTATATTTTGTAAAAGGAAACAACCAGTAGCACTTCGGCAAATAACAGTTCCTAATGGACATACCTTAATAAATAAGTGACTATTGTTAACATTTGTAATCAGTCCAGTAACTGAATAGATGTAAATGGGTGCTATTAAAATGAAACAGATTAAATAATCCTCCAGCAGTTTTATTCATACCATTCTCTGCTTTGCAACCCCCTTCCTTATACGTNTCAGGGTTGATTTCCTTTAGGATTGACTGCTTTATCTCCCTGCTGTCCAAGGGACTCTCAAGAGTCATCTGTACCACAATTTGAAAGCATCAATTTTTTGGCACTCATTCTTCTTTATGGTCCAACTCTCACATCCATACATGACTAGTGGAAAAACCATAGCTGTGACCATATAGACATTTATTGGCAAAGTGATATGTCTGCTTTTAAATGACTGAGCAGCATTCCACTGTATATATATATATACACACATCTTCTTTATCTTTTCATCTGTCAATGGATATTTAGGTTGTTTCATGTCTTGGCTACTGTGAATGGTGCTGTGAACATGGTGGTTCACGTATCTTTTTGTATAGATATGCAAATAGCAAAAATTCGTTTTATGGCTGAGTAGTATTCCACTGTGTGTATAAATGTGTATGTGTATATATATTTATATATACTACATCTTTATCCACTCATCTGCTATAGATTGTATCCATATCTGGTTAAAACTGAGTTGTCTTAATAAGAATACAGTTAAATGGCTATAGAAATTTAGGGAAAAAGAGAGATTACTTCTAGATGATAGAATCTGGAAGGTGTATGGATGAGGTGGCCACAACTAATAATGATCCTCTTTAGCTCATTTCTTAACCATATCAAGTATCTCTATTTAATAATTTCAGCAGGAAAAACAAAACAAAGCTAAAATACTGAGTAACTATCTAAAGAAAATACCCTATACGATACATACACCAATACATAGGAACCTGAAAAATCCAATGAGTGGAAATTTAACATTATAGGCAGAAACTATCACAGAATTGATGGCAGTTTTGGCAAAATTTCTTTTCCTCTTCCCTCTGCATTTTATTCACTTCACACTGGCCTACTCTGGACATGTCAGCAGATAGATCTAGAATTTGAGGGTTTTATCTGTTGTGACCATTTATTCTCAAGGTGAGAGTATGACATTTTAACAGTATCTTACCAGACAGATACAAATAGATGGACCAGTATCACTGAAATAATGAAAAAAATCAAGTGTATGTTCTCTGGGCTTTGGGTACTGGCAATGGTGATGGGGAATACTTCTATTGCTATCGTGATGTAGAAGTCAACATTTTACTGCATTTCAATGAAAACAATGAAGCCTGTGATCTTGGAGTTGAATTATGATTGCTATTTGTACCTCTATGTCCATATGGCAAAAGAGGCAATTAGAAGCAACTGAGAAACTTCTATTTTAGCTCCTCAAATGAAATTCTGTAATGCAAATTAAGATCTAAATACAGAGTTTTATTTTATCAATAAGCCACAATAATATCCTCTGAATTGATACCTAATAAATGACTAGTTGTATCTCTTAGCTAACTTACCTATATCTTAAATTTGTGTAGGCCAGCACTTTAAAAACACGCCCCTCCTCAAGAGGAGCTAATTGAAGTACAAAATGAAATTAACTGGTTCATAAAGAGATCCATCCACCACTCTCACACAATTTGGTGGGTTTGCGTCATTCACTAATTTATTCATTCACTTTTACTGACCGATAGAAGAGCACTGCCCTAGGCAGAGAAACGGAAACAGAGACAGCTGGCAAACCTATGATTCTTAGCCCCCCCAAAACCTACAATCTAGGAAAGAAGATAAAACATGCTTGCAAATTACATGATTCTTCAGAGTGGTTCAGCTACTGTAGAAGACTACAGGGTGCCAGCTGAAGAACTCAAGAAATGATCTACCTGAGCTGGGTATAAAAGAACGGTAGTTTTGAAGAAAGGTTGAAGAGACAAGACAGTTGTAAGAGGTGACGGGAAGGAAGGAGAGAGACCAGTGCAAGCAAAATGAGTCTCCACTTTGGCTGAAGCTTCAGTTATTGTGGGAAGCCAGACTGGGCCTGGAGCGTGAGATCAGAGAGCTCAACAATGCTTTTACTTGTTTTTATCAGCTTCCTTTTCTCATTTTCTATGGCAACTATTTCAAACTCTCATCATTCACCTCTGCCCCCATACCTCTCCATCGTAAGCATCATGTTACTACCTGATCCTTGACCTGACAGAACAGTCTTTCATCAAAGCACCTCTCTCTTACCCCTTACTCCCCAAACCAAAATGGTTCAGCCATGGTTCCTGCCTTAGAAAATGAGGTATCCCTTTAATTTTCTGTTCCTGATCACTCCTGATTTCTCAAAAAACTTGCTCCATCATCAATCCATTTCTCTTTCAGCACTTCCACTATTAAATGTCCTCAGCCTTTAAAAACACTCAGCTCCATCAGTAATACTTGATATGGCTTCCTCCTCTGCTGATTACTCCAGCAAACTCCCTGTGGGAAGCACCTAAGCTTGCTATCTTGACTTACTCCCCACACATCTGGTTTCTGGCAGGTCCAACTCCCACGAAACTACTCTAAGATCAACAAATGCATTTTAATGCTGCACCCCAAGGGTTCTTCTCTGACTTTACATCCAAAAATTCTATCCAGAATTTCAGATAAGTTGATAATATTTTAGAAAATGAATCCCTCAAAGTCAATGAATATTGAGCCTTGAAAATCAGCCAACTATTGCTGAAGAAGATTGATTTAGATGAAATCAGTATTTACTGATATTTATTAATGGACTCCCTATCTGGGTTTCCAACTTCAAAAACACACTTTAAGGCATAGTTATTAAAAGTATGAATCGGGGTATTACAGGGTAGGGATTAGGTTTTATGGCTAATTCTGTAGGTCTCTAGAGTGGCAGTCACTAAGTAAATGGTTGCACACACACACAAAAATTGCAATATAAAATCATGGCCATTTACAGCCATATACAGAAAAAGCCAAAAAANGTATTGAGGACTGCAAAAACGGAGCAAGAGCAGGGTACTGGAGAAGGAAATGGCAACCCACACCAGTGTTCTTGCCTGGAGAATCCCAGGGACAGGGGAGCCTCATGGGCTGCTGTCTATGGGGTCGCACAGAGTCGGACACGACTGAAGTGACTTAGCAGTAGCAGAGCAGGGTAATCAACAGGTTAGTAGTGTAGAAAAGTGAGGTTCATGCATGCAACTGCAACACAAACTTGTTGTCTTTTTTAAAAATTTAAGTATAGTTGATTTACAATGTTACATTAGTTTCAGGTATACAACAGTTATTCAATACTTTTTATGGATTTACTCATTTAAAATTATTATAGAATTTTGGTTATATTCCCTGTGTTGTGCACCATATTATCTTATTTAAGTTACGTCTCTTAATCACCTTCCTCTATCATTCCCTTCCTCTACCCATTCCCCACAGGTAACCACTAGTTTGTTCTCTGTATCTATGAGTCTATTTTATTTTTTAGGTTCCACATATAAGTGAAAACATACAGTATTTGTCTTTCTTTGTCTGACTTTTGTGTAAATTACTGCTATATAGTAAACTGATTTAGTTATACATGCATATACATTTTTTATATACTCTTTTCCATTATGGTTTCTCATAGGATATTAACTATAGTTCCCTGTGCTATACAGTAAGACCCTGTATATCTCAATTTTATATATAAAAGCTTACATCTGCTAACCCCAACCTCTCCCCCATCCCTCCTCCAACCCTCTCCCCCTTGGCAACCACCAGTCTGTTCTCTATATCTGAGATTCTGTTTCTTAGATTCTGTTTCTGTATCATCTGTGTCATACTGTAGATTCTACATATAAGTGGTATCATATGTAGATGAATGTCATATGCATTCATCTTTCTCTGACTTAGTGTGATAATCTCTAGTTGCATTCATGTGGCTGCAAATGCCATTATCTCATTCTTTTCTATGAATGAGTAGTTGTTGCTGTTACTCAGTTGCTAAGTCATGTCTGACTGAGACCCCAGGAACTGCAGCAAACCAGGCTTCCCTGTCTTTCACTATCTCCAAGAGTTTGCTCAGACTCATGTCTACTGAGTCAGTGATGCCATCCAACCATCTCATTCTCTGTGGCAAGAGCCCTCAATTTTTCCCAGCATCAGGGTCTTTTTCAGTGAGTCAGCTCTTTATATCAGGTGGCCAAAGTACTGGAGCTTCAGCATCAGTCCTTCTAACCCCTTCAGGGTTGATTTCCTTTAGGATTGACTGCTTTATCTCCCTGCTGTCCAAGGGACTCTCAAGAGTCATCTGTACCACAATTTGAAAGCATCAATTTTTTGGCACTCATTCTTCTTTATGGTCCAACTCTCACATCCATACATGACTAGTGGAAAAACCATAGCTGTGACCATATAGACATTTATTGGCAAAGTGATATGTCTGCTTTTAAATGACTGAGCAGCATTCCACTGTATATATATATATACACACATCTTCTTTATCTTTTCATCTGTCAATGGATATTTAGGTTGTTTCATGTCTTGGCTACTGTGAATGGTGCTGTGAACATGGTGGTTCACATATCTTTTTGTATAGATATGCAAATAGCAAAAATTCGTTTTATGGCTGAGTAGTATTCCACTGTGTGTATAAATGTGTATGTGTATATATATTTATATATACTACATCTTTATCCACTCATCTGCTATAGATTGTATCCATATCTGGTTAAAACTGAGTTGTCTTAATAAGAATACAGTTAAATGGCTATAGAAATTTAGGGAAAAAGAGAGATTACTTCTAGATGATAGAATCTGGAAGGTGTATGGATGAGGTGGCCACAACTAATAATGATCCTCTTTAGCTCATTTCTTAACCATATCAAGTATCTCTATTTAATAATTTCAGCAGGAAAAACAAAACAAAGCTAAAATACTGAGTAACTATCCAAAGAAAATACCCTATACGATACATACACCAATACATAGGAACCTGAAAAATCCAATGAGTGGAAATTTAACATTATAGGCAGAAACTATCACAGAATTGATGGCAGTTTTGGCAAAATTTCTTTTCCTCTTCCCTCTGCATTTTATTCACTTCACACTGGCCTACTCTGGACATGTCAGCAGATAGATCTAGAATTTGAGGGTTTTATCTGTTGTGACCATTTATTCTCAAGGTGAGAGTATGACATTTTAACAGTATCTTACCAGACAGATACAAATAGATGGACCAGTATCACTGAAATAAGGAAAAAAATCAAGTGTATGTTCTCTGGGCTTTGGGTACTGGCAATGGTGATGGGGAATACTTCTATTGCTATCGTGATGTAGAAGTCAACATTTTACTGCATTTCAATGAAAACAATGAAGCCTGTGATCTTGGAGTTGAATTATGATTGCTATTTGTACCTCTATGTCCATATGGCAAAAGAGGCAATTAGAAGCAACTGAGAAACTTCTATTTTAGCTCCTCAAATGAAATTCTGTAATGCAAATTAAGATCTAAATACAGAGTTTTATTTTATCAATAAGCCACAATAATATCCTCTGAATTGATACCTAATAAATGACTAGTTGTATCTCTTAGCTAACTTACCTATATCTTAAATTTGTGTAGGCCAGCACTTTAAAAACACGCCCCTCCTCAAGAGGAGCTAATTGAAGTACAAAATGAAATTAACTGGTTCATAAAGAGATCCATCCACCACTCTCACACAATTTGGTGGGTTTGCGTCATTCACTAATTTATTCATTCACTTTTACTGACCGATAGAAGAGCACTGCCCTAGGCAGAGAAACGGAAACAGAGACAGCTGGCAAACCTATGATTCTTAGCCCCCCCAAAACCTACAATCTAGGAAAGAAGATAAAACATGCTTGCAAATTACATGATTCTTCAGAGTGGTTCAGCTACTGTAGAAGACTACAGGGTGCCAGCTGAAGAACTCAAGAAATGATCTACCTGAGCTGGGTATAAAAGAACGGTAGTTTTGAAGAAAGGTTGAAGAGACAAGACAGTTGTAAGAGGTGACGGGAAGGAAGGAGAGAGACCAGTGCAAGCAAAATGAGTCTCCACTTTGGCTGAAGCTTCAGTTATTGTGGGAAGCCAGACTGGGCCTGGAGCGTGAGATCAGAGAGCTCAACAATGCTTTTACTTGTTTTTATCAGCTTCCTTTTCTCATTTTCTATGGCAACTATTTCAAACTCTCATCATTCACCTCTGCCCCCATACCTCTCCATCGTAAGCATCATGTTACTACCTGATCCTTGACCTGACAGAACAGTCTTTCATCAAAGCACCTCTCTCTTACCCCTTACTCCCCAAACCAAAATGGTTCAGCCATGGTTCCTGCCTTAGAAAATGAGGTATCCCTTTAATTTTCTGTTCCTGATCACTCCTGATTTCTCAAAAAACTTGCTCCATCATCAATCCATTTCTCTTTCAGCACTTCCACTATTAAATGTCCTCAGCCTTTAAAAACACTCAGCTCCATCAGTAATACTTGATATGGCTTCCTCCTCTGCTGATTACTCCAGCAAACTCCCTGTGGGAAGCACCTAAGCTTGCTATCTTGACTTACTCCCCACACATCTGGTTTCTGGCAGGTCCAACTCCCATGAAACTACTCTAAGATCAACAAATGCATTTTAATGCTGCACCCCAAGGGTTCTTCTCTGACTTTACATCCAAAAATTCTATCCAGAATTTCAGATAAGTTGATAATATTTTAGAAAATGAATCCCTCAAAGTCAATGAATATTGAGCCTTGAAAATCAGCCAACTATTGCTGAAGAAGATTGATTTAGATGAAATCAGTATTTACTGATATTTATTAATGGACTCCCTATCTGGGTTTCCAACTTCAAAAACACACTTTAAGGCATAGTTATTAAAAGTATGAATCGGGGTATTACAGGGTAGGGATTAGGTTTTATGGCTAATTCTGTAGGTCTCTAGAGTGGCAGTCACTAAGTAAATGGTTGCACACACACAAAAAAATTGCAATATAAAATCATGGCCATTTACAGCCATATACAGAAAAAGCCAAAAAAATTTTCTGTAAGTGTCAAAACTATTTGTAAAAACACAAATAAGACATTTCTCCAATGATTCTTTCTTAGGGAACAGTTTTGTAATTAGGATGAATCATGCTTTTTTCCCTACTATATGCCATCATGCAGTCTGCAAATACCTCTCTCATAGATCAAAAAAGATGTTTTTTTTTTAAACAAAAAACAAAAGACATGAGATGCAATCACTTTTACTGAGTCTTCCTTTAGGCTGAACATAATTAAGGCAGAAATCTCAAAATAAAAGACTATTTTGGGATGACTATGATGATGGAAAGCCAAGAGATCTTATTTTATCTGAGAACAAGTAGTAAATTGCTTAGGAAGATAATCAACTCTAAGAATACTAAGAAGGGAACAATTTCTCAAAAAGCAGAGAATTTTTACAAAATAACAAAAACTACCTTCACAACTTCCACCATTTCTGACTCCTTTTGTTTTTCACTTTGTTAGAAGTGAGATTTCACAACAACTAAGACTATCTCTCTAACTCTTATCACTGAAAAAGATGAACCCTGGGTTCCAGTCAGGCCATTCTCCATGACTGGATCTCCAACCCCAACTGTACTCTCCCAGTACCTTTACCAAATCAAATGCAAATTGTTCCTCAGGATCTAAGTCAAAGTCTGGTTCCCTAAACTCTCGCGATCTGCCAGTTCTTATCCGGCCCTTCTCTTCTGCCTGGGGTACTGTCTCCATGGTAGCTGATCATACACTGACTTTCCGAATGTGAGCACAGGAAGATGCTCATCATGATTTTTTATTCTCGTGCTGTCAGCAGCATGCCTTGATCATATAGGATTATGGGATTATGTCTTTTGAAGAAAACGGGTTGGGGTTCCACATGGGAGAGTTTGATAGAAGTTTTGAGACTGTGGTACCAAAGTTTTAAAATCCTGTATTCATCATTTATTTATGATTTATATCTTCCCCATCTCCCCATAGATTTAAAATGGCCTTTAACAGAAGATAAAATAAGAAAAACATGGCTCACAGTGCCAAAGTCAGGTATTAAAATATGTGTGTGCACAGGGCTTGCAGGACAGGCATATTATTATCCAAGCTAAGAAAAACTGCTCTAGTCAAACATAAACCTTAACAATGACCTTCTCAGAAGTCAAGGCATAGTCTTCCTAGATTCTGCTCACTGCATTAAGCTTTTGGTGATTTACAATGGTGATGAGCTAGCTTATAGCAGAAAAGGAAGTGTCAGTCAGTGTCTTTTCTGGACACAGTTATCACTGCTCTTGGGGAGCAGACCTAACTGAATTTGGTTAACTAGCACTCCTCAAAGCTGAACAACAAATTATTCCTGTTTTTGCAGACTGCACTTAGATGTCATTATTATAAGAGATCTACCATTTGGCCCTGATATGCTTCTAGTCAGGAGAGGGACTTCGCACTATTGGTATGAGTACATGGAAATTATACTTTGAATATGCTTTTCTAGGTCAGAGGACTTAGTTGCTTTCATCCAGAACAGAATTTTAACAACGACATTTAACGACAATAGGTTCATATCAGTAATCTAAACAAAGTTTCCAAATAGTTAATGAATTAATTTTTGTTAAGAAATGATTAATAATATCCTCTCTTATTTGTAAAAATAGCATTAACATGTTGGTTCCAATATTAGTTTTCTTAATAATTCAAGCCATTGAGACACATGTGCTTTCCCCTCCTATATAACTATTATGAGAAAGCAGGTGAATTAGAAAGTTACGAACACACTTTTCACATCTTACATTTCGTAAGTACAGAGGGGCCGGCTTGGGATAACTGCACCAGGGCTTGTTTTGCTCAGTCCATCTATGACAAAGTGCATTTGGGTGCGCTTAGCAATCAGATGATAAGTAGGGGGATGCCTTTATAGTAAAATAGATAATAGCACATATAAATGTAATAATTTTATTTTATATGGAATATAATTATGTGAAATAAAATGGAAAAAATAATTCTTTCATTTAGAAAGCCATTCAGGTAATTTTCAACATTAATAAGCAAATAATTTCTATACTTAGTTTCATTTTCTTGTGGACAGTTCCACCAGAAATTTCTGGTTGGAATCTATGTTTAAAAAGTGGAGACACATGAACTTGGCTTACATGTGCACACGCATAAGCACACAAACACACACACACAACAAAGGTCAGTATTGTTTTAAAAATACCTTTGCAATACTCAAAACGCGCATCAGTTCATTTAAAAAACAACACAATGAGAAGAGGTCCTAGAAACTACAAAATACAGAAAAAAAAATTTTAACTATATTTAATTATTTTAAATAAGGAAGGAAAAAACCTATAAAGCAAATCTACAAAGCTAAAAGAGAAAGGTACCTTTAAAAGTACTGAAATGGACATGTGCTCAGAAAAAAGGACAGGCCCAAAAAAGAAAAATCATACATCCCCAATGAAATTATACACTGTATAAAACCAAAAGGCAGACATAATTTCCTGTTCAAGAGAATTTCTGTATGAAAAGGTCTACAGCAGTTAGATTCAGGCCAACATCTCCACGTTGAGAATTAACTGATTTTCAGATGAACAGGAAGATAAAGTATATTGTTACATACATTGTGCATATGCACTGAAACTCTTGTTTTGCTTCATTATAAGGACATGAAGATTGAGTGTTTAGCTGCCAGTCAGTGAGATAACACCGTGAGGGCAGAGCTGCTAGCATTCTCTGCTCTTGATTCATCTCTCTCCCTAACACGTTCAGAGTGAAAAACTGAAAGATTTTAATGTATGTAACAGTATTTTTTACAATCAGATAGAGCCTACAGAAAATTATCACTCAAAGGAAGTTCCACAAATTTTACTTACAAAGCTTCTTCCACAATTCTCAATTTTAAAATAAATATATTTTATAAGTGTCAGTTATCAGCAATCTTCAGTGTACTACTTTTACGATAATATAAACATTACACAGAGTACCAATGCTTGTATATAATTTTCATTCATTTATGCAAATGATAATCTTCTAACCAATAGGAAAATATGTATTTTGAAAAATTTAAATAATGGTGTCATAAGACATGAACTCATCACCCAGGCCTACCTTTCACACTATGATAAATAACTACCTTGACATTTATCATAGCTGGCCAGTGTTAGAGAAATAGTACATAACCCAAGAAAAAGATTTCTCTCCTATTGAATTCAAGTGGTACAGAGAGGCAAAAGTCTGCAGTGACTGTCTTGTGAGGGCTACCTCAGAAGCTGAAAGTGGTTGAGTAGAAATACTAATAACCCAAGGAAACATTAAAGAACTATAATTCTATACTGATTTATACATGGTCAAATGCAAAGAGCTGGTCATCTAAGTTACAAATAATAGTCTTCTGTAGGTCCCTTCTAATAATATAAATAATCTGGAAAAAAATCAGCCTTACATGTATCCTGCACTAGTTTAAAACAAAACAAAACAAAGCAGGCAACTGTCGTAAGATGGCTTTTTTAAAAAAAAATAAACTGTGCACCTGCCTTATGTGGCCGTGTAGCACTGCCATAAATCTCATCTCCACTAAAATGAAGGGGTCTATGCGGAGTGTCTGATCTCTAGACTGAACATGGTAGAAGGCATTACTAATGGCAAGTGTATCAGCAAGCATGTGAGGTGCGTTTGTGTATGTGTAAGATGCTGAAAACAGTATCTACAAGAGGTTGTACAAATCTATACTGAGTATCGGTAATATTCATGACACTAGGACCTCAGATTTAAAAACAAGAAGACAGTGTTTACCCTAAAGGAGCTCAGGGTCCAGGCTGCTCCTGCTGCTAAAATGCTTCAGTCATGAACGACTCTGTGCGACCCTACAGAAGGCCCAAGAGAGATTAAAAAAAAAAAAAATCACTGATAAAAAAATGATTAAGACAAATGCATAGAGTATGATGAGAGTTAAGAGGAGAGAACCTGATCAGGAAAAGTGTCTGAAATGGAAAAGACGTTTGAACTGTTTTGAAGGACCAAGGAGAGCTACCCAGATGACTGGGAACAGTTCAGGAAAAGGAGTAGCATGAGAAAAGCATGTTCCACCTGTCTGAAATAAAGACAGAGCATGCTGTTACAGCAAGAAACAAGACCAGAAAGGCCACACAGACAGGGACTGAGCTTTGGGCAATGGTCTTCTCTCTGGGCAAGGCACCATTCTGTTAAACATTGCCAGCAATATCACATAAATTGCAATTGTTTTCTGCAGACCACACTGGCCACCCTCAGTTCAGAGGTACAGTCACCTTCAGTTTCTGCGTAAAATCTCAGTAGAGAAGCCTACTTCCAGCTCCACCTACAACTAAAGCCCTTGGACTAGTACTTAACTTATGATAAAAAATATGCCTTATGAAGAGTCACCAAAATCTGTACAAACCAATCCTCATCCAAAGCTCATGAGTGAANGCTCCACCTACAACTAAAGCCCTTGGACTAGTACTTAACTTATGATACAAAATATGCCTTATGAAGAGTCACCAAAATCTGTACAAACCAATCCTCATCCAAAGCTCATGAGTGAAATACCAACTGTGGAGAATGGTTTAAAGGACATGCAGCCTCTCCATACCTTTAGTTAAAACAATGTCTTGACCTCTTACGAGGCTGCTTTTACTGAACTGCTCTTTCTCATTCTGCCATTAGACAATGTGGGCAAGCACTCTGAGGCTATATGGAACACTGAACATAAAGATGCTGTGAAGCTGCTGGTCACCACAGTGCACAACATCCTTGGTGAGGAACCAAAGAGCTTTACTTTCATAAATGGGCATGGTTTTTCCGAGCACGTGGTTTGCTTTATTTAAAAAAAAAAAAAAAAAAATTTGTATCATGAGGATAACCTTGGGCAAAAGTAGAGTGGACATTAGCTCCATGGCCAAGGCTCATGGGAACTCAGGAATAGTTGTTCATTCAGGCCTCAGAGGGAGAGGAGGGAACAGGGTTGGTGAACAAGGAGATCATCGGGGTCCAATGGCTGGGTCACCTGGACATCCCCCAAGCAGCTGGAGTTGACAGTCCCAACTGAGGTCCTTTGCAACTGGAGGGGCTCAGCTCTTTGATATATCCTCCAATCAATCATCTTCCTCTTCAATGTTAATATCCTTTAGCTTCTTTTACTCAAGGGTCCTTTTAGTTCTTGTTCTCGTCATCTTCTCTTCTTCCTCCTCCCCCTCCCCTACCATGTCCTCCTTTTTCTTTTTTAAATTATGTTTACTTTATTTGTCTATTGGCTACACTGGGTCTTTGTTGCTGGACGTGGGCTTTCTTTAGATGTAATGACGAGCAGGAGCTGCTCTTTACTGCGATGCACAGGCTTGTCATTGTGGTGGCTTTCTCTTTTTGCAGAGCATGGGCTCTGGGGCACACAGGCTTCAGTAGCTGTGGCTTGTGGGTCCCAAGTGCAGTCCCAGTTGTCATGGCCCATGGGCTTAGCTGCTTCACAGGACCTGGGATCCTCCTGGACCAGGGACCAAACTCATGTCCCCTGAATAGGCAGACAGACTCCCAACCACTCCTTCCCACCAGAGAAGTTCCTTTTCCTTCTTTAATGGCTTCTGCCTTCTAATATCTTCTGGTTCCTCTACAGCTTTTAATTGTCTTCTATCACCTCATGACCTCTGCTGTTTCTTGGCCTTTGCTACCCTACTGTCTTCTCTCTACGTGTCTTTCTGCTTCTGAGGCATATGGTCTGCTGTAATCTTATGGCCCCTTGTCAATGATACCATTTGGTTCCTTTATTTATACAAGGTGCCAGAAAGCATGGGGCCAATTTATAGACCCGTATTTTATAGGAATATAGAGCTTATAATATATCTTACATATACAATAACCTTGTAAGAAATAGTTTGTCTATTAAATTAATAACTTTATTGTCCCTTTACCTTAAAATTTTTTATGTTGTGCTGCTGCTGTTATCATAATACACATATTTATGTTGCCACTTTAAATCAGCACTGAACCATGGCAGGGTATAAATTACCTCAACCAAATAGCGATTGGTTCAAAAAATCTGAAGAGCACCACCAGGCCTGTGCTGAAGTCTAGGATAAAAGCTGTCAATGGACCTGACCTGATCCTTACGGTCAGGAAACTGAGAGTTAATGGACAAAATGGATAATTAAATAAGTGACAATATCACAGGGAAAAAAATGTTTATATAGGGCAAATATAGTAGGAAAAGCATTCACATAGAGAACAAAGAAGTCTTACAATAGCTGGGAAGGCTTCCCAAATGAACTGTCATGTAGGCTGCAACCTCCAGGCTGAGGAGCCGCAGCTCTGCTCTAGGGGACGGTTCAGAGTGTTGTGCACCCTGGGGGAGGAGGGGAGGTCAGCATGGCTAGGACAGTGGGGCAGTCAGAGATGGCAGCTGGCCGGAAAGGCAAGCAAGGACCAGGTCACAAGGGGCCTGGAAATCAGTCAAAGGAACACAGTGAAACCTGAAACCATTCGCCGGGAGCTGACAGAATCCAGTTTGCACTGTAGTATTTATTGAGTGCTTGTTACTTTTCAGGCCCTGTGCTAAGTGCTCTTGACTGCTTCAGGTGGCACTGTTGTAAAGAATCCACTTACCAATGCAAGAGACATGGGTTTGATTTTTGGATTCGGAGGATCCCCTAAAGGAGGAAAGAGCAACCCAGGCCCGGTATTCTTGCCTGGAGAATCCCATGGACAGAGGAGCCTGGTGGGCTACAGTCCATGGGGTTGCAGAGTCAAACACAACTGAGTAACTAAGTGCACACACACACACACACACACACACACACACGTGCGCGGGCTAAACGCTTTACACGCCTGACTTTACTGAACCCTCAAGAGTCCTATAAAGTCACAGGAAGCTAGCACTGTTATTACACCTATTTTACAGAAGATGAAAATGAACTGTAATGAGAGAAACGGATCTGACCAGTCACATACTTCCTAGTCCCAAGGAAACCAGGATTCGAAGCCAGATCTTTAGACTCTAGGCCCCAAGTGCCTAATGCAGTGTGCTGTCACATTCATCTACAAGTGGCCTGATTGACGATGATAATGATTCCACAGTGTGAGGACTAGAGGAGGAAATGCAGTTTAGGGCGAATGATAAACTCAATTATGAGCATACTGAAATGCCTGCAGAAACTTCATGTGGCAAAGGTCACATATATGGCTCTGAACTAAGAGTGGTTTTGAACTAAAGATTTAGAATTAGGAGTCACCAGCACATGGAAGATTATCTGAGCCACTACCCTGAATGACATGTCCCAGGGGGAATGTGTGGCATAGAACAAAGGGGTCTGGGAGACCCTTATGAGGAACACAGAAAGGAATGAAGAACTTGCAAAAGTCTTGAGAGGAGGCCAGAGAAGTAGGAGAAAAAAATGAAAAGCCAAAGGGAGAGCATATATCAAGAAGAATTAATAGTGCCAAATGTTGCTAAGAGGAAAGTAATATAAAAGCATGAAGGTATTCATTAGATTTAGAAATAAAATCTTTGCCCTTAATGGTTTAGGTGACATGGCCATTGCTTTCCTTTTAGGAAGGTAAGAGGTAAAATGTATTAAAGTGGCTATTAAGGAAAGTGCTAAGTCCTATTAGAGAGGAAAAGGATATTCAGTCCAGATGTATGCCAGGCAGGGGAAATGAGAATGGACCCTTAGGTGAAGATCGTTAAAGGAAGAATAGCATTTGGAGGTTAAAGATAAGACCCAAACCGGGAAGATCTTAGCCTGGACAGATATAACCAGAGGCAAAAGCCACAAAGCATAAGGCACAGTCAGGAATAGTCCATTAATTCAAATAGGTTGGCTCACACTGCATAAAATTTTAAAAACAGATTGGAACCACATTATAACAAGTCCTGACTAAAGAATATGGAAGTAATGCAAATATTTAAATGTTTTTTCTCCCTGGAAAATGCCTCATTATTCTTTCTTGGCTCACATGCCACCTCTTCCATATCAAAAAAGACTAACTTTTCTGTATGTGCTTAAGTTACTTTTTATTCATATCTCTTGAATAATAATGCATTTTAATGTTTCCTAACCTGATGTCTTGGTATCTCAGCAAGTCATGTAACATATGTGCCCAAGAAATATTTTATGAACAAATGAAAACACACACAATTACATTAGAGTGGTACTTTATGAAGACCAAGTGTTAGCTGTGTGCAATATGGATTAGCAAAGAAGACACCAGAGGTAGACCAGTGAGAAAGCCAGGAAGAGTGAAAAGAGGTAATGGGACCCCACTGAATGGGGACACTGTTGGAAATGTAGGAAGTTTCTCTAAAACATGCTTCCAAGGCAATATCATAGAATTTGGTGACTGAATGAAATGGCACAGAACATAAGACAAATATTTTTTTAAAACAAAAAAAACATACCCTGGACTCAGTAATTAGATTTGGAAANGACACTGTTGGAAATGTAGGAAGTTTCTCTAAAACATGCTTCCAAGGCAATATCATAGAATTTGGTGACTGAATGAAATGGCACAGAACATAAGACAAATATTTTTTTAAAACAAAAAAAACATACCCTGGACTCAGTAATTAGATTTGGAAATATATCCTAATGATTAGAGATGTACACACACTTTGGCATTATCTATGAGAGTATAAAACTGGAAACCATTTTAACTGAATAACAGAGGCCTCATTAAATAAAGTGGTACCTCTATCTGATGAAGCCCCATGCATATATTAACATAGCATACTTATAAAAAATTATGTAAGAATGGTGAAAATGTGCACATTATAGTAAATAAAAAAGAAAAAACTTCACAAACAAAATAGAATTTACCCAGATTTTAAAAATAAAACGTGGAGAAACACAAGAAGACTGTATGTCATAAGGCACTGGATGTTTCTGAGAAGTGCCTGCCAAGACTACGGGTGCCATTTTCTTTNAGTAAATAAAAAAGAAAAAACTTCACAAACAAAATAGAATTTACCCAGATTTTAAAAATAAAACGTGGAGAAACACAAGAAGACTGTATGTCATAAGGCACTGGATGTTTCTGAGAAGTGCCTGCCAAGACTACGGGTGCCATTTTCTTTTTCATAATTAACTTTTCAATTACTCTTTTTTTTTTTTTTACAATAAATAAAAGGATACATATCATTATATATGGAGCTTCCCAGGTGGCACTAGTGGTAAAGAACCCTTCTGCCAACGCAGGAGACGTAAGAGACGGCGGTTGGATCCCTGGTTTGGGAAAATCCCCTGGAGAAGGAAATGGCAACCCACTCCAGTATTCTCGCCTGGGAGAATCCCATGGACAGAGAAGCCTGTGGACTATGGTCCATAAGGTCGCAAAGAGTTGGACATGACTAAAGCAACTTAGCACACACATACACACCCTATATATGTATGTGTGTACACACATATATGAAAAGAGCTAATATTATCAAATCATCAAGCTATTTGAGAGTTGGTGGCAAAAAGAAAGAAAAAGATAGAACCACAATTTGAAAGGAAAGATAGTTTAACCTTTAAGGATCAGAAAAATAAAGGAAGAGCTGGCAAATAAAGGAACCAGAAAAAAAAAAAAAGAAGAGGTGCTTACAAAAAGGAAACCCTTGATGTATTTTTCCATTTAAACAAAACGCATAGTATAGCCAAGGATATCAGAGTGCTATCCAGGTAACACAGAAAAAACCTCTACACAATGATGATGATATTTTTGTAGCATCTGGAATAGAAAAACTGTTAACTTATTACATAGTAGGAAGAAACATAGGCTTTGCCATCAGAGACCTGAGTTCATGGCACTCCACAGCAGCCACTGAGACCTGGGCACGCTGCTAACTGAGCCAGTCTCCTTTGGTATAGCACAAGGCCAACCACCAGGAAGCACACTAAGTGATTCATAAGAAAGCAGCTAGTGAGGTAGCTGAGCCCAGGAGTGTACCACCAGACTCTGACTCAGCAGATCTGCGCCTAAACCCAAGTATGTATGTTTTAAAAAGCTCCCTGGGCAGTTCTACTGCATGACAGCAACATGTGAACAGTTCAGTGCATGGAACCTGGCAAGTACTTGATAAATGTGACCTGGTTGTTTTTTTTATGGACCTAACAGGGTTTCTGCCATTTTAAATTAAGACTGTCATGACTTTCTTCACTGAACACAATGGCAAGTTCTGTCCTAAGTGAGCATCTCAGATGTTTTGCTATGACAAAGAGAGAGAAAATGAAAATGATCAATATAAATGCCGTTTATGATCTAAAGCAGTACCATGGCATTCAAAGATTTGAAATGAGTGACTCCAAAGGTCTTTAACATATGGTCATATATAATTTTGCTCAGGCGAGTGTGGATCATTTCTGCTTCATGATGTATTAAGACCAAGTTACTCAGTTGATCCAAATTTCCTTTAGGCTTTGTTGTATTTTATTCATCACCATAGATAAAAGCTTTGTTCTTTTTAAAATGGCCTCAAAAGAGGGTCTACAAAGATATCTGCAAATGTGGGGAAAGATGAAAATTTAGGTCTCAGGAAATATTATAATAAATCTCAGAGATCTACTTCCACAATTACATTTTTTTTTAACATATGGGAAAGGTCTTACTGTATTTTATACATAGTTTCCAGCAATAAAATGTCACATAAACAAGTCAGAGTGCAATGGCACTTAATGCACAGAATATTCCAATAGTTTGTCTGCCTTTTCTTCCTGGCCTCCTCGAACACGCTGTTTGTTAGGAAGGGTCATTGAAATGCAGTCCTGGGGGAGGCTCACCAATTAAGATAAATGCAGTGTTATGACTCTTGCTGGCCATTGTTCGTCCCCCATTTACACAGCCACTATGGGCAAGAAATGACTGGGTTATCAGTAGGTAGCAAAAAGCCCAAGACATAAAAGTGGTCTAAAAGCAACACTGAAGACTGAGCTCTCTGTGATCAATATACTGGTATTACTTCCTAGAAAACCACCAGCTTTCTCAGAACAAGTAAGAACTATCACAGACCAAAATGAGGGAGCCTAACACAGAACTATCAGATACTCTAAGTGTAATCTGGGTGTTCAGTTAATGCTTCTCTCTCCCTGAATATAAACTTGAGGAATTTTGGTCAGGTGTGCTGATCCAAAATGCCTAGTGGGAATTTACTTAATCTTTACCTGTTAAGTGTATATCCCCTAGATTATGGCAAGACAGTATTCTTCATTTCTTCATATTCAGAATTTAGGCATATGAACTAAATATGAGCTAAAATATGGATTGTTTTACTTTGACGTAAAAAACATTTCACATCTGAAACTTAAATACATCCGTATGTTTTAGCGTCTTAACACATGAGCTGTTTGCTTGAGTGACTTGATCTAGAAATGGGAAAAAGTAAACACAAGACTCTTTGGGAGCAGGAATTAAGTTTTTCAACAATAATGGTGCCACATAATCTTCTTAAATACCATCTGTTAGTTTACAGCACAGGTCTTCAGTTCAGTCAGATGGGTTTTTCCCTAGCTGACCACTCAGCTCCACCTGGCCCAAACTCAGTGCCCATTCTTGTACTCTCCCGTTCCTGTCGTCAGCCATCCTTATTTTTTTTATGCCTATCCTAATTACATAAGGTCTCTAAGCTCCAAGGGAAATGCAGCTTCTTGAAGAAGGCTTACCTGAGTATTTCAATATGAGCTCTCTTCACTGAACATATCTGTAACTGTGTCAGTCGCTCAGTCGTGTCCGACTCTTTGTGACTCCACAGACTGCAGCATACCAGGCTTCCCTGTCCATCACCAACTCCTGGAGCTTGCTCAAACTCATGTCCATTGAGTCAGTGACGCCATCCAACCATCTCATCCTCTGTCATCCCCTTATCCTCCTGCCTTCAATCTTTCCCAGCATCAGGGTCTTTTCCAATGAGTCTGTTCTTCACATTTGGTGGCCAAAGAATTAGAGCTTCAGCTTCAGCATCAGTCCTTCCAATGAATATTCAAGACTGATTTCTTTTAAGATTAACTGGTCGGATCTCCTTGCAGTCCAAGGGACTCTCAAGAGTCTTCTGCAATGTCACAGCTCAAAAGCATCAATTCTTTGGTGCTCAGCTTTCTTTATAGTCCAACTCTCACATCCATACGTGATTAAAGGAAAACCATAGATAGCTT
Source organism: Raphicerus campestris (assembly GCA_006410735.1). Lineage (NCBI taxonomy): Eukaryota > Metazoa > Chordata > Mammalia > Artiodactyla > Bovidae > Raphicerus > Raphicerus campestris. Next base: position 1,721,104 of record SJYW01003705.1, read on the forward strand.
TGACTAGATGGACCTTTGTTGGCAAAGTAATGTCTCTGCTTTTTAAAATGCTGTCTAGGTTGGTCACAGCTTTTCTTCCAAGGAGCAGGTGTCTTTTAATTTCATGGCTACAGTCACCATCTGCAGTGATTTTGGAGCCCAAGAAAATAATGTCTGTCACTGTTTCCATTGTTTCCCCAACTATTTGCCATGAAGTGATTGTGTAATTCAGCATAATAGTTTACACTATATACCACACAACCCAGCACATAATTAAAGTCATATTATATTTTTTATATTTCCATGAACATTATTCTTATCTATCCAGGAAGATTATAAACTTCTTGAAGGCAGAGTTTTGTCCAGTGGAGTGTTTGACTTCTCACTCCCAACTACTTTAACTTGATTTTAAGTTGCCTCAAATGTGCACACCTGTGCCATCTAACGATGAAGACAATTACTGCCTGGTTACAATTCAGTGGCGGCTTCCGAACATGTAACAAAACCAATGGTGGAAGAAATCCTTACTTGTTTAAAATCAAAGAATTAAGCTACTATTGTTAAAAATAATATAGCAGCAGTGATAGCAGTAAGTATAACTACATTTTGGTGTGTTAACATTTTTAAATTGTGTGCTAAATTTATTAACAGTGTGCAACTGAAAATCAAAACCAAAAACTTTCTCGTGGAAAAGCACTTTTCTAAGTGAGCAACTTCTTTTGGATCTGAGTTAATCTAGTACCAAAAAGAGCTACATAATCACTTGCTGATTTGTCCTGTGATTAGAGGTACATATAAAATAAATTATCCGTGATAGATACTGATCAGTGTAACACACGCAGCACTCAGAAGATGGTAGTACACTGTGCTTATCTATTCAGACAAAAGAAACCATTCAACTCACCTAATACTGATTTAGTCTTTATTATGTGAAAGACAATACATACCCTTAAGAAGGTTATAATCTAGTAAACATATGAAATCAAGTACAAAAATAATGGAGATCAAGGTACTCAGGAAAAACTTTTCACCATTATTATTACAAGAACAACACATCTGTATCATGTTATATAACGGGTGCTGTATTCAGGTTAAGTGTGTGTTTCTAAATAGTCTTGGTGAAGCATATTGTAAACACAGGCTCAGAAACTACTTTTCTTTGTTATACATTTTCTCTTCTTCAGTATTTCCTGCTAAGACTTCTTAACTGTAACTTCTTTATGTCTTAAACTTCTCAGCTGCCTTGTGTTAGCTATTAGGTGTCAGAAACAGTGAATTCAGTTACATGTGTGAGTTAGCAGTAAAGATGTTCAGTTCAGTCACTCAGTCATGTCCAACTCTTTGTGACCTCAAGAACTGCAGCACGCCAGGCCTCCCTGTCCATCACTAACTCCTGGGGTTCACACAAACTCATGTCCATCAAGTCGGTGATGCCATCCAGCCGTCTCATCCTCTGTCGTCCCCTTCTCCTCCTGCCCCCAGTCCCTCTCAGCATCAGAGTCTTTTCCAATGAGTCAACTCTTCGCATGAGGTGGCCAAAGTACTGGAGTTTCAACTTTAGCATCAGTCCTTCCAAAGAAATCCCAGGGCTGATCTCCTTCAGAATGGACTGGTTGGATCTCCTTGCAGTCCAAGGGACTCTCAAGAGTCTTCTCCAACACTACAGTTCAAAAGCATCAATTCTTCAGCGCTCAGCTTTCTTCACAGTCCAACTCTCACATCTATACATACATGACCACAGGAAAAACTATAGGCTTGACTAGACAGACCTTTGTTGGCAAAGTAATATCTCTGCTTTTTAATATGCTATCTCATGAATAATTGTTCTTTTAATTTTTATTTCATATTAAAGTTGATTTACAATGTTGTGTTAACTTCAGGTGTACAGCAAAATAATTTAGTTATACATATATCCATTCTTCTCCTGTATAGGTTGTTACAGATTACTCAGTAGGGTCCCTTATGCTATACATTAGGTCCTTGTTGATTACCTATTTTATATACAGTAGTATTGGAGAAGGCAATGGCACCCCACTCCAGTACTCTTGCCTGGAAAATCCCATGGACGGAGGAGCCTGGTAAGTTGCAGTCCATGGGGTCGCTAAGAGTGGGACACGACTGAGTGACTTCACTTTCATGCATTGGAGAAGGAAATGGCAGCCCACTCCAGTGTTCTTGCTTGGAGAATCCCAGAGATGGGGGAGACTGGTGGGCTGCCATCTATGGGGTCCCACAGAGTCGGACACAACTGAAGTGACTTAGCATTAGCAGTATACAGTAGTATGTAGATATTACTGCCATCTCATAATTAATTCCTCCTCCCACATTTGCCCTTTGGTAATTGTAAGTTTGTTTTCAGAGTCTGAGTTTTATTTCTATTTTGTAAATAAGTTAATTTGTATTAATTAACTCTGATCTAATTTGCCATCTAAGGCCAGTGTGTCCTGACTGATTTTCTTTCTAGATGATTTTGTCCATTGATCTAAGTGGTGTTGAAGGCCCCCACTGTTGCTGTGTCAGTTTCTCCTTTCATGGCTGTTAGTCTTTGCCTTATATATTGAGGTGCTCCTATGTTGGGTGCATATATGTTAATGGTTGTTTTATCTTCTCGATCACTCAATCATTATGTAGTATCCTACTTTGTGTCTTGTAGTAGTCTTTTTTAATGTCTGTTTTTTCTAATATGAAGACTACTACTCCAGCTTTCTTTTGAATGCCATGTGCATGGAATGCCTTTTCCATTCCTTTACTTTCAGTCTGAATATGCCCTAGATTTAGTGGTCTCTTGTGGACAGCAAATATACAGGTTTGATTTTTGTGTCAATTCACCCAGTCTGTGTCTTTTGGTTGAAGCACTTAATCCAATTACATTTAAAATAATTATCAATATTTATGTTCTTATTGCCATCCTGGTAACTGTTTGGGGTGTGTTTTTTGCTTTTGGGGGGGTTGTTTTGTCTTCCCTTCCTGTTTCGTTTTCCTCTCATGTGATTTGACGGCTCTCTTTAGTGTTTTGTTTGTGTTGCTTATTGTGTGTGTGTGTCTACTGTAGAATTTTGGTTTGCTGTTGCCTTGAGGATTTGATATAGCAGTCTATTCATGTGTGTGTGTGTGTGTGTGTGTGTGGATACACACACACACACACACACACAAATTAAGTTGCTGGACTCTTAATTTCAAATGCATTTCCAACATCTTTCATTTATAATTTCCTCTTGTCAGAGTTGCTCGTTTTGATACTACATTTGTGAGTGGATGATNTGGGCATAATGAACAGTGTTCTCCATGAGTTTCTACGGGTGACGGTCATATACAACATGACCATCAAGCCCATGTTTTCATTTCATTTTAGTTAAAACCACTGAATTCCAAAAGCAAGCCAAACTAGTAGGGACAACATCTTTAGTTTACTATACCAATGTGATTTTGGACTCCTTATACATTTCTTTTAACTCATGAGTACTTAGTTGTAAAGATACTTCTTTTGACAGGGTTCACTAAATGAGGTTATATATTACATCTTAAAGTACGTTAAACCCTAAAGGAACAACAGTGATGCCAATTAGGGTGATTCTGGATAGTTCCTTTTTCATATGTATATCCATATGTCTATTATTTATTTGTATGTACATGTGTGTATGAAGATATAAATACTTAAACATGCAGCTAGAACAAAAATGTACAGTTGTTTTTTCCCCATAAAAATATCAAAATGTAAACATTTAAATGAGTGTGACATGCTCAATGGAATCAATCTTATCTCTTGATGCCCTTCGATAGACATGGTTCTAGAGGACATGAGGGGCAGAGGGTAGTACGAGCCACAGAGTAGGAAGCAGAAGAATGAGGTTCTATCCATGACCTATGGAAATTTACTAATCACCTTGGATGCCACTTCTATTTAACAATAAAATGGAGGTAGCAGCANCATGGTTCTAGAGGACATGAGGGGCAGAGGGTAGTACGAGCCACAGAGTAGGAAGCAGAAGAATGAGGTTCTATCCATGACCTATGGAAATTTACTAATCACCTTGGATGCCACTTCTATTTAACAATAAAATGGAGGTAGCAGCACTTCCTTTCTACCAACCAGAATCATTTGTTGCACTTAGTGGAATAATGAATATAAAAATATTTTTAAAGCTATAAATAACTATAGGTGATAAGATACTCAAGACAGTTTTACGACTTTTAAGAAACATTTGAAAATGGAATGACAGTCTAATTGTATGCATTATTTTATTATTTTCTATTCCAAAAGAGGTGAAAAAATGTTTTCTTTTGATTGTTTTAAAACATTTTAGTGGATGGAGTCAAGTAAGTATAAAAATACAGTACTATTCTTATTTCTTGAAATAAAGTATAAAAAAGTGCTTTGTAAATTCAAAAGAGCTCTATGTGAAGTTCACCAATTTCTGCCACTTACATAAAAAAAGTGCATTTTGAGATGGGTGCTTACCTTTTCTTAGACGGTCAACTACAAAAGTAAAGCCTGTAGTTCTTGGATGTAAGACATATTTGTATTTCTGAAGTCCATTCTTTTCAGCAAATTCATTACTTCGAGTCATGCTATTTTCTAAACAAAACAATCATAGAAGCCATAAAATAAAGTATGATAAGTAAAGAAAGGAAATGGTACAGAATTTTTTATAAAAATGGCAATTAATTTTTCTGTAATTATTCAATCTAACATGCTGAATCAAATGATAGAAATACTTTATTAAATTCCTAACAATAATCTTAGAGTTACCTACTTACTGGAATTTTGAAAATTCTTATAATAAGGTATTAAAGATGTTTTATAACATATTCAAATCCTTAAAATTCTTTAAGAGATTTTATAAAATAGTCAATACACAATGAAAACTGAAATATAAATAAGACACTAATAACTAAAATTTTCATAACATAATAAAAACTGAAATACTAGAATATAAAGATGAAATAAAACTAAAATAGTAATAAAACATAAGGATCTGGACATCCAGAAGAAATTACCAACAATTTGCCAAATAGATCAGCACTGTTTTAACCCAATAATTTAGGGCTTCAGTGCAAAGTGCAGTATCTGCGTTGCTCAGACACACAGCACCCTAATACCACTAACTAAAACCACTCCGCGGCAGAATGGGCACATGATTAGCACATCACGCGCAAACATCTGAACGTGGTTTGGCTGGATACAGTTACTGAGTCAAGTGTATGTTCCAACTGTTGGCAAAAACTTTTTCCATTCCATGAGGTAACTTTATAAGTTCCAAGAAGAACCAAGCCCATTATTCAGCAATTATATCTGGAAAAAGTAAAGCATTTAGAAATTTGGCCTCAGCTGCTGGTGAAGATCATGAAATACTTTCTGATTACAACAGATGTTAGAACCTGCAATTCTCAGCTGCATCCCTGAAATTTTAGACCATTCCAAAGTCACCAGGGGGTGAAAAAGAAAAAAACCTATATAAATAAATACTACTTTCTGAGGAGTAAATTTAAGAGCATGGAGTTCTCAAAATCTCAAAAAAGTATAGATGGATTCCACAACACTAAAACACTAAGAACACTCCTGTAAACTGAGTCAAAAGATTAAACAGATCTCTAGCAGGTCAAAAGGAAAAGCCCTAAACAAGAGAAGGAATAAGCTCCTCTCTCCTTCTGGGGGTATTCTGGGCATGGGACTACAGAAGAGTATTTTATAGACAGCTGGCAGGATCTCACATGGGATGGGGAATCCCAGAGTCACCACCAAGATGAGTAGGTAACTACTCTTCAGTTCTCTCTTGCAGCTAGCTGGTCACAGACTTGCGGGGTCTGAAGACCAAAACTGAACTCTGATGTAGAATGTGAATACAGGTGGAAGTAGCTCTAAAAAGCATGGGCACGATGTGGGAAGACAGAAATAATCAGACACAGATCAGAGACGCGGATTTTCTCCTCCTTGCCCACTTCATCTGCCTACTCCCAGACTCTGTGATTACTAGGACTAATGGACTAGCATCTCACTTTCTCACCACAGCCTCCTGTCTCGTTAGCTGGCTCCCTCTAACACTCTAACACCAGCATGCCCTGCCACTCCAGTGATACTGGCTGTTCTGTCCTCAAGCCAGCCAGTCATGTTCCACCTCAGATTCTTCCTTCTAGCCAGAATGCCTTCTACTCAGACATCTGCATGATCTTCTATTCTGTTCATTTAGTCTCTACTTAAATGAAAAGTTAAGGGGTCTTTTCTGGAGAAGGAAATGGCAACCCACTCCAGTAATCTTGCCTGGAGAATTTCATGGACAGAGGGGCCTAGCAGGCTACAGTCCATGGGGTTGCAAAGAGTCAGGCATGACTGAGAAACTCAAGGGACCCTCTCATACCACCTTACTTAAACAGTACCCTATGCCCCCATCTTTTATTACTCTCTCCTTATCTTGCTTTTCCTGTAAGGCATGCATGAATACCTGGCATATTTTTATTATTATTTTTATCTCTTTCCTCTTAGGATGTAAGTTTCATGAAAGTAGAGATTTTTTGGTATATGAGGCTCTAGGCACTCATATGGGCTTCCCTTAAATATATTAAATGAAGAAGTTTACTAAATATACAAGGGTGTTGAACTGCATGTAGTATTATAGTTGTTAAATACCAAGAAGAGCTTTCCTTTCCAAATCAGGAAAACAAAACACAAAATCATAGTATACCAACTGTGATGGTTAATTTTGTGTGGCAAATCGGCTAGGTCAAAGTACCCAGATATTGGTCAAACATTATTTGAGCTGTGTCTGTGAGGGTGTTTTTTATGAGATTAATATTTAAACCAACAGACTTTGCATTATGTGAGTGGGCTTCATCCAATCAGTTGAAGGCCCTAAGAGAAAAGGACTAATCTCCTTAAACAAGGGCTTCCCTGGTAAGTCAGCTGGGTAAAAAATCTGCCTGCAATGCAGGAAACCTTAGTTCAATTCCTGGATTGGGAAGATCCACTGGAGGAGGGAAAGGCTACCAACTTCAATATTCTTGGGCTTCCCTGATGGCTCAGCTGGTAAAGACTCTGCCTGAAATATGGGAGACCTGGGTTTGTTCCCTGGATTGGGAAGATCCCCTAGAGAGGAGAACAACTACTCACTTATTCTGGCCTGGAGAAAATGTATAGTCTATGGGGAGCCTGGTAGGCTACAGTCCATGGGGTCACAAAGAGTCGGACAGGACTGAGCAACCTCATTCACTNTTGGGAAGATCCCCTAGAGAGGAGACCAACTACTCACTTATTCTGGCCTGGAGAAAATGTATAGTCTATGGGGAGCCTGGTAGGCTACAGTCCATGGGGTCATAAAGAGTTGGACAGGACTGAGCAACCTCATTCACTCATGGGGTCACAAAGAGTCAGACATGACTCAGTGACTTTCACTTTCACTCCTCAAACCAAAAAAAGAGTTCTGCCAGCAGACTGCTTTTAGACTCAAACTGCAACTCTCCCCTAGTCTCCACCTGTGGACATACCGTATCTATTTTTAATTTACCACTCTCCACAATCATGTGAGCCAATTCCTAATTTGACCCACCCCTTCTCTCTCTTTCCCTCTTTCTACACACATATACAGAGGTGGTTCTATGTTCCTGAAAAAACCATGACTAACAATGTGTGATATTACAATATAACATTAAATTAAAAAAGTATAAATTTCCCCAAATTAACTTGTGTAGTATTGTGTATATTACTTGCATAAGCCAAAAAAAAAAAAGGTTTATAAACAATGATAACATATGAAAACAGAATATATTTAAAGTTACATTTAAATGCATTAATTTAAAAATGTGCAAACAATTTGGATTCAGAACCTAAAGAGGATCATATAACATTCTCTTTGGGCTTAAAAACTCAAGTTTAAAGTTAATCATAGAAGGTAAAAAACACTTTTAACAACTATTTTTTCACGCCAAAGGTAATTTGCTAGCTTACTTAGAAAAAAAAACCATATCCCAACTCAAAACTATTTGTAAAATACTGTTTAAAAATTTTTTTTAGGCATTAAGATCAGTCTGTTTCCTCAATCTGGGAAATACTGTTTTAACTTTAAAAACATGCAACTACATCATGGAATAATGAGTATTCTGGACCCTGAAAATACTCAAATAGATGTTAACTTCATCACTTAAAAATGATACTTGAAAAAAAATAGAGTGAAAAAAGTTTAAAATATCTACCTTATAACTTCTGATTATCTAATGTATGAACATTTTTATACTGATATACCAAAGTAACAGCAACCCATGAGCTTTTATCCAATTATCTTTTAATAACTAAATAATTTCCAAAGTTGCCACTCTTTGGTGTACATTTTGGCATTCACAAATATAAATCTATCACTTTCGAAAATGACGTTCTATATATACTCTAATACAGCTGATTTCAATACCCAAATTTAACTATTACACATTCTAAATATTAAAAAATGTAAATATGGCAGTCTGCCCATTAAAATTTCTCAATGATAATTCAGCTCTGGGAATCAATAAACTTACAACATAATTTCAAGGTTAAACAATATGCAGCCAATATTATGCTCAGTATTACCCTCTGTGATCTAACTACTACTAGAATTTTAACTATAAACTCAAACATACTAATATATAATTAGTTATATAATATAAACATATATATTAGTCATACAAACATACTAAGTATATAATTTAGTACATAACACTCATATATAAAAACACTATTCTTGGAGTTGCCAATTATAAATTCTATGGGCTGAACATCAGGAGTTCTGGGTTCTGATGTGTCACTGATTAACTGAATGACTCCAGGGATGGGCCATTAATCTCACTAGTGTTCAGTTGCCTGAGGACTGAGAAGTTTAGACTAGATAGCTGATTTCAGAATGCCTTCATGTTGGAGAAGGAAATGGCAATCCACTCCAGTACTATTGCCTGGAAAATCCCATGGACAGAGGAGCCTGGTAGGCTACAGTCCATGGGGTCGCAAAGAGTTGGACACAACTGTCAGACTTCACTTTCACTTTCCTTTCCTTTACTGTTGTGAAGTCCTGTGATCCAAGTCCAGGCCACCTTACCTGTGAGATCAGTCCCCTCAGGGAAGAGGAGGAGTTGAAGTGGTTCACGGATATCACAAAAATAATCAATCATGTCTTCAAAATGGCTCTTGTCATCCTTCCATTTCCTATGAATGAAGATATAGGCAGCAGCCTGCATAGCCCAACCTAGAATCAATTTAACAAGTATTTACATATAATTTTAACCAATATCCACATTTAAAATATATATTTTAGAGTTTTGGGGTTTTACTATAAATTACTTTCATAATGAGCATCTCATGACATACCTTAAATTCAGCACTGACCTTGGATTAAATAACAGATACACCAGAGGATATTCTGAAAGGAGTTAGCTAAATTCTAAGATTTTCAAAATTCCCCAAAGCCTCTTTTCAAGCCAAACCTAGCTACTGAAATACAAAGAAGAACTCCCTTAATATATATTAGTAACTCATCCACCCTTATGGCAGAAATTGAAGAAGAACTAAAGAGCCTCTTGATGAAAGTGAAAGAGGAAAGTGAAAAAGTTGGTTTAAAGCTCAACATTCAGAAAACGAAGATCATGGCATCCAGTCCCATCACTTCATGGGAAATAGATGGAGAAACAGTGGAAACAGTGTCAGACTTTATTTTTGGGGGCTCCAAAATCACTGNCTGAATATTCATTGGAAGGACTGATGTTGAATCTGAAACTCCAATACTTTGGCCACCTCTTGCGAAGAGCTGACTCATTTGAAAAGACCCTGATGTTGGGAAAGACTGAGGGCAGGAGGAGAAGCAGATGACAGAGGATGAGATGGCTGGATGGCATCACCAACTCCATGAACATGAGCTTGGGTAAACTCTGGGAGTTGGTGATGGACAGGGAAGCCTGGTGTGCTGCAGTCCATGGGGTCTCAAAGAGTCAGACACAACTGAGTGACTGAACTGTACTGAACTGTGGTAAATATACCTGACTTAATCAACAGTCTTATCTGACAGTCCATGAAGCATGAAAACCCTGGGCCATGCACAGTAACTATCTGGCTAATCAAATGTTCTCTCTCAGCAACTTTACTTGGGACCATGGAGAAAACAAGTTGGTATATAAGACAAACGGAGGACAAAAAAGCAGATAATAGAGGCAGTAGTACACGAGGCAAAATAAAGGGGCCCACTGTAGTGAAGACCTAAACAACTTCTGCTATTGAGGCCCCTAAAGCTGATTGCGATCCAGAACAACAGGCAGTTTTCCACAAGGGCTGGTCAGTCTTTGGTTTCAACTCTTGAATATCCACAAGACTGCAGCTCCCTTACTGCCATGTGTATATTTATAATATGCTTTTCTTATTTCAGCTAGAGGGGATGAGTGGTAGTTTCTTGCAATCAAACACAACTATAACAATAGTTATTGTCATTAGGTAGATACTGTAGGACCCTGAAAATATATAGAACTATCATTACATCATCTAATCAATGATTTTAGACTGTAGGTGTTTTTTTTTTTTTTAACTTTACTTGGTTATTTAGTAAAGTTGTAGGACTTTATTTGGACTTTTTTTTTTTTTTCGTTATTTCATGGCTGAAGTCACTGTCTGCAGTGATTTTGGAGCCCAAGAAAATAAACTCTGTCACCATTTCCATTGTTTCCCCATCTATTTGCCATGAAATGATGGGGCCAGATGTCATGATCTTAGTTTTTTGAATGTTAAGTTTTAAGCCAGCTTTTTCACTCTCCTCTTTCACCCTCATCAAGAGGCTCTTTACTTTCTGCCATTAGAATGGTACCATCTGCATATCTGAAGCTGAAGATATTTCTCCCAGCTGAAATCTTAATTTCAGCTTGTGAGTCATCCAGCCCCACATTTCACATGATGCACTCTGCATAGGAGTTAAATATGCAGAGGGACAGCATACATGTGCCTTGTCATATGCCTTTCCCAATTCGGAACCAGTCTCTTGTTCCACGTCTGGTTCCAACTGTTACTTCTTGACCTGCATACAGGTTTCTCAGAGACAGGTATGGTGGTGTCTTCAAGAATTTTCTACAGTTTGTTGTGATCCACACAGTCAAAGGCGTTATTGTAGTCAATGAAGCAGATGTTTTTCTGGAATTTTCCTGCTTTTCTTATGATCCAACGAATGTTGGCCATTTGATCTCTGGTTCCTCTATCTTTTCTAAATCCAGCTTGTATACTAGGAAGTTCTTGGTTCAGATACTGCTAAAGCCTAGCTTGAAGGATTTTGACCATATTATTTGGTTTGAATAAGTACAAACTGAGACTTCCCTGGTAGCTCAGCTGGTAAAGAATCGCTTGCAATGCAGGAGAACCCAGTTTGATTCCTGGGTCAGGAAGTTCCCTCAGAGAAGGGATAGGCTACCAACTCCAGTATTCTTAGGCTTCCTCTGGTGTCTCAGAGAGTAAAGAATCCACCTGCAATGTGGGATACCTGGGTTGGGAAGATCCTCTGGAAGAGGGCTTGGCAACCAACTCTAGTTTTCTTGCCTGGAGAATCCCCATGGACAGAGGACTCTGGTGGGCTCCATTCCATGGGGTCTCAAAGAGTTGGACATGACTGAGTGACTAAGCACAAGCAAGTTCAAAGCAGAATACTATATTCTAGAAATATAAGTTTAGCATAGGTCTTGCTGACACGTGTTCAACTGCTGCTCATCCACTGTATTCATTGTTAGTGATAGCCACCTGATAGACACCTACATGTCTCTCCTCTTCCACCTGAGGACACGTACACCCACAGTGCAGTCTGTAGGCTTTGTGTAACTCTGGAGTGAGACTGTGTGGGTTAGAATCAGGGAGCCACCACAAACCAGCTGGTCAGCCTTAAGCCACTGTCCCTCATTGATCCCAAATGTAATAATAAGCATAATGCCACAACAGCATTTTACCTGATAGGAATTGTAAGAAATAAATAAGATTATTTAGCACAAAGTATTCAATAAGTAATCACTATTATCATATGATTTAAGTTACAATAATACCAAGGATATTGCGTCAAGGAACATAAAAATGTAACAAAAAATCTTCCCATTCACAATTGCTCACTCCTCTTCTAGTAACTTGGAAATTATAAACTATTATTTTAAAGGTCATGTTTTACTTTTCCTTTCTATTTCTAACAAAGATTTAAATTTAAATCATTTCACTTTTCTATTTCTAACAAACATTTAAATAACTGTCAATGTTGAGTTAACAATCAATTTTCCCCTAAACAAAGAATTATGCTTTCCTCTTGTCCCTCTTTCAAAATTTGAACAAATCATCCAATAGTTCCCCCAAACTGCCATTATTATTACTACTACTATTCCTTATGTGTCACAGAAATATTTCTAAATATTTAGACTTGATTCAGTCTGTCTTGGCTTCTCATATCATTTGTTTCTTATATCTCACATCCTTCTGTTAGTCCTCCTTAAGGAACTTTTGTCAAAAAATATTTGAGTCTTCATATTTCTGAAATGTAATTGTTGTTGTTGTTGTTCTCAATTTTGGAGGCTAGTTTTGCTTAAAACAGAACTTGAGACTTCCAAGTAATTTCCCCTCAAAATTTCAAAGGTATTTTGCCCACAGTCTTCTGTAACTTGATATAGCTAATAAGTCTGATATCAATCTGATTTCTGTAGATAACCTAATTTCCCCCCTCTGAAAGCTTTATTGACTTTCTCTGTAGCCCTGGTTTTGTGAAACTTTACCAGTATGAATATAGGTATGCAACTTTTTCACTAATTCTGCTCAGCAGTGAAGATACTCTTCTAATATGAATTTCTTTAAAACTAGGAATATTCCTTCCCTTATTTAAGAAAATACTATTTTTTTCTCTTCTTCATTCCTTCAGACTTTCTATTTGGAATGTCTCTTAGATAGATGTTAAAACTTCTGGATTTTTCCTCTCATAATTTTCATCTCCTATCATTTGTTTAAGGAAAATCTTTTAGCTTGGTCATCTGACTCATTAATTTGTTCTTCTGTGGTGTATGGTTTACTAATTGATCATTTCAGCAAGCAACTCTTTACTTTTCAAAAGTTACAACTGGCTCTGTATCACAGAAGCCAATTTTTTATGGACAAAGAGCAAAAGCTATAATAAGTGATGACGCATACAGACAGGAGTAATTTTAATAAAAATGTTGATTGCATGGTTACTGTGTGCCTAGTACTCTTCAAGGCATTTTTCATTAATTAATTCATTTAATTATCAAGACAACTATATAAATTAGGTAAAATTATTCCGATTTTATGGATGAGGAAACTAAGGTACACTGAGACTCAAAGAACTAGTATGTGGTAAAATCAGGTTTCAAATGCAGACAGTCTGGCTACAAAGCTGATGTTTTTAGCCACTGTACTAAACAGCCTGTTTGCAATATGTACTTGAATCTCTCTAAGGGCATTAGTTAAACACAGTTGATGTTCTCCTCAGAGCAATACCTGTTCTTCAGAGTCTCTTCTTAGACTTTCTTTAAAGCTGTGTACTTTCCTCAAAGGTGAACTCTGCACTGTCTGCCTGGTTGTTCTGGATGAACACACGGACAGGCTGAGTGTATTTTTCCATTCCAAGTGAGACAGCTGTTGCTCCCTTGGGAGAAGGGAGCAATAGGAAGACCCATGGAACTGTAATAAAAATTTCTAATATTTTATACATGTTTCAGAAATCCCAGAAAGGCAAGGAAAATGACTGAATCATCAGCTTCTTAGAACTCTCCTCTGAAGATATGATGATTCTTTGTGCTTTGCCTTCTCATGTTCCATTTATACATCACTAATGCTTTTCAATCTTTTTTATTCTCTTCAACTTAAATGTTCTCTCCTTCATAAAAACCACAAAGCCTTGTGAGTCTTTTTCTCCCCATTTCATTGCCAATGCTACATGTTATTCATGTTTAAAGCAATATCCCTATTTTTCTTAAAAAGCAAATCCAGATTTTTCTTAACAGTTTTCTTAATAGTCTTGAGGTCACCATATATTTATTTCATAATTTTATGGACTGATAAATAACAGTGCAACTGATCATGTAATTTGGAATTAGTCTATATAACCTGCCTGTTTCATACTTCTTCCATTGGAGGACATTTTGTCTTTGTCTTATCAACTGAATTTCTCAGACAAGGATGGACAGTCTAGTAGGTTTATAAAGACAGATTCTGTGGGCGCTGGCTTGGCTCTGCTACCACCATCTCTTTTTTCAAAAACCCCGTTTACATTATCAGCACTGCCTTCTCAAAACAGACAGGCATAATCTCTGAGCATACTCTATAGTCTGAAGATATTCCATAAGTTTAGAACCTGGTTTTCCTTGGCTTAAATTTTCTTTTATCAAGTTTTAGAGTTGGCTAGGGGGGAAAAAAAACTATTTGAGTGTATTTTTAACATTATGCATTCTTTTTCCATAAAAAGTAAGCCCTCCATAGCATTTTATTTTTCCTTTTTTCATTTTAGTGTAGATGAATATACAGTTAACCCTTGATCAGCCTGAGAGTTAGGGGTTCCTGCCCTTAAGCACAGTCAAAAATCCACTTCTAACATTACTGTTATTCCCTTCATATCCACAGTTACACATCCATGGATTCAACCAACCACACATTGTATAGTACTACAGTACATATTTATTAGGGAAAAAAATACCTTAAGTGGATTAAATCCACATGCCATTCAAACCAGTGGTGTTCAAGGATAAATTGTAGTTATGAGAACTACAGAAATATCTATACTACTCACTTAACGTGCTAAAAACTGAACTTCAAAGATAGATTAATTTATCACTATTGTCCAAGTTTTTATTAATTCATTACAGTATCTACTATGAGACCACACATGCAATGCCAGAAACAAAAAAGCAATGTGCAAGAAAGACAACAAACTGTTTTCTTCCACAAATTTTTAACCCTGAATACAGGGTATGGATGCACCAAGGAAATGTTACCCACAGGCCTCTCTTAAATGAGAATGAGTGATAATATGAACAGATGCAAATTTTATATCAACTCATATCACAACAATCATGAGCAAATACTATATTTACTGACTGTGGTTGTGCATAACAATGGTTATACAAATAAATCCAGGACAAATAAGTTCTATTTCTCAGAATTTACAAAATAAATAACAGTACTATTAGATTATAAGCCATAAAATATTGATAAGTTCATATTGGATAATTAAACAGCTGAGGAGAAGGGACAAATCTCCTTCACACAATTAGAAAGGATACTCCCCACTCTAGGAGGTGAAGTTTAATTCTGCATCCACAACCAGCACTTACTGAGTAAAATCCACAACCAGCTCTTACTGAGTAAAACAGAAGAGAAAACAGTACTTTTGTGGTGCAGAATCCTGGCAGACATCACCTTAATCAAATGATTACAATTAATATCACCGTGATAAGCTAGGTTGATATAATGAACCTTCCCTATGAAATGAGTCAGTTCACATTTGTGGGGCTTTTCCCCCAAAACCCATAACGCCCCACTAATCCTGAGAAAATGTCATGAAAAAGCAAATGCAAAACAAATTCAAAACAAGAGACATTCTACAAAATATCCAACCAGCTAAAAGCACTAAAATAAAGGACTGCGACAGAATGGAGGAAGACTAAGGGAACATGGTGATTAAAAAAAAAATTACAGGATCCTATGGCTGATTCATGTCGAGGTTAGACAGAAAACAACAATTGTTTTGGTTAACCTCAACAACTGTTGAGGTTAATCAGAAAATAAAAAACAATAGAAGCAACAATTGCTTCTGTAAAGCAATTATCCTTCAATTAAAAAAATAAATTAATTTAAAAACAAAAAACCAAGATCCTCTACTGGATCCCAGAACAAAAAAAGGACACTAGGAAAACACTGGTGAAATCTGAATAAAGTCTGTACTTTAGTTAATATCAGTAGTAGTATACCTATGTTAATCTTTGTTTTGACAAATGTCACACAGTTGTGTAGGAGGTTAACATCAGGGGTAAATGGGTAAAAATAGGAAAATTTTCTCTATTTTCTTTGCAGAGGTTCAATAAATCTAAAATTATTCTGCATAAAAAGGTATTTAAGTATATGTAGCATTAATGCAAACTTCTGTTTAATTAAATACATGAATAACAGCTATTTTGCAGTGTAAAATTAAATACCTAAGTGTTCTTAGTTGGGATTCATTTATCTGATTTTAATAGTTGAAGATTATCAGTACCAACAATACTAAGATACAGTGTGGGCCTTTTATTGTGGAAGGACATGTTAAATCTTGTCACATGATAGGTCCCTGCCTGGTAGTCATTACACAATGGTCTAACTCTGAGAAACATCAGACTTGAGTATTTGCCATAAGATTTAGAAAAATAAAAAGTAAATAAAAAGCCACATCGGCTTTTGTAAACCCCCCTAACAAAGACATATGTGGACAACAGCTAATTCACTTAATCCCCAGTATTACCTTTCTCTTTGAAACTACCGTTACAGCTGATAGATACTTACTCAGTCCCAACTGAAAGGACTAGTCAAGGCACTGGAGGCCCACTATCTACTGAAAGTAAGGTTGACAAACAAACTATATATAAAGTACACTGAGTGCATCTCTCCTATCTTTTTACCATTATTGTAAAACACCCTTTTCAAAGTTGGTTCAAATTGGTCATTGTAAGATTAACTTTATTTGTGCTTCTCTACTAAGTGCAAAGTTGACAAAAAATTGCAACGCTCCTCCCCCAAACTCTTATTGCTTTTTCCTAAAATTGCCCTGTTAAAATACTATGCATTTTAGATAGTTTTTAGAACTGCTTATTAATTTAGGTCAAAAAAAAAATCCTCAATTTTCAGTAGAACCAAGGGCATGGAAAGGCCTAGAGTCACAATATGCTTCATACCTTGCCTGTGGGAAACCTCGCATTCTGAAGCAATGCAGGTGACTGAGTGTTAGAGAAGGTACCCATTAATGGGCAAGCCAATTTAGGTGACCAACTGTAGTAACTGCTTCTGCTTTATTGACTATGCCAAAGCCTTTGACTGTGTGCATCGCAGCAAACTGTGGAAAATTCTTAAAGAGATGGGAATACCAGACCATCTGACCTGTCTCTTGAGAAACCTGTATGCAGGTCACGAAGCAAATTAGAACTGGACATGGAACAACAGACTGGTTCCAAATAGGAAAAGGAGTATGTCAAGGCTATATATTGTCACCCTGCCTATTTAACTTATATGCAGAGTACATCATGAGAAACGCTGGACTGGAAGAAGCACAAGCTGGAATCAAGATTGCTGGGAGAAATATCAATCACCTCATATATGCAGATGACACTACCCTTATGGCAGAAAGTGAAGAGGAACTAAAAAGCCTCTCAATGAAAGTGAAGAAGGACAGTGAAAAAGTTGGCTTAAAGCTCAACATTCAGAAAACGAAGATCATGGCATCTGGTCCCATCACTTCATGGGAAATAGATGGGGAAACAGTGGAAATAGTGTCAGACTTTATTTTTGGGGGCTCCAAAATCACTGCAGATGGTGACTGCAGCTATGAAATTAAAAGACACTCCTTGGGAGGAAAGTTATGACCAACCTAGATATCATATTCAAAAGCAGAGACATTACTTTGCCAACAAAGGTCCGTCTAGTCAAGGCTATGGTTTTTCCAGTGGTCATGTATGGATGTGACAATTGGACTATATAAGAAAGCTAAGCACTGAAGAATTGATGCTTTTGAAGTGTGGTGTTGGAGAAGACTCTTGAGAGTCCCTTGGACTGCAAGGAGATCCAACCTGTCCATCCTAAAGGAGATCAGTCCTGGGTGTTCATTGGAAGGACTGATGCTGAAGTTGAAACTCCAGTATTTTGGCCATCTCTTGCGAAGAGTTGACTCACTGGAAAAGGCCCTGATGCTGGGAGGGATTGGGGGCAGGAGGAGGAGGGGATGAGAGGGGTTGAGATGGCTGGATGGCATCACTGACTTGATGGACATGGGTGTGAGTGGACTCCGGGAGTTGGCAATGGACAGGGAGGCCTGGCATGCTGTGATTCATGGGGTCGCAAAGAGTCGGACACAACTGAGTGACTGAACTGAACTGAACTGTAGTAAGGGCTTCCTTTGTGGCTCAGCTGGTAAAGAATCTGCCTGCAGTGTGGGAGACCTGGGTTCGATCCCTGGGTTGGGAAGATCCCCTGGAGAAGGGAAAGGCTACCCACTCCAGTATTCTGGCCTGGAGAATTTCATGGGCTATACAGTCCATGGGCTCACAAAGAGTCAGACACGACTGAGCAACTTTTACTTTTTCTTGCACTTTTACCATAGTAACACCAGTAAGTGACTGAATGAATAATCTTAAAGCCCAAAACCATTTCTCCCAACCAAAGAATCTGTCAACTTCCACACAGCTCAGAGCTTGAGCTTTCTTAAGAAGTCAGTGAACACAGTCAAAACAAGAGCTTCATTTAACTTCCCAGGTGGTGTGAGTGGTTAAGAATCTGCCTGCCAATGCAGGAGACTCAAGTGACCTTGCATGGTGTTCTATTCCTGGGCTATGAAGATCCCCTGGTGCAAGAAATGGCACCCCACTCCAGGATTCTTGTCCAGATAATTTCTTTGACAGAGAAGCCTGGTGGGCTGCAGCCCATGGGGCCACACATACACACACACATGCATGCACACATCTCAAGGTAACCCTAAAAAAATTACTTAGTTCTCAGTGTAATTCTAGAAAGAAGTATAATCCGGGTATACTGCCTGGCAGATGACTTAACTAAATTTATTAAACCTTTGTTCCCAGTGGGTTTCCCTGCGTCTTTGACAGAAAAAAAAAAAAACACACACACACACACACACACACACATCAAAACTCGGTCTCAGCCAAGGAAGTCTGGCAACTGAGAGTACAAAAACTTATTTTTCAACTAGTAGGATGTGAGAGTTGGACTGTGA
>SJYW01003714.1:0-13479 GCA_006410735.1 Raphicerus campestris
GTTCATTTCATCAGCCAGGAGCTGGCTACCCCCATTTTTATTTCCCTTAACACAGCCCATTGTATAATGACTGGTGTTGAAGGATTTAGGTAAAATAAGACTTAAGTATGGGAAAAGGAATAATAGTCACCATCATTCTTTCTTCGAGGACTTTTTACTCTCCATTTCATCCAAGGTCCTTCCATCGGATTTCTTGGCTTTGTTCTCTCTCCCCAAATTCTCCTCCCATTGCCTCTCTTTTTGGTTATCTCATCGTCCCCCAAACTCCTTCCTCCTGAGTTGCCAAGGGACCACCATAGTATTTCTATTACTTGTGTTATGCTGGACAATTTATCCCCCCACCCCCATCTCTTACAAATAGGCTAGCCCAAGGACTTTCCTTTCGTATCCAAAAAAGCCAGGAATTTTCTAAATCATGTAGCCAACTACTTTTGAGATGAATTTACCATTCCTCTAAAAGATAGAAGTAATTTTATTTTATTTGATCTTTCCCCTGAAATATTCTTTTACATAAATTAAGGGGGTGGGGAAGTAGGGGGACCTGTGCAAACCCTTATCCATATCTTTAGACTCAGTTCTTAAACGTGAGTCTAGCTCAGGAAATATATAAAATTTTGAGGTTTCTGATACATTTTGCTGAGTTTCCATGAAGCAAAGAGGTACCATCCCACACTCGCTCTAGCACTGCCACGTGAGGATCTGTTTCTCTCTACCCTGAGTGCCTTTGGATAACATAATTTACAGGGGGAACTGATGAGCTATTTTGATCGGTCAAAGTCACACCTGCATGTTGATGTCATTCCAACAGCAGTTTCTGAGCCATGTGTGGGCCAAGACTGGAAGACAGGAGCCGTTGGTGGAAACCCCACATGTCACCTCTTTGACATTCTGTTCCCAAATGGAATCTTAAGCTCTGCACAACAATTTATCAAAGGGTTTCTAAATGTCACTTTCCAATTTGCATCAGACCTTTTCTACATATTAATGTGATTCTGTAACTAATGTATATATTTTTGCTGCTCTACCTAAATTTGCATTTGAAACTCTAATGAAGCTACAGAGTGAGCCAACTCCCTGGGGAAAAATGATTCAGTTGCTTCCCTTTGTGGCCCATGAGGATGTCATCCCAGAATCAGAGAAAAGTCAGAATTGACTCAGAAATTCCACTCTCCAGGATCTCCATCAATTTCGGTGCTCAGTTTGGCTCCAGCTCAACTCTCTCTCTCTCTTTTTTTAAATATTAGTGGGTTCCATCCCTGGGTTGGGAAGATCCCCTGGAGTAGGAAATGGCAACCCACACCAATATTCTTGCCTGAAAACTCTCACGGACAGAGGAGCCTGGCTGGCTGCAGTTCATAGAGGCACAAAGAGTTGGACACAACTGAAGTGACTAAGCACAGCACATTATTTATTTGGCTGAGTTGGGTCTTACTTGTGGCACACAGGCTCTTCCAGTGGCAACATATGGGATCTAGTTCCCTGGCCAGGGATTGAATCCAGCTGTCCTGAGTTGAGGAGCATGGAGTCTTAGCCACTGGGCCACTAGGGAAGTCCCCAGTCCAACTCCTGACTCCTGTATACTCTTGCTCTGGGTAAAGCCTGCTCCAGTTTGTTTGGTTTTCCTCATTCAAAGATGATGAACTGGCTTTTGAGGGATGTGTCTCTTGCTCCCCAGGAATTTTGTCATTGAGGGGATTGCATGGTCCAGGGTCCAGAAGTAAGAAGTTTCCTCAGAGGTGACTCACAGCAGGGAGAGCCAGACAGCCAAACCAAGTCCAAGTTCTCTGGGAAAATACCTTTGCTGTGTTGTTCTGGGCTGAAATGGATATCTTTGAGCATCACTTCCCTGGTCAGGGTCTCCAACTCTGAGACCATGGGGTCTGCACTCTAGAAAAATATTCTGGAGTGTTCACTGCTCCCCATCCTGTCACCCTCTGCTCTCTTCCTCCCCTTGCCTGGCCTGACCTTGAAAACAAGGTGTGGCTCCTGGTTGGACACCGAGGGCTTGCTTGAAAGTTTGGGAGGGAAGGGAGCATTCAGCCACTTCCTTCTCCAGAGGATCTTCCTGACGCAGGGACTGAACCCACTTCTCTTGAGTCTCCTACACTGGCAGGTAGGTTCTTTACCAGCTGAGCCACCAGGGAAGCCTTCAGCCCTACTCAGCAGCAGTCTTTCACCTCTTCCCTCTCAAGGCCCTGAATCCGCTCTGACTGGGACCAGGAGGGCATTTGAAGCCTCAGCCACAACCTTAAGCCAAGGAAGAAGTTTTCTGAGCTTCTAGCTTCAGTATCTGGTCACTGAGGAGAGACTCTGGCCCCTCGTCTCTGACCCAAGACCAGCCTTGGCCCATAGCTGTTAGAGTGCTGGCATTTCCTGGTCTATGGATGAGTCTCACTGGGAGTTGATCCTGTGTTATTTTTCTAAGGCTGTTGTAACAAATTACCACCACCTGGCTAGCTTAAAACAACAGAAATGTATTCTTTCACAGCTCTGGAGGCCAAAAGTCTACAAGCAAGATATGGGCGGTGTTAGTCACTCAGTTGTGTCCAGCTCTTTGCAATCCCGTGCACTGTAGCCCGCCAGGTTCCTCTGTCCATGGGATTCTCCAGGCAAGAATACCGGAGTGGGTTGCCATTTCCTTCTCCAGGGGATCCTCCCGACCCAGATGTGGGCAGGGTTGGNCACAAAGAGTTGGACACAACTGAAGTGACTAAGCACAGCACATTATTTATTTGGCTGAGTTGGGTCTTACTTGTGGCACACAGGCTCTTCCAGTGGCAACATATGGGATCTAGTTCCCTGGCCAGGGATTGAATCCAGCTGTCCTGAGTTGAGGAGCATGGAGTCTTAGCCACTGGGCCACTAGGGAAGTCCCCAGTCCAACTCCTGACTCCTGCATCCTCTTGCTCTGGGTAAAGCCTGCTCCAGTTTGTTTGGTTTTCCTCATTCAAAGATGATGAACTGGCTTTTGAGGGATGTGTCTCTTGCTCCCCAGGAATTTTGTCATTGAGGGGATTGCATGATCCAGGGTCCAGAAGTAAGAAGTTTCCTCAGAGGTGACTCACAGCAGGGAGAGCCAGACAGCCAAACCAAGTCCAAGTTCTCTGGGAAAATACCTTTGCTGTGTTGTTCTGGGCTGAAATGGATATCTTTGAGCATCACTTCCCTGGTCAGGGTCTCCAACTCTGAGACCATGGGGTCTGCACTCTAGAAAAAGATTCTGGAGTGTTCACTGCTCCCCATCCTGTCACCCTCTGCTCTCTTCCTCCCCTTGCCTGGCCTGACCTTGAAAACAAGGTGTGGCTCCTGGTTGGACACCGAGGGCTTGCTTGAAAGTTTGGGAGGGAAGGGAGCATTCAGCCACTTCCTTCTCCAGAGGATCTTCCTGACGCAGGGACTGAACCCACTTCTCTTGAGTCTCCTACACTGGCAGGTAGGTTCTTTACCAGCTGAGCCACCAGGGAAGCCTTCAGCCCTACTCAGCAGCAGTCTTTCACCTCTTCCCTCTCAAGGCCCTGAATCCGCTCTGACTGGGACCAGGAGGGCATTTGAAGCCTCAGCCACAACCTTAAGCCAAGGAAGAAGTTTTCTGAGCTTCTAGCTTCAGTATCTGCTCACTGAGGAGAGACTCTGGCCCCTCGTCTCTGACCCAAGACCAGCCTTGGCCCATAGCTGTTAGAGTGCTGGCATTTCCTGGTCTATGGATGAGTCTCACTGGGAATTGATCCTGTGTTATTTTTCTAAGGCTGTTGTAACAAATTACCACCACCTGGCTGGCTTAAAACAACAGAAATGTATTCTTTCACAGCTCTGGAGGCCAAAAGTCTACAAGCAAGATATGGGCGGTGTTAGTCACTCAGTCGTGTCCAGCTCTTTGCAACCCCGTGCACTGTAGCCCGCCAGGTTCCTCTGTCCATGGGATTCTCCAGGCAAGAATACCGGAGTGGGTTGCCATTTCCTTCTCCAGGGGATCCTCCCGACCCAGATGTGGGCAGGGTTGGCTCCTCCTGGAAGTTCTGAGGGGGCCTCTCCTGGCTTCTGAACATTGTAAACAATCCTTGGTGTCCTGTGGCTCACAGATAATGTTGTTCCAACCTCCGGTTCTGTCGCCTCACCGCCTTCTCCTCACTGTGTCTCTCTCACCTTCTCTTCTCTCCTAAAGACACTGACCATTGGATTTAGGGCCCACTGAGGCAGTTCAACTAACCTCAGAGCCCTCCCTGACTGCCAGCCATTGCCCATTCCTGTCCAGCTTCTTGCTGACTCCCTGCTCCCATTTCTGACCCCAGGTAACCTTCTTTACCTCCAAGTGTCGTTCATGTCCAAGCTCCCCCAGTAACGCTCTCTCCTTACTTGTCGGCAGAATTCTTCCTCCACTCGGAATGTCAGAAGTCAACCAGAGTTCACTGTGCCCCACAAGGCACAGAATAATGGATTCCAGACTCTAGTCAAGCCAGGACAAGGGCAGAAGCTGGGGGGAGAGGGCAGGGGCCTTGTGAGAGACCCGTCTTGGTTTTGGCATTGACACTCCCTGTATTAGTGGCTCTGAGTGCCTGTTTCCTCAGCGTGGGTGATGTTGGGCCACCATGGGTGGTTGTGAGAGAGCTGAGGACATGTGGGTGAGGGGACTAGGGAACCAGCTATGCTATAGGATGGTGATGCCACAGGATCGTCCTGCTCTCTCCTGCTCATCTCACCTTCTACAGTAAGGCCTTCGTGACTATGGAGATGAGGGGTAGTAATTCTGCAATGTGGAAACACTGTCATGTTATGCTTAAGAGGAATAGCTACCTCCTCCCCTCCCTCCCTCCAACAGGAAATAAGATGAAACTAAGTTGGGAGCCTGGGGATCCAGCAACAGGGTGAAAATACTGATTTGACTCCAAGGAGAGAAGAGGAAGAGAGATGACACTCAGCATCCACCAGAGACAGATTCTGAATGAAGTGTCCACTCTTGTAATAGTCTGTGCCTGTAGAACTTTCTAGAATATAAAATATAAATTAAAAACAAAAACCCTATAGGAAGTGCTCAATAAAAGTCAATTCCTGCTCCTCCTCTCTTCTTCTGAAGCCACTGCTCTTGGTCCCACCTTCCTCCTTGGCACAGGAAAGCACCACTAAGTCAAAACTTGCCCCTCGGCCCCACAGATCCAACCCTCCCACCATTCCCTGTGCTCTTCTTGTGAGTGGGTTAATCTAGAGTCCTGAGTGCCAACTTCAAAGCCACAGTAATGACTGTGAAAGAAAGGATGGCTAAGGAGTCACCACCTTTCAGAGCTGAGACGATAGTTGCCCTGGGGTGGAGAGAGAGGGGTGGTGGTGTTTAAGTATAATCACTGCTAGGTTGAATTAGAGTGAAGTCTTCTTTTGTGTGTGTCCGGAAGGACAGGTTTTCAGTCTTCTCTTCCAAAAAAAATTCAGGCCTAAGGGTTCTTAACATTTTCTGACACTCATATGGGTTTTCCACAATGAGTGAATTTAGTTTAAACAATTCAGTTGAGGATGAATATGCAAACAGGTGTTAATTAAGACCTTTGCTTTTCCTGCATCATTTTGCGTGTTCCGGCTATTCAGTCACACTGGGTAGGGTTAGTCTATCCCTCTGGTGCCCAACCCTGGGTACCCACGGCCTTGTTCCAAGTCACCCTCCCCAACGTCTCAAGATTATTCAAGGCTAGCATCATGTAGATCTGAGCCCAGGTTAGTCCTTCTCCACCAGTGAGAGTGCACCCACTCACAGGGCCTCTGATTAATTAACCGAGTTCTGCTGAGGGCCTTTTTGTGGATGGATGGAGAAGGGCGTGTGGCCCTTTAAACACGCTTAATTAAGCTGGAGGAAATGCTGGGCTCCTTGGCAATGAGCCAGGCCTCAAAGCCTGGCTTGTGGAAGATTTGCACAATGTGCTCTGTGCTTGTGCCTTTGAAATGGGATCCATCTGTCTGGGGAATGCTTGTACATCTTGCATTCCCTGTGTTCTTTCTTGGCAACAGTCAGACTGGGGAGAGCTCAGAGAAGTGTGGCTCTCCCCTGCACTCTCCTTAGAGATAAGCTATGACTTTACCATTCAGGGAGCTTGGCCCGCTGCTGCTGAGGAAGGGACATGAGATGTACGTGTAACCATAGCATGAAAGAAAAAAAGTGAAAGTCACTTAGTTGAGTCCAGTGCTTTGCGACCCATGGACTATATAATCCATGAAATTTTCTAGGCCATAATACTGGAGTAAGTAGCTATTTCCTTCTCCAGGGGATCCCTCCAATCCAGGGGTCGAACCAAGGCCTCCCACATTGCAGGTGGATAGCATTAGATATGGCATTTGATATATTCAGTAACAGGGAGAGCACAGGTCCAACCAATCAGAGCAAACAACAGCCGTAAATAACAGAGCTAACCTGGTGGGTACTACCTGAATATCAGCCATGGAAAAAGTTATCTATTACAGAGAGTTTCACATACATTTGAGGGCTTCCCAGGTGGCTTAGCAGTAAAGAATCTGCCTGCCAGTGCAGGAGACTCAGGAAATGTGGGTTCGATCCCTGGGTCAAGAAGATTCCCTGGAAAAGGAAATGGCTACCCACTCCAGTATTCTTCCCAGGAAATTTGATGGACAAAGGAGGCTGGCAGGCCATAGTCCGTAGGGTCGCAAAGAGTTGGACACAGCTAAGTGTGCCTGAGCATGAATGCCTCATATACATTTTCCCATTTGATTGTTGCCACAGTCATGAGCTGGGTTGAGATACTTTCTTATTCTAGAGATGGGAAACTGATGCCCAGAAATGTGTCTTCCCCAAGGCCACAGAGTTAATGTCACAGCTGGAAGCCAAGCACCCTTCCTATTCTTTTTACCACCTTACTTGTTTGTGCCTGTGCAGATGCTGGGACTCTACCAGGCCCAGAGAGATCAAGAGAATACCTCCCAGTTTAGGACTGGACTGCTAACTGGTAAGTCCAGGGCCAAGGTGATCGTGAGGGCAGAGATGTGTGTGTGCTCAGTCACTAGCTGTGTTGGACTTTCTGAGATCCGCCAGACTCCTCTGTCCATGGGATTTCCCAGGCAAGAATATGGGAGTAGGTTGCCATGGCTTCCTCTAGGGGATCTTCCCAACCCAGGGATCAAACCCATGTCTCCTGCATCTCATGCAATGCAGGAAGATTCTTTATCAACTGGGCCTCTGGGAAGCCCAGAGGGCAGGGATGGGGGATAGTAATACTCTGCGATTTGTGGTCAGGATGAAGCCTAGAGCCAAGCGTAGGCCTTCTTGTGGCCTCTGCTCACAAAGCCCTGTGATCCTACGGGAGGCTCAGGGGAAGGAAGGATGGTACAGAATACATGCAGAGAGGAACATTCCTGGAAGACAAGGACATGGGTATTTACTTTAGAAGGAGGTCCATCAGGAAGCACAGGTGGCACTGAAGCGAGTTAACTCTGGAAGACAAAGAGCCACTGAAGGGGATGCCAACAAAGTCACCCTCAAGGGTGGCCAGCATTAGTCCTCGGGGACTTCTGAAACCAACAGGGCTTTTGCCTCAGAATTGCCAACAGAGGATGGGGAGGCTGGAGCACTTACCCACCCACTTCCTCCCCCAGCCCTGGGCATTAACTTCCCAGCACTTTGCAGTTGCTCTTGGCCCCTCAGGGANCCAACAGGAAATAAGATGAAACTAAGTTGGGAGCCTGGGGATCCAGCAACAGGGTGAAAATACTGATTTGACTCCAAGGAGAGAAGAGGAAGAGAGATGACACTCAGCATCCACCAGAGACAGATTCTGAATGAAGTGTCCACTCTTGTAATAGTCTGTGCCTGTAGAACTTTCTAGAATATAAAATATAAATTAAAAACAAAAACCCTATAGGAAGTGCTCAATAAAAGTCAATTCCTGCTCCTCCTCTCTTCTTCTGAAGCCACTGCTCTTGGTCCCACCTTCCTCCTTGGCACAGGAAAGCACCACTAAGTCAAAACTTGCCCCTCGGCCCCACAGATCCAACCCTCCCACCATTCCCTGTGCTCTTCTTGTGAGTGGGTTAATCTAGAGTCCTGAGTGCCAACTTCAAAGCCACAGTAATGACTGTGAAAGAAAGGATGGCTAAGGAGTCACCACCTTTCAGAGCTGAGATGATAGTTGCCCTGGGGTGGAGAGAGAGGGGTGGTGGTGTTTAAGTATAATCACTGCTAGGTTGAATTAGAGTGAAGTCTTCTTTTGTGTGTGTCCGGAAGGACAGGTTTTCAGTCTTCTCTTCCAAAAAAAATTCAGGCCTAAGGGTTCTTAACATTTTCTGACACTCATATGGGTTTTCCACAATGAGTGAATTTAGTTTAAACAATTCAGTTGAGGATGAATATGCAAACAGGTGTTAATTAAGACCTTTGCTTTTCCTGCATCATTTTGCGTGTTCCGGCTATTCAGTCACACTGGGTAGGGTTAGTCTATCCCTCTGGTGCCCAACCCTGGGTACCCACGGCCTTGTTCCAAGTCACCCTCCCCAACGTCTCAAGATTATTCAAGGCTAGCATCATGTAGATCTGAGCCCAGGTTAGTCCTTCTCCACCAGTGAGAGTGCACCCACTCACAGGGCCTCTGATTAATTAACCGAGTTCTGCTGAGGGCCTTTTTGTGGATGGATGGAGAAGGGCGTGTGGCCCTTTAAACACGCTTAATTAAGCTGGAGGAAATGCTGGGCTCCTTGGCAATGAGCCAGGCCTCAAAGCCTGGCTTGTGGAAGATTTGCACAATGTGCTCTGTGCTTGTGCCTTTGAAATGGGATCCATCTGTCTGGGGAATGCTTGTACATCTTGCATTCCCTGTGTTCTTTCTTGGCAACAGTCAGACTGGGGAGAGCTCAGAGAAGTGTGGCTCTCCCCTGCACTCTCCTTAGAGATAAGCTATGACTTTACCATTCAGGGAGCTTGGCCCGCTGCTGCTGAGGAAGGGACATGAGATGTACGTGTAACCATAGCATGAAAGAAAAAAAGTGAAAGTCACTTAGTTGAGTCCAGTGCTTTGCGACCCATGGACTATATAATCCATGAAATTTTCTAGGCCATAATACTGGAGTAAGTAGCTATTTCCTTCTCCAGGGGATCCCTCCAATCCAGGGGTCGAACCAAGGCCTCCCACATTGCAGGTGGATAGCATTAGATATGGCATTTGATATATTCAGTAACAGGGAGAGCACAGGTCCAACCAATCAGAGCAAACAACAGCCGTAAATAACAGAGCTAACCTGGTGGGTACTACCTGAATATCAGCCATGGAAAAAGTTATCTATTACAGAGAGTTTCACATACATTTGAGGGCTTCCCAGATGGCTTAGCAGTAAAGAATCTGCCTGCCAGTGCAGGAGACTCAGGAAATGTGGGTTCGATCCCTGGGTCAAGAAGATTCCCTGGAAAAGGAAATGGCTACCCACTCCAGTATTCTTCCCAGGAAATTTGATGGACAAAGGAGGCTGGCAGGCCATAGTCCGTAGGGTCGCAAAGAGTTGGACACAGCTAAGTGTGCCTGAGCATGAATGCCTCATATACATTTTCCCATTTGATTGTTGCCACAGTCATGAGCTGGGTTGAGATACTTTCTTATTCTAGAGATGGGAAACTGATGCCCAGAAATGTGTCTTCCCCAAGGCCACAGAGTTAATGTCACAGCTGGAAGCCAAGCACCCTTCCTATTCTTTTTACCACCTTACTTGTTTGTGCCTGTGCAGATGCTGGGACTCTACCAGGCCCAGAGAGATCAAGAGAATACCTCCCAGTTTAGGACTGGACTGCTAACTGGTAAGTCCAGGGCCAAGGTGATCGTGAGGGCAGAGATGTGTGTGTGCTCAGTCACTAGCTGTGTTGGACTTTCTGAGATCCGCCAGACTCCTCTGTCCATGGGATTTCCCAGGCAAGAATATGGGAGTAGGTTGCCATGGCTTCCTCTAGGGGATCTTCCCAACCCAGGGATCAAACCCATGTCTCCTGCATCTCATGCAATGCAGGAAGATTCTTTATCAACTGGGCCTCTGGGAAGCCCAGAGGGCAGGGATGGGGGATAGTAATACTCTGCGATTTGTGGTCAGGATGAAGCCTAGAGCCAAGCGTAGGCCTTCTTGTGGCCTCTGCTCACAAAGCCCTGTGATCCTACGGGAGGCTCAGGGGAAGGAAGGATGGTACAGAATACATGCAGAGAGGAACATTCCTGGAAGACAAGGACATGGGTATTTACTTTAGAAGGAGGTCCATCAGGAAGCACAGGTGGCACTGAAGCGAGTTAACTCTGGAAGACAAAGAGCCACTGAAGGGGATGCCAACAAAGTCACCCTCAAGGGTGGCCAGCATTAGTCCTCGGGGACTTCTGAAACCAACAGGGCTTTTGCCTCAGAATTGCCAACAGAGGATGGGGAGGCTGGAGCACTTACCCACCCACTTCCTCCCCCAGCCCTGGGCATTAACTTCCCAGCACTTTGCAGTTGCTCTTGGCCCCTCAGGGAAACCAGCAGGCAGATAAGAAAGACTGGGTGCTCAGAGGACGGGGTGTTGAGAATGATCTTCATAACCACAGGTGAACCCATGTGGGCTGGGACACAGGACAGGACGCCCAGGTGTCTACAATGCCCATGGATTCCCAAGGATGCCAGAAAAGAGCAGAAGGCTCTCTCCTTGGTGGGGCTGTTTCACTCTCTCCAGGTGACAGAGGCAAGCATGGAGGTTCCTGGTTTCTGTGCATGCCCAGGACTTTCAGAGAAACTTGGAGACTGTGCCCCATCCTTCTCCAGCTACAGAATGCCAGTGTCTAAACTTCCCACCCCCCACAGCCTGACTTATTTGGAGACTCCCTAGAGCCTCCCAGGTTGGGCGGAGACTTCTTGTAGCTCTGGTGGGCAATGCCACCCCACTAAGGCTGACAGTCTCCCCTTCTCCATGGCCCCCACATTCACACCAATCTGTAGCTGGCACCTCCACCCTCCAGAGGGCCTGGTAGGGACCTGTGACAGATACAGAACGTTTTAATTTTGGAAGCCATTGATCTGGAGCATATTAACAAATGACACCTGTCATTTGAAATGTTGTTTGCAATTCATCTTGTCTTATCTGAGCACCAACTGCATCAGATAGGATACAGGCCAGTTTTCAGGGACAAATTGCTTGCAGGTCCTCCCTCATCCCAGAGCCAAGAGGAATTGTTCCACAGTGGCAGTGCCTGTGAGGATGGCTCTGGGGCCAAGGACAGGAGAAAGTAGTAGGGAATTGCCTGGGAGTGGCTAAGAATGGGGCTTCTTATTTCCACCATGAAGGAATCTTCTGGTACCTTTTAGCGGTGAGTTGGAGAGACGTCTATTAGTCGCACGTGGACCTCAATAGGCAGCTTCATATGTGTGAAAAGCACCAAGCCAGGGGTTCATCACAGGTGCCTGGAGCTTGCTTCCATCTAGCAAGATGTGAACCTGAGCAGATAACTTTTCCCTCTCTTTTCTTTCAGGATACCATCTGTAAACATAACCTTTGAAGTCTCTTCCCTGCCCTGTTTCACTAGGCTGCTCAACAGAGCTGAGGAAGAATGGCCCTAAGGAAGGTAGGAGGAACCATGGAGATGCACTTTATTTATAAATTGATGCAGATGAGTCAAAGTCAAGACAACCTGCGTAGGCTGGGCAAGGCTGGGCAGAGTGACGCACCTATAGCTCCACGGATTCAGTGATGCTAATCCCTCTGAACAAAGGCAGAATGTTCCAGCAGAAGGAATGGGTCCAGCACAGAAACCAAGCTCCAAGAAGGAGGGTTGCTAGCCTATCCCCAGCTCTGCCCTAGACACAGGTCTTCTGCTTTGGGGTGAGGACAATTCCTAGATCTTAGTGGAAGCCTTCTTGCTCCCTAACATTCCTCTTGCTTCATTTGGACACTCTAAGTAAGCCTCTGAAGAATATTTTGGTGTCCTCAAGGGGAGGATGGGATGAATTGAAAGAGTATCATTGAAATATACACACTACCGTGTGTAAAATCGACAGCTAGTGGGAAGCTGCTCCTAGCCCAGGGAGCTCAGCTCGGTGCTCTGTGATGGCCTAGAGGGGTGGGATGGCGTGGGAGGCGGGAGGAAGGCTCAGGAGGGAGGAGATATGTGTACACATACAGCTGATTCACTTTGTTGTATAGTAGAAACTAGCACAAGATTGTACAGCAATTGTACTCCAATAAAAAAAGAGTGTTGTGGTATCCTTGATGCTATAAACGAGGGTCCTGGCCTAGGGGCATCGGCTGGATTTGCTGCCTAGCACTGTGGTACCTTATCGCCCTTCCTCTTGTCTACTCTCAACCCTTCTACTTTTGATGAAGCAGCAGCTATTGGTGGAAGGATGAAATGTCTCTGGATCTCAAGGTGATCTAGGCTTCAGGCAGTCAAAACATGATATTCCTCTCCTGGACACTGAGCTGAGTTCAGGGTTGGCTATATGATCTAATTAAAACCAAAGCAATGCAATGAAATGCTTNTGAAATGTCTCTGGATCTCAAGGTGATCTAGGCTTCAGGCAGTCAAAACATGATATTCCTCTCCTGGACACTGAGCTGAGTTCAGGGTTGGCTATATGATCTAATTAAAACCAAAGCAATGCAATGAAATGCTTTCTCGGGCTTCCAGAAGAGAACCTTTCATTCTTGTCAGCTAGACTTGAAGATGAGGATGGGATCCTAGAGGGCAGGAAGCATTCTTTCCACCATGTGGAGCCTAAGATGGAAGTCGACCCGGTAGAAGACAGAACTCAGAAAAGGAAAACATTGTTTTCCAGTGGTACCATTTGAGCTCTGAATCCAGCTGTGCCTGGAGCTGAACTCACCCCCTGGGACTTTCAGCTTTGAGAGCCAATTAATTTCTTCTGTGCTTAAGTCATTTTGAATTCGGATTCCTGTCTCTTGCAACTATCGCACCTGGAGAAGAGATAGCATCTTTACAAGCAGTTCAGCTGGCATTCTCACTGTGCACCAGTGTCTTTTCAGCCTGGATCATGTGAGTTTGCCCTGAAAAACTGATGATTTGGGGTGCATTGAAAAGGTCTACATTCTGAACTTGAATGGTGGAGAACTTAGCCAGGGTATAAGGTACCAATGAAAGACCCTTTGCAAGTGGCCATCTCTGGCCGAGTGAGAACTTGGTGGTCACCATGGATGGTACCTTATTTGTCAATCGACATGCTGCCCTGGACCTCCTTCCTTCATGAGGAGGCTAAGAAGATAACAGGAGTTAGATTATATACCATTCATTCTTTTATTTACTCAGAAGTTCTTTAATTCATGATAAGTCTAGTAAAGTTGACTGATGCGGGAGTAACATTCACACTACTGCATTTAACAACCAGTGTGGTATCTACTGTAGAAGCTGTGGTTCCCAAAGGGCTTCAGGCAAGTGTCTATTGGGAGTGCTGGGTCATGTCAGGGGCCTCAGTGCAGTGTATGTCCACTGGGAAGCCAGTGCCAGATGCCACCTTTGCCAGAGGTGATGTCTCTCC
>SJYW01003716.1:12613-23799 GCA_006410735.1 Raphicerus campestris
GGGGGGGGCTCCAAAATCACCGCAGATAGTGAATGCAGCCACGTAATTAAAACACACTTACTCCTTGGAAGAAAAGTTATGACCAACCTAGATAGCATATTCAAAAGCAGAGACATTACTTTGCCGACTAAGGTCCGTCTAGTCAAGGCTATGATTTTTCCTGTGGTCATGTATGGATGTGAGAGTTGGACTGTGAAGAAGGCTTAGCGCCAGATAATTGATACTTTCGAAGTGTGGTGTTGGAGAAGACTCTTGAGAGTCTCTCGGGCTGCAAGGAGATCCTACCAGTCCATTCTGAAGGTGATTGGCCCTGAGAGCTCTCTGGAAGAAATGATGCTATAGCTGAAACTCCAGTACTGTGGCCACCTCATGTGAAGAGTAGACTCATTGGAAAAGACTCTGATGCTGGGAGGGACTGGGGGCGGGAGGAGAAGAGAACAACTGAGGATGAGATGGCTGGATGGCATCAGGGACTCGATGGACGTGAGTCTGAGTGAACCCCAGGAGACGGTGATGGAGTTAGACCAGGCTGTGGTCCTAGTGTGATTAGATTGAGTAGTTTTCTGTGAGTATGGCTTCATTGTGTCCCCCACCTTATCACCACCTTAATGCTCCTCCCCCACCAGTCCAATGGGCATGGCCACAGGCACCATCTCTCCCCTCTCTCCATGCCTTCCCACCTCTTAAAAAAGCCCTTTCTGGAATCCTTGGGAGACCACACTCGAAACACCAAGATCTGGTGAGATTTTCTTTGGGAGGAAACAGGAGCTGGATCCGGTTGTGCTGAATGGTTTACAGACACTGCTAAGTCACTGCTTCTCTCACCTCAGTGTTCAGCAGGAGCCACGTGGTAAGGCATGGCTTCATAAACCGTTTCCGGCTTGGGTCCCCCGCTTTCCCACAAGGTGATCTTGAGCTAGTCCCTGGTTCACCCTCATGGACATCCCAGTTCTATTTGCTACCCTAAAAGAAGTTATTGGGACCAAAGGCTGGAGTGAAGGCTAAAGTGGATGAGGAGCCAACAAGGGCCATGTGCCACGGGGCCATGTGCTCTCAAAAGTGGCTGCAGAGCCACGCTGTGGACGCCATAATCCAGGGAACCAGGTTCTGTCGCCTCTTGGCACTGGATATGGGGTCCCCTCTGGAGGTACCAGGGCACGGTGGGCCAAGAAAGGGACAGAAATGGGCCTGCAAGACGGTGGTCAGTGTCCTTAGAAGAAGGGCCCTTTGACCCGAGCACCAGTTTGGCACTTCAATTGTTTGCTGGTCCAGCCATTCAGAAATTGCTCAGATTCGAGATAAGAGGGGACACACAGTCACATGGTGGGGTTGGCTCTCCAGTTTTCTGTTTGTCCTTCAGCTTCCTAGATACACATGTTAACCTACTAACTTCTTATTTTCAGAGCATTTTGGTTCATGCTCTCAGGCTTGAGTGGACACGGGCGACTTAGAGTATAGGAGACCAGGGAAACTAGGTATTTGAGGACCTGAGGCCATTGTGAGCTGAACCAGTGTCGGTGGAAGTCATCTTCAGGTAAGCTGGACCCCTTCGCCATACCTCTGGTGCCCCCTCAGAGTTTGTCAATGTGTAGCTGGGTAGAGTCTGAGCCTGAGGCCCATAGGGCAGGAAGAGGATGAGTACCCTTTTGTTTCCTAAGTAATTTTCCTAAGAGAGCTTTGGTTCTGCTGCTATCTTAGAAGAGATAGCTGCAGCATAATAGGGGCCCATTCCTGAAGTCATGGTCAGGTTCAGAACCTGTGCTTGGGAGACTGGTTTCAGACCCCAGACACTCGACATCTGTGTGGTATTGGGCAAGGACTGGACGGTGAGCCCAGGGACGTTTTGATCTCCCTACATGTGGGACCCCTGGGAGTGAGGCGCCCTTGCAAAAAAGCACCCAGGCAACATAGTGAGTCCTCTAGCTGCAGCTGGAGGAGGCCAGGGAAGCTGTGTGGCCAGATAGAATGGAGAAGGACCCCAAGGGCGAAGACGATGTTATGCACTAAGGATGCTGACTAGCCTGTGGGTGCAGCTGATCCCAGCACACCTGGCTGTAATCCCCAGTATCACTGCTGTCTCTAGAGCAGAATACGTAGACCCTCTGTCCCAGAGCTGCAGACTCTTGAGTGTCTGTGTCAGGACCCACTGTGACCAGGACCCTGAGAGGAGAAAGGTATGCAAAAAGGAGAGGTCAAGGTCATGAATTAAGGGGAATTCAGGGTAGAAGGAGAAAGGTGTCAGCCTGGTGCTGCCAGCCCATCACTTTCTGTGCAGAGTGTGTTCAGAGCCCAGGTCATGGTGGAGAGTCCCAGAGCACTGCTTCCGCAGTCATGGCACCAGACCAGGTTCCCCACAAACTTCATATCTCCTGCCTCACCTGTGGGCTGGGCCTCTGTGCACAGCTGCTCCCCAGATTCTGCTGGTGACACCCCATCAGTGAATCGACCTACTTCACCCTATGGAGGGCAGACAGTACTGGGACGTTTGCTCCTTAGAAATGGCCTGAGCCTGAGCCCTTGTGGGACAGCTGTTGAGCAACTGTGGTGGTTGGTCCCCTTAAAGGAGGTTCCTGTTCTGTGCCCTAGTAGTTCCAAAGCTTTTCACTGTCCACAAACAGAGAGGTGTATTCCAGTCCTCAGAGACTTTTCTGTGCCACTACATTACCAGACTGGCCTAGAGATGGCTTACGGAGACCTGCACCTGGCCAGAGGCATCATTCTGTGTCACTCTCCGTGGGCCCCTCTGGGACACTCTATAGAGCCCCAGCCCTTGCCTGTGACAAGGAAAAAGCACATAAAGTCCCCTGCTGATGATATTTCTGTTTTTGAAGAAGAACCTGAGATGAGGTAAGTGAAACACCTGGTCATTTAAATTCTGCCAAGTAGGAGATATTGTCATTTTGATTTAGAATCCAGTTTCAGGCTCTCATTCCCCATCCCCTGGAAATACTTGAATAAAGAGCCTGTTTGTGAAAAAAGAAATGAAGATGTTTCAGAAGCAATGATGCAAGGAAACATTACTTCACTTGGTAATGATAAAGAAACTTGGAGATAGTATCAGGCCTCAAAGCACAAAGAATGAGTCGTTGGAAGCAGATCTAGGCTTAGGAAGTAAGGTGACAACTGTCCAGGTCATGATTAGGAAGGATCCTCACCCCCAGATGAAAGTTGTGTGCTGAGAAGAAAGGAAGAAGAGTTGAGAGGACTCCTTGCTGACATTTTCGGAAATGAATGAAACACTTTAATTCTCAATGCTTAAGATCACAAAGTACTAATATATATATAATTTTGGAAAGTGATACCAAAAAATGAAGAGAAAGAAGTTTTAGATGAACTTGCCCATAGGATGAAAGTATCACTACTTACTGTTGCGTTTTTCCCCACTTAGGTATGAGGTAGTAACAGCTTTGGAATACAGTGGCAAACATCTGTGTGTGAAAAAGATCTAATGAAATTAAAGGTCCCATGCATAGATTCTGTGATATGAAATCTTACAGAAAATATGCTATAAGTCCCAACGGTGTTTAAAATATATATTCTAAATTTCTAAAAGCTCTGTTTTGGCCCCGTGCAGCCTGGGCATGCCCAGTGCGGGCGCAGCGGCCCCGGCCCTGGCAGCGCCCGGGCGGGAGCGTGCGACCCGGTGCGGAGGGGCTCGGACGAGACGAGCGGGCCCGCGGTGGGCGAGGGACCTGGCTGAAGCAGGAGCCGGAGCCGCGGCGGCAAAGCTGCGGGGTCCTTCATGATGAGAAATCTGGGGACACTTCTCTCTCCTTTCTATAGTTGATAGTTTGGGCGGTAAAGTGATGGCTGACAGTGTCAAAACCTTTCTGCAGGATCTTGCCAGGGGAATCAAAGACTCCATCTGGGGAATTTGTACCATCTCAAAGCTAGATGCTCAAATTCAACAAAAGAGAGAGGAGCAGCGTCGAAGAAGGGCAAGCAATGTCCTGGCTCAGAGGAGAGCCCAGAGCATAGAGAGGAAGCAGGAGAGTGAACCACGTATTGTTAGCAGAATTTTTCAGTGCTGCGCTTGGAATGGTGGAGTTTTCTGGTTCAGTCTCCTCTTGTTTTATCGAGTGTTTATTCCCATCCTTCAATCAGTGACGGCCCAGATTATTGGTGACCCGTCGCTACATGGGGATGTCTGGTCATGGCTGGAGTTCTTCCTCACATCAATTTTCAGTGGTCTCTGGGTGCTCCCCCTCTTTGTGCTCAGCAAAGTCGTCAACGCTATTTGGTTCCAGGATATAGCTGACCTGGCATTCGAGGTATCTGGGAGGAAGCCTCACCCACTTCCTAGTGTCAGCAAAATAATTGCTGACATGCTTTTCAACCTCTTGCTTCAGGCTCTCTTCCTTCTCCAGGGGATGTTTGTGAATCTCTTTCCCATCCATCTTGTTGGTCAGCTGGTCAGTCTCCTGCATATGTCTCTCCTCTTCTCACTATACTGCTTCGAATATCGTTGGTTCAATAAAGGAATTGAAATGCACCAGCGGTTGTCAAATATAGAAAGGAATTGGCCTTACTACTTTGGATTTGGTTTGCCCCTGGCTTTCCTCACAGCAATGCAGTCCTCCTACATTGTCAGTGGCTGCCTCTTCTCTATCCTCTTTCCTTTATTCATTATCAGCGCCAATGAAGCAAAGACTCCTGGCAAAGCATACCTTTTCCAGTTGCGCCTCTTCTCCTTGGTGGTTTTCTTAAGCAACAGACTCTTCCACAAGACGGTCTACCTGCAGTCGGCCCTGAGCAGCTCCACTTCTGCAGAAAAATTACCCTCACCGCACCCGTCTCCTGCCAAACTGAAGGCTGCTGCAGGCCGCTGAGTCGGCCACTCGCCATCCGGAGGGGCCGGGTGGGATCAGAAGGATGCTGTGGCAGCTCTTCTCCTGGTTCACCTCCACCCCCTCCCAGGGAAGGCAGGGCCCACCCTACCAAGGGCCCTGCCCACATTTCCTTCTCTCTGAGGAATCCAGATGTTTGTCTCTGGTGCACATAAGGCAGAATCTTCCTGCGACCAGTATGGATTTTAAACACTGGTGAGTCTGAAAGGACCACAGGTTTTTCTGCAGCTCTTTTCTAGCATTTGCCAGCCCCGTGCCTGGACTGATTTGAATACTCTTTCTCCCTGTGCCATTTCCCTTACATTTTCCCTTTCTGCCTCCCACCTCCCTTGGATGAATGGATTTTTGTAATTTTAGCTGTTGTGTTTTGTGGACCTGTTTTTTTGTTTTTCTGTGAAGCACATATATTGGATGTGGGAGGGACAGGAGGCTCTGCTGCTCCTGGTCACTCCCTTTATAGCCATCACTGTCTTGTTTCTTGTAACTCAGGTTAGATTTTGGTCTCTTGCTCCACTGCAAAAAAATAACAACAACAACAACAACAACAAACCACAAGCCTGAAGACATGGGACAGAAGAAAGACCTCACAGCCAGATCTCCACTGGGTTTGAGGAATGACTTTCTTTCTTCCCCTTGCAGGGGAAAAGCTTTTTTCACTGGTACATTTAAAGCTCCCCAAAGATAGGGAGGTACCAATTTCGGACAAGTGCCACTGCAACACAGAATGCTCAGAGAGCCTGAACTTTTAAACTCTGGAGGTTGACCTTGACTGTTGGCCACTGCTGGGTCTGTCTGGTGTTTCAAAGGAATATTGGGTGCTGCAAATAGGAACTGAAGGGGTAAACTTATTAAACCCATTAAACCTGTGATTGGTTGTTTATTTTTTTCCTATCATTTCAAAGAGACGAAATATGGAGGGAGGGGGCAGATGTCAAAACATCTGTACAGTGTTAAGATGTCACAGGTGTGAGCTGGTGTCTCACATATGTGTAATCCTCAGATTTATAAATTGTCACTTCAGGAAACATATTCATGGAACACAAGACTTTGTCTTGATTAATTCTGAAAATTAGTTCTGAAAAATACTCCCTGAGGAAGTTTGGGTTATGTTGTTATAATCGTGTTGGCACCTAGTGAAAGAATTTGGATTTGAGTTGTTTTAAAGTCTATATGTACATCTCCTCTGTATTTGTGAAGAAGAGAGGTCCTTCCAGACTTAAACGAACTGGACATTCTCGTGTGGGAAGAGAACAGACATTTGGTTAACAGAAACCTTTACTAAGTACAAGACAAAACTAAGGATGTAAAAATCGTTGCCAGGAGATGTGAACCAAGTTTGAATACAGAAGGTTTTAAAATAGTGTGTAGTTTGTTTCATCAGTGTGTAAATGATCAGTGGTTGCCTTATTTAAGATAAATTGTGGTAGGTTTTAAAATGAAATTTTAGAAGGTCACATTTTTGCTGTCTGAAATTTGTGTCTGCTAAGCTGGTCTTAGAAGGATGAGGGAAATTGAGTAGATAAAGGTAAGTGATATTATCCAGCACTATGCCTGGCTATAGAAAATGATTTCAGTTACTGGAAGTGAGGGATCTATACAGTTTTATTAGTGGGACTGAGAGACCGGGCGTATACAAAAGCCAGGTTAGCAAGTGTCTGTTGTAGATAAGCCTAATCTCGCGAGGTGTACACAGAAGCATTGTAAATTGCTCTTGCCTTTTCACTGGCACACAGGCAGTGAGGGCAGTGATTAGGAAATTGGGATCAAAGGGAGAGCAGGCTCTGTTTTTGCCAAATTCACGATGGCAGCTTAAGGTGGACTAATAATAACTGAAAATAAGGGAGAGCACATCACTACAGACGAAAAATGAGAGCTTGACTTCCAGTCATGCAGCCAGGAGGATCTGAGTAATCACATGCACAAAGCTCTCTTTAGGAACAGGTATGTGTTTTTCCAAGCACAACCCTTTTATCCTATCTAGAGTTGAGTTGTCCATTATAGCAACTCTAAAAAGTAAAAGCTTCAGACCTGAGTATGTTCAAGTCTGCTGTAGGTGTTTAAATGGACATATGTATGCACTGACTTGTTTGTTGCTGTGAACATAGTAAGGGGCCAAGATTAAATTTAAGAGAAGCGACAAACTGGGATAAACTCAGAAGAGGGTGACTAATGGTTAGGGGTTAGTGAACCACGTTAAAAGATAACATTTCTCATGTGATGACCATCTGAGTGTCTTCCCTGTCAGCCTTTGCAAGGCACTGAGGACTCAAGGATAAGCCAGAAAAATGATTGCTGTCCTCTTGGGTCTAACAGTACCGTGTAGGAGACTGAGAAATGATCAATTTCTTAAGAATTCTGTGTTCAAATACCTACTATTTCCCATAGGTCTCAAAGCTGGATAAAACATTGGAATTCAGAGAAGCTTTGGGTAAGATAAGAGTTTCTCCCATGTGTTCAGCCTCCCATCCTCAGAGTTATTCTCTGATTAAGTTTAAATGTTTTGTTGCACCTTCAGACCTATGAGACAAGTAGTGACCATTTGATCCTTTAGATAAGTATGTACTTCTTAACCAGGGGTTAATATCAGCATCATCTGAGGACTTTCCTAAGAGGCACAGGAATACCACTTGGACCTAGAATTATTTTTAAAATGTATTTTTATTTGGCTACACTGGGTTTTTGTTGTGTCATGCGGGATCTTTTGCTGTGGTCTTAGTTGACCCACAGCATGAGGGATCTTAGATCACAACTAGGGATTGAACTCCCATCCCCTGCATTGTGAGGTGGTTTCTTAACCACTGGACCACCAGGGAAGTCCCTGGAGGAAATTTAAGTAATGCTAAAAATAAAAGTTAAATTCTAATAACTGCTTTCACAGGAACTTGGTAAACTATTGCATCCATAAGTAAGAACAGATTGTTGTGAAGAGGGGACAGCATAGGAAGGTTCTTGGAAATTAACAAAATGTGGAAGAAAAATGAGATGGCTTATAAAAATGATGTTGAGGAGGCTAAATTAAAGAACCACAACGTAAACTTGAGGAAATTTCTCAGTACAAAGACCAAAAAGACTAAGACATGGAAAAAGCTAACAATCATGGAGATGTCCAAGAATCAGATCCAACATTTGTTTCAAAAAATGAGAACAGAAGCATGGAGACAATAAAATCAGGAAATCTTCTGGACTGATGATGACAGTTGGAGTTTTCAAATAGTTTCATCTAGAGTTTTCTCTTTTTAAGTTATTTTCTGTTGGTGGTGCTGGGTCTATAATCGGACTTTCATATAGTTTCATCTACAGGGTTTTTTGTTTTTTTTTTTAAATTATTTTTTTGGTGGTCCTGGGTCTTTGCTGCATGGACTTTGTCTAGTTGTGGTGAGTGGCGGCTACTCTTTGTTGTGGTGCTTGGGCTTCCCATTGCAGTGGCTTCTCTTGTTGAGGAGCACATGCTTCAGTACTTGTGGACAGGGGCTCATTAGTTGTGATTTGAGGGCCCTAGAGCACTTGGGCTATAGTTGCCCAAGGCATGTGGAATCTTCCTAGACCAGGGATTGAACCCATGTTCCCAACATTGGCATGTGGATTCCTATCCACTGCGCCACCAGGGGAGTCCTAGTAGTTTCCATATAAGATGCCTTCCACTGCCAAGTGAAAAGCAATAAAAGGAAAAGAAAAAACCAGATGAGATCTCTAAGGAAAAATATCAGAAAAACAGGTTACTTCCAAGAGACTGTGATTCACATGGTATTAGACTTCTCAAGAACAACTCTGAGTAATAGAAGATAAAATTGTAATGCCCTGAAAGTGTGCTTTTATGTGTGCTTGTGTGTGTATAGGATTGGTGAGTCCCTATTGTGTTCTTATAACTCTAAAACTAACAATATTATCAAGGACAAAATAAAGGCATTGTTTGCTTTCCATTCAACTTTTCCGAAAAAGTTACTTGAAGAATCTACCAAAGGGAAAAAGTCCAAGAAATAGATGACTAATTAAAGGCCCAATCAAACAAAGTGAAACAGTGGAATCAGAGTGTTCTGAGAAGACATCTTGGTAATATAGCTATGGTGAAACCTAGAAAGGTGGCTTCTGGGGAGAACGTCTTCAAGAAGAAATCAGATATGTTATATTGGTCTGCTCCCGATTAGATGAAGACATGTTTATTTTTATCAATAACATAAAAGACGTAAGTAGATACTTAAGGAAAAACCAGAAGCTCCACAGGAATGACAACTCCTACAGTCAGTTCAGTCACTCAGTCATGTCCGACTTTGTGACCCCATGCACTGCAGCATGCCAGGCTTCCCTGTCCATCACTAATTCCCAGAGTTTGCTCAAACTCATGTGCATTGAGTCAGTGATGCCATCCAACCATCTCATCCCATGTCGTCCCCTTCTCGTGCCTTCAGTCTTGCCCAGCATCAAGGTCTTTTCCCAGAAGTCCATTCTTCGTATCAGGTGGCCAAAGTATTGGAATTTCAGCTTCAGCATCAGTCCTTCCAATGAATATTCAGGACTGATTTCCGTTAGGATTGACTGGTTCGATCTCCGTGCAGTCCAAGGAACTCTCAAGACTCTTCTCCAACACCACCGTTCAAAAGCATCAGTTCTTCAGCACTCAGCTTTTCTTTATGGTCCAACTCTTACATCCATACATGACTACTGGAAAAACCATAGCTTTGACTAGATGGACCTTTGTTCTCAAAGTAATGTCTCTGCTTTTTAATATTATGTCTAGGTTGGTCATAGCTTTTCTTATTTCATGGCTGCAGTCACCATCTGCAGTATGGAGTCCCCCCCCTAAATAAAGTCTCTCACTGTTATTGTTTTCCCATCTATTTGTCATGAAGTGATGGGACCAGATGCCATGATCTTTGTTTTCTGAATATTGAGTCTTAAGCCAACTTTCTCATTCTCCTCTTTAATTTTCATCAAGAGGCTCTTTAGTTCTTTGCTTTCTGCCAAATAAGGGTGCTGTCGTCAGCATATCTTAGGTTATTGATATTTCTCCCGGCAATCTTGATTCCAGCTTGTGCTTCATCCAGCCCAGCATTTCTCATGATGTACTCTGCACAGAAGTAAACAGGGTGACAAAATACAGCCTTGATGTACTCCTTTCCCGATTTGGAACCAGTCTGTTGTTCCATGTCCAGTTCTAACTGTTGGTTCTTGACCTGCACACACATTTCTCAAGAGGCAGGTCAGGTGGTCTGGTATTCCCATCTCTTTCAGAATTTTCACTGTGTGGTGATCCACATAGTCAAAGGCTTTGGCATAGTCAATAAAGCAGAAGTAGATATTTTTCTGGAACCCTCTTGCTTTTTCGATGATCGAGTGGATAGTGGTAGTTTGATCTCAGGTTCCTCTGCCTTTTCTAAATCCAGTTTGAATACCTGGAAGTTGATGGTTCATGTACTGTTGAAGTCTGGTGTCGAAAATTTTGAGCATTACTTTGCTACTGTGTGAGATGAGTGCAATTGTGTGGTAGTTTGAGCATTCTTTGGCACTGCCTTTCTTTGGGATTAGAATGAAGACTGACCTTTTCCAGTCCTGTGGCCACTGCTGAGTTTTCCAAATTTGCTGGCATATTGAGTGCAGCACTTTCACAGCATCATCTTTCAGGATTTGAAATAGCTCNAAAAAAAAATAAAAGCTCTGTTTCACATGATATCTTATATATCACATGAAATGAACCTTTGATAGGTTTCATGGTATTAAAAGGATCATATTTAATTCCAAATGCATCCTTCAGCCTTCTCAGGAATTGCAATGTCATTTATTATCTTATTCCACGAGGTTAGATGAAGTTGTGGGATATATTAACTGCTTAACAATTATATGTTGCTGAGTAACTCATTTGGTCTCAAGCTGATGCTCAGTTAAACCTCTAGGAAGACAAATAATTCAAAAAAAAAAAAGTATTAGTTCCTGGTTTGTGATGTAAATGCTTTGGAAAATTTAAAGAATTTTAAGAAAGCAATATAACAATCTGATAAGAAAACTGCCTTATTAATCTTGGAAGGGGCCTCATTTTCCTGAAAATAACACAGAACCTCACAAACATCTAATGTGAATTTTTTAAAAAAAGCGTTCTTCTGCAACAGTAGAATGGGGATAAATACTGATGTCTTCTTATTAATTCTGAAGTTAGTGTGTTAGCTCTGCTTATGTAATCTAATTATTTCCCACTGTGAAGCTATTTGAAATTTAGTTTGGCAGTCAAAAGCAGCATAAAAGTGATCTCTAGTTTTATTTTAAGAAGGAATGTTTATCTTCAAATGCCTTTCTGTAGCATTTCATCACTCTCTCCAAGTAAAACTGTTTCCTATTTTCATTAAATGC
>SJYW01003721.1:0-10784 GCA_006410735.1 Raphicerus campestris
ACCCCACCAACTCCACCACCTCCTCATTAGGGT
Source organism: Raphicerus campestris (assembly GCA_006410735.1). Lineage (NCBI taxonomy): Eukaryota > Metazoa > Chordata > Mammalia > Artiodactyla > Bovidae > Raphicerus > Raphicerus campestris. The sequence continues at coordinate 34 of SJYW01003721.1, forward strand.
AATAAAAATAGATTCTCTTCCTTCCAACTCAGAGGCACATTGGCAGTGGCCTTCTTTTCTCAGGGGGCTCTGATTGAAGAGTTTCACACTGAGATGGTTCCCTTTTGTCCCCCATCCCAGTTGTCAGCTTTCTTCCACCCACACCCACTGTGTCCTTTCCAGCTCCATTTCCCATATGGCAGCCCCGTGTGGATTCCTGATCCATTCCCCTACTCCAGGGACCAGCACGCCCCTTCCCTTTCCTCTTTTGGAGTGGTCTCTTTATCGATCTCCATGACTTGGTGGTGGGTTCTTAAGTCAGCCCTCTATCCTGTGGGCTCACCACAGCACCTGGCATATAGCACCCTTTTCAATGCTGCTGGAGAGGATGCCACTCATATAAAGGGTGATCCAGGGTGCCCAGAGCCTTCATCCTTTCTGGGCTTCCTCCAGGGGCAGAGGTATAAACCATTTGGTTTGAGCTTCCATGGTTTGGCACTCTGAGAGTGGAAGCATCACAGGTTCTCACCTGGAGACCCTGGACAGAGGCTTAGGCTGGGTATAGCAGGAATCAGAGGTGAAGGCAGGCCCAGATGAGAAAAGGAGCAGGAATGAATGAATAAGGTGGGAAACACAGTCCAACACATCGCATACTATGGGCCTTTACTCAGGCAAGACATACATCAGCAAAAGAAATGTCTCTTTCTTTCCTTCCTCATCTATTCATTCAGTACAAATTTCCTGGGCACATACTATATGCCAGGTGCTGTGATGGATCCACAAGACAGAGGGCTGGTTTAGGAACCCCCCACCAAGTCATGGAGATCAATAAAGAGACCACCCCCAAAGGACAGGCCCAGATGGAGAAAACAACAGAGATGTGGGCGGGAGGCCAAAGGAGTGAGGGGTTTCCTCTTCAGGGAGATGAGGAAAGGCTGGCACAGGCCTGTTGGAGGGGAACCGACTTCAGTCTTGCCACCCCACCCTGAAACATATCTCCACACCCTGCAGTTACCATCCATGTGCAAATCAGCATCATGGGTGTGGTTACGTGTGCCTGGCCCCTTTGGGATGGCACTGGATTATGAGCAGTTTCGGGAGACTGGAAGAGGACCCACTGCAGAGTTGATATAGGGGGCAAGGTGACAGTAGAAGTAACTGTTTCTTTCTTTCAACAGTAAATATCGGAAGTGATATATGTCTAAATTTCTTCATCAGAGCTGCAATGAAAAAGAAGAATTATAAAAGGCTTGATAAATTGTTATTGTGGAACAAATCAATAATATATTAGTGCATCAGTGATGTATAGAATGTTTATGAAATGCAAAATATAAAAAAAAATCTTGAAGTGGGCTAAGTGGAGACTCNTCAGAACTGCAATGAAAAAGAAGAATTATAAAAGGCTTGATAAATTGTTATTGTGGAACAAATCAATAATATATTAGTACATCAGTGATGTATAGAATGTTTATGAAATGCAAAATATAAAAAAAAATATCTTGAAGTGGGCTAAGTGGAGACTCAGCTGAACATTATCTCAAACTTATTTTCCCAATGGTCTTCATGGAACCATAATGTTTCTCTTGGTGAGGAAACACCAATAAGAGTAAGAGTAATTTCTCTGCTTGACTACATATGCTATCTCTCTGTCTCCCCATGAATCTTGGCAAGGCATAACCCCCCACTATATGGATGAAAGGTCTCCCCTGATCTTCTGGCTCCAGCACTGGTGACAGACACATAGTTGGCTTTCAAGAAATACATGTTGAGTAAATTAATGTGTGAATTAGTAGATGCCTCCCTTAGAACACACTGCTGCATCCATGTTGGGAGACATGCATCGTCTCAGCACAGCTACTGCCATCATATGAACTGGAAAACTTCAGGCTTTGCTCCGCTAGAACAGCCTAAGGCTGGGACTGGAGCTGGAGTCTATTAATAGGACCCCCTCTCCCAAGTCTTGAGGATCCATATTTGTAGCCTATGCCAACAACATGAGGATAAACTCTAATCTTTAAAGCAACAGTCTTCCCCTACCTTCCACTTTTATCCTTTGCAAATTGTAAGCCAGAGTTTTATAGCCTTTAGTGAGAAAGAAAGGTGGAAAAAATAGGAAAAAGATCTTGAATTCTTCTTGTAAGGGTGCAAATTAGTACATCTTCTGGAGATGATTTGTCCTAAATAAATGTATAGCTTTGGTTCCAGTAATTTTGCTTTTAAGTTTTATGCTAATGCTATGATCAGAAGCACCCACAAACATGAATAAGCAAGGATGTAGTCCTCAGAGTCTCTTACAAAAGTGAAAATCTGGGGACATCCCAAGGCCCATTCAACATAAAGTGTCCACAGCATAGACAGGCCATCATGCAACCAACCACCTGAAAATTGTATTTAGTGTTAAATTGTTACAATAGGACATTGAGAGCAAAAAACAGAATACAAAATAGCATGATCCCAGGTTTGCAGAGCACATGGAAGACTGTGACCCATCCTCGCCAGGCATGTATATGCTGAAGCTTTTCTCTCTGGGTTCAAATCCCAGGACAAGAGTCAGAGGGTCAGAGGCAGGTGATAGCAAGGCCACCATAGGGGCCACTGCAGACCCGTGAGGGCCGAGACAGGGTAGGGAGGGCTCGGCAGTGGGGAGGTGCTCACACAGCATCCACAGGTACAGGGACAGCAGCTCTCTGGGGGGTGATGGCCCCCACTCTAAGGAGATCAGACTGGGACCGAGGCGGGAAAGGAACAGGTGCGGATCTGCATTCCTTCCACCAAGCAGAGACGACGCATCACAGTTTCCTCACTGACAAACCCAGGGACAGAAACGTTTTCTTTCCTTCTTTATTTCCTCCTTCCCTCATTCTTTCCTTCTTTCCACTGTTTTGGTCTCCTCTGAGCTTTCACCCACACAGAGTTCTCAAACCCAGACACCTACACAGGCCATACAGGGACACAGGGTCAAAAACCATGTCCTCTGAAAGCTCCGTCCCGACTCAGGCACCTTCTGCAGGTAAGAGGTGGACTCAGCATGACCAGACCTGCCTGGTCTCCAAGGGAGGCTAGAAACCCATATCGCTGTGATGTCTCCCCATTTTTAAATTTCAGTAACCAGTTCAAAGTCGTCCCAACCACAGGGTGAGCTGTGGTTTGTCACCATGCGAGACACACCTGAGGAGGACAGTCTATGGGAGGAAGGGGTGAGGGTGGAGGGGGTGGGGAGACCAACATCACTCCCGGAGGTGTCCGGGAGCCCAGCTTCTGTCGCGGAGCCCTGTGTGGGGGCTGACAAAGCTGGTGTAGTGCCAGCTGGAACCAAGAGGTGGCCCCTGGCCCTTGCTGAGTCCCACTTCATGGGGGAGGGGGTAAGGAGTATACAGCCGCTGGCCCCTGCCGCTTTTGTCTCTTGCCCTCAACTTCTTTCCACTACTTTCTATCTTGATGAAATCCAACTCACAGTCCTTGAACACAGGAAACGCAATCTAGTGGAAGATGGTGAGGCTCAGAGGAGACTCTACTACCCCTGGGGGTGGAGGTCACTGTGGTGCCCTTGGTCACTACCCTCAAAGGGGAGGCTGCAGAATATCCCGGAGGGGAAGGGGCTGCTGGTGAGGGCTCAGCTCAGTATAACTCTCCAGATCTGACATCACTGGGGTGAAAATCAAGGTACTGATGGCTCTTGCTCAACAAGGATCTATCCTGGGCCTATTCAGCTCAACAACAAATAGTTTCAACTGATATCAGATCCTGCAACCATAAACTCAGGGGGGAAAAAAGGAAAGACTGAAAGCAAAACACAGAATTTTCTAAGCATGAGGGCCCTCAGATCAGAGTAAGGTGTACAGCACTAGAGATGGCTGGTGATGTCCCTCCTCCCTCGCTTTTGCATAATCAGTTAATTCCAGCTCTCCCGCCATACTGAGTGCATAGCAGAAACACAACATGGGGACTGGTGTCTTGGGTTTGCACTTTGGCTCCTCAGCTCTTTAGCTGTGTCATTATAATCAAGTCCCTTAACCTCAGTTTCCTCATCTGGAAAATGGGCACCATGACGATAATCCCATCTTGGGGAAGTGTGTACCTGGGAGGAGCAAAAGACCCTGAGAGGGCTTTTTAAGCTCCTGAGTCCAGAATAAATATTAATTATTCTGCCTCCTCAGAGTCAATGTGCTGATTACAGCTAACTCCTGACATCCCTAGTTCTCAATACTGAATCAAGCATAGTGACTGCTATCTTTGAACTATAACCAGACCTCTGACTGAGCTGATGCTTCCGTTTTCCTGACTCCACCAGGAGCTAAAACACTGCCTCTTACTACTCCCCTCCTTGCCCTTACCAGCCAAGTACCTTTCCTTGCCAAGTACCTCAAGTCATAAATCACACAGTAAGGAGAGTTGTAAAGGCTTTTGGTTTCTTGTCAGTTTCCCACATCTCCTTAGGGTGGCACAAGAAGCTGTTATCATGGGAACCTGCACAGTTCAATCTCCAAGTGTTATGTGGAACTGACCTCATTCTGCCCTTTATGTTGAAAGCATTCACTGCTGTCTTAGAAACCTTCCTAAGCCTGCTACTTAAGGATTATATGTGTTGACCTGATCTAGCCTTTTTTTCCCCCAAGGGTGATTCCAAACATGCAGTCAAATAACCAGAGATGGGGATTCCCTGGTGGCTCAGTGGCGAAGAATTCAGTGCACAAGACATGGGTTCCATCTCTGATCTGGGAAGGTCCCACATGATGTGTGGCAACTAAGCCCAGGCATCACAACTATTGAAGCTGTGCTCTAGAGCCTGGGAGCCACAATCATTGAAGCTCACGTGCCCTGGAACCCATGCTCCATGACAAAAGAAGCAACCACAATGTTCCACAAGTAGAGAGTAGACCTCATCTGCACAACTAGAGAAAAGCCCACGCAGCAACAAAGACCCAGCACAGCCAAAATAAACACATAAGTAAAAATTTAAAAAAAAGTAACCAAACATTCAGTAACCTAACTTTCCACAGGACTTGACAAAAGCAAGCCACCCATCATGTGCTTTTCCCTTGTCCCAAGACACCCATGCAATTGACCTGCCTCGACAATCTGAAAAGTTGCCCAGAACACTCCAGAAGGGAGAATTTTTTTAGTTTTCTTTCTTTCTACAAATTTCCGGAGTTGTGATTAAAATTGGAGATTCCTCCACACTCCCCAGTGTTAAATAGTTAAGACAGTCTGAAAGACAGTGGAAAGAGCTCAGGGCTTCAGAGCTCAATTTAACGAACAGTTAAATTGGGATTTAAATTTAATTTAAATCTGATTCTAGATTTAAATCCTAGCTTGACCTTTTACTGGCTCTGTGACCTTGGGCAAATTATTCAGTCTCTTAATTTTGCTTCTTGATGGTAAAATGGGACTAATTTTGTAACAGAATACTGTGAAGTACAGTCCTTAGCAGGTGGCATTGCTATGAGTAATTGCCCCTCAGGTAGTTATCAGGCACCAGTTACCCCTGGACCATTAGGGGTCCTGCTCAGCCACTGGTTGGTACCACAGTGGGCCCTTCCCTTGAGCAACCAACTGTCAGTGAGTGACCATTCAGCCAACAGTTGCCCAAGTGCGGTCCTCAGACTGAAGTGAGGTATAGGCAGGTCTTGGAGTTCTACATGGGGTCCTCTGGCTCCCCGGCTCAGGCCAGCAGATGAGCTGGCAGCCCAGGGAACAGGTTAAGTGCTCTATCCCTCAGGGCTCCAGAGCCCTCGCCAAGGTCTCCCAGCAGCCTTGGGCTAGACCTTCAGGCGATGGTGAAGCTCTCCCCCATTCCTGTCTCTTCAACCTAATGGCAGCAGTAGCCAGCCTGGATCACAGTCTGAAGGATGCCAGCCACCCATCGCTCCCCCACCACCCCACCATCTTCATTTTGATGGGCTGAGGAGCCTGAGGGCCAGTTAGGTCCTGGACGCCTGCTTCTGTCAGCAATAACAGCTGGGCTGGGTCTGAGAACCTGGCGCTAAAGAAGCTGCCAATTGAGATCTGTGTCTTCAGCCAGGACTGGGACCTGAGAGGGAGAAAATGGTACCTTGGGAACTTGCCCTTTCTTGTCAGAACAGATAATGACATTATTTTGGTAAAGATTTACAGGAACATCATTACTTTGCTATGCCCTGACCTCAAGAACAAATGATCTGACATCAAGAAGTTTGCAAACAATAACCAAGGCCCTCCCTCCCTTTTTCTATGAAAAGGCTTTCCTGAAAGCTTTGTGGGAGTTTGGGGTTTTAAAGGCATGAGTCATCCATTTTCTTGCAGGGCCATGAAATAAACCTTTCTCTGCTCCAAACTCTGATGTTTTGGTATTGTTTGGCCTCACTGAACATCGGGCACATGGACTTGTGGTTTGGTAACTTATGCATCCTTTACTGCCCTTCTGCAAACTCCAAATGGGTCTTCATACCTGCAATATCCAGGTAACTTCAGTTAAGTTCAGTTCAGTCACTCAGTTGTGTCCGAATCTTTGCGACCCCATGAATCGCAGCATGTCAGGCCTCCCTGTCCATCACCAACTCCTGGAGTTCACCCAAACTCACGTCCATGGAGTGGGTGATGCCATTCAGTCATCTCCTCCTGCCCCCAATCCCTCCCAGCATCAGGGTCTTTTCCAATGAGTCACTTCTTCTCATGAGGTGGCCAAAGTATTGCAGTTTCAGCTTTAGCATCAGTCCTTCCAAAGAGCACCCAGGACTCATCTTCTTTAGGATGGATTGGTTGGATCTCCTTGTAGTCCAAGGGACTCTCAAGAGTCTTCTCCAACACCACAGTTCAAAAGCATCAATTCTTCGGCGCTCAGCCTTCTTCACAGTCCAACTGTCACATCCATACATGACCACTGGAAAAGCCATAGCTTTGACTAGACAGACCTTTGTTGGCAAAGTAATGTCTCTGCTTTTGAATATGCTGTCTAGGTTGGTCATAACTTTCCTTCCAAGGAGTAAGTGTTTCTTAATTTCATGGCTGCAATCACTAAATTTAGGATTAATTAAAAAAAAATTACTTCCAGCTAACTCCCTGGTAGCTCAGCCAGTAAAGAATCCACCGGCAATATAGGAGATCCAGGTTCGATTCCTAGGTGAGGAAGAGCCCCTGGAGAAGGGAATGACAATCTACTCCAGTATTCTTGCCTAGAGAATTCCATGGACAGAGGAGCCTGGTGGGCTACAGTCCAAGGGATCGCAAAGAGTTGGACACAACTGAGCAACTAAGTGGGGCACATCTCCACCCTTTTCTGAAGCTCACCATCTCTTCCCTCTCTCTTCTTAAAACTCCCTTCACCCTCCACCTGGGAGCAGTCTAATGTGCTGTCAGGATCTGCCCCTCCATCCTCTTTTCCAACGTGCCTGTTGTGCCCACTCTTGTTGTTTTCCAAACTTTTCAACCCCTCAGCACTCAGGACACATCACAGAGGCCATGCTCCAGGGGGAGGAGGAAGAGAGAGTTGGGAAGGGGGAGAGCCCTTCTCCCCCAGCTCAGTCTTTCCTTTGACCACAAGGGGGCTCTGTGAGAGCAGTTGGAAACCCAATGCCCTAATCCTTTACCTCTGCTGACTCCAACCCTACCCCTTCCTCCTGCTCCTCCTCCTCCAGCTAGGATTCCTCACCTGCAGTTGTGATGCCTCACCTGCAGGGCACAGAGGGATAGAGGGAGGGCTCTGCATAGTAAATGCTATGTGGTCCTTACAAAGAAGCTGGGAGGGCAGGAGGAGTCTTTGGGAGAGGGAGCAAGGAAGTAGAGAGGCAGCTTACTTCATCTATGCATACCTCTCTCTCTTTTTTTTGGTATGGGGTATATAAGGATGAAATGAGTTAGTTCTGGGGAAGACTAATGCCCTGCTCTCAGGCCAGACTCAATAAAGGGTCATGATTTTCATCACCATGGCTGAGCTTCCACACTCAGTCCATTCCTACCTCTGCAACTCAAGACCTTCTCACATGGACACTAAGAAGAGAAAACTTCAGATTCTTCCAGAGACCACATCAGTCAAGAGAATGACAGAACTCAGATGGCTGGATGGGACTCAGATCCATAGCATTTAGCTTTAATCACTACAGAGGTCAAGAAACAAGTCATCTAACATGTAGCCCTCCCTGTAACTTTCTGAGAGTAAAATGCAATTCCACCACTTAAGAGAAGTCTCTTTATTGTCTGGTCTCTGGCTCTGACTTGAAAACCATCTTAAGCTACTACATGTGGAACTTTCATTTCTTTTTATACCATTGCAACTATTGAGATGACTCAGAAAGGGTGTCACTCTGCAGCTGGCAGTCTCCACCCCACATCACACTTTCTCATCTGCAGACCCAGGTGAGGAAACAGATTCAACCTTCCTTAAGGAAAAATCAATACAAAGGTCAAGTCAAAGACACAGTCAGGAAAAATAACAGGAGTCTGTATAGGGTCACTCAAGTGTATCTGTTCAAAGTTCAAGATCATGAGACTGCTCTTCTTGCTGACCTGGGGTCATCCTAGGCTGCTATAGAGTGGGGGCAGCTCCAGATCCTACACTTGCTAGTAATGTCTGACCCTATAAACTTGTAGGTACAAGAAAGGTGGGCGTGTTGGGGCAACAGTGTAGCTACAGAAAAAGAGAAAACCAGACCAGAACCTCCTCAAATCTCATGACTTACGCAGAAATCTACAAAGGCCATTACCACACAGGTGAGAGGGGGCAGTTCTGTATTAGAGCTGAAGTGACTCTGGACTCCTAGTGCAGAATATCCACCAGAAGCCAGGCTCTCCAGCAGCTGCCCACCTGCTTTTATCAGACTCAGCCTTCTCCAGCCCTCTTCCACGCCCCCCAGAAATATCCAGAGAACACAGTCAGTCAGAGCTCTCATACACTGCTGAAAAATATTTTTTAAAAAACCCAGTGTTTAGTATCACATTCAATCTTGTACTCTTTGGTTTGGCATTCAAAACTCTGCACCAGTGTACCCAGAGCTGACTCTTTCAGGGAAGTCTCCCTCCACTCTCCTATGAGCTGTGGACTCCACCAGCACTCAGTTCTACTGATTCCCAGAACAAACAACATACTTCCAATCACCTGACAAATATTTTACACCTATGAAGATCAATATAATGGGGATCCTGCCCTCTGGGAGCTCACTACTATGTTGCTCTGTTTTTGCTCTTACCATTTCCTCCGCTGCTGCTGCTGCTGCTGCTAAATCGCTTCAGTCATGTCCGACTCTGTGCGACCCTAGAGACGGCAGCCCACCAGGCTTCCCCGTCCCCGGGATTCTCCAGGCAAGAACACTGGAGTGGGTTGCCATTTCCTTCTCCAATGCATGAAAGTGAAAAGTGAAAGGGATGTCGCTCAGTCGTCTCTGACTCTTAGCGACCCCATGAACTGCAGCCCACCAGGCTCTTCCGTCCATGGGATTTTCCAGGCAAGAGTACTGGCGTGGGATGCCATTGCCTTCTCCACCTACCTGGGCTACAATTTCTTCCCCACACCTTCTCCAACGTGAAAAATGCCTACTGCTGCTTCATTGTCAGATATCTGGAAAGCATTACTTCCTCCTTCTCTGAAAGTCTTCATCCTACTCTTCAATGGTGCTCTGTAAGCATCACATGAAAATTACTACATAGGAATCATTGTGTTTCTCCGAAAGACTGAGAAATCCCCAGGGACCCAGTGCATGTCCCATGTATATCAGCATCCTTGCACTGAGGGCAATGCCTAGTATGCATGAGGTGCTCAGCGAGTGCTGACAGCAAGGGGGAGCTTCATGTTTTAGCATACTTAGAGGAGCAGGAACCAGATTTACTCTCCTGCCTCAAACAACTGCAAACCAGACACAATAAATGAAACAGTATTCAGACAATGGACATCAGGCATAGAGGATGAATTTCTGGTGTGTGTGCGGGGGATTCTATTGTAGGTGAAATCTATGATTGTCTCAACTCTAGACAGAATTTCCAGAACATGGCATAGGGACAGGGTATCCAACCAGAGCCCAACAGTCTTCCCAAGTTGGGAAGAGAGAGTTGGGCCTGGGTAGCCAGAGGTCACAGGGTAGAGCTACACAGAGAGAACTCTGGAAATCTTCATGACAATCCCCTCCAAGTTTCTGCTGAGTGTTGACTATACTGATCAGGTTTAGAGAGAACAATGCTTGACCCTCAAACTGAGCCAAGATTAATTTGTGTCCTCACCTACTGAAGTAGAGATACCTCTTAATTCAGATGATATGAATAGGGCATTGAAGAGGGTACTGCTGTGGTACTGGGGAAAATTAACTATGGCCTAAAGGCTGGTATGATCTCAGCTAACAAAGCTGAACAGCAAGTCTTCAAAGGATCAAACTGCTTTCAAGTAACTTAACAATGCCCCAAAACAATGCAAGAATATTTATAAAAATATAAAAATATTCAGCACTCAATAGGGTTAAATTTACAGCATCAGACATCCAATTTGGCTTCCCTGGTGGCTCAGACAGTTAAGAATTTACATCCAATTAAAAATTTCCAGATGTACAAAGAAGCAGGAAAATATGTTCCATAGTGAGGGGGAAAATCAATCAGTAGAAACACACACAAAAATACATATAACAGAATTAGCAGGAAAAGACATCGAAAAGGTCAGTACAACCACGGCAGATATACTTAAGAAGCTAAAGAATATTGAGGATGTTAAGGAAAGTCATGGAAAATATAAAAGGATCCACATCAAACACCTAGAAATGGATAAAAGGTATATTGGATGGATGTAATAGCAAATTAGATTCAACAAAAGAAAAAAA
>SJYW01003722.1:13595-28469 GCA_006410735.1 Raphicerus campestris
GGTTATAAGCTTGTAAACTGGTCCCTTCTGGTTTGAATTCCCCAAGACAAGCCTGAAACCCATGCTCTCTCCTTTTTAGCTCTTTCTTGGTTAAACCTCACCCTTATTTGTGCATAATTGCAGTTTTCTTCGCATCCCCAGTCCCTATAGGGAGATGTGGGTTTGGCAAATGAAAAGTTAAGTAGGTCCCGATTCCCTACTTCCCAGCATCTAGGCCCGTCATTAGAAGTTACACAATCCCATGACTTACAATAGTAGTCCTGTGCCCCCCCACAAGTCTTCCAATTTTGTCTTTGATAGCCCGGACATACCCAGAATCCCTGATTCCGAAGAAAACCCCTTGCCCAGGTTACATCTATCACTGGCTTGAGGTCAAAGTACAAGTCTGGCCACCAAGTGTTTGGAGGATGTACTTCAGTGGTCGAGTTGAGCACCTCTCATGTCATTCCATTCTGTAGTTTCCAGGTGATCTTGACTGGCTGATGTGGGTTGGCACTAGCAGCTCCAGAGTCGAGAAGAGTGGTCATCAATAAGGTGGTCAAGATGACTCGCCTGGTTCTCGTTGGCGGCTGAGCTTCAGCTTGAGGGGGTTTGATGGGTGCGGAGTTACCTCCCATTCTTCTCGGGCTTTCTCTTGTTCTTCTGGGGTGGCCTGACACACGTGGTTGCAATGCATCCAAGGTCCAATACCGTCGACCTTTAGGGCAGTGGGGGTGGTAAGGAGAACAACATCAGGACCCTTCCATCTAGGTTCTAATGCCTTGGTCTGGTGCCGCTTAACCCATACCCAATCTCCTGGCCCAATATTATGCGAGGGGATGGTTCCCTTGTTTTGACCTTTGTGTATTTCTTGGAGCAATTTCCAGACATGAGTATGTACTTTGCCCAATGCCATCATGGCCTCTTGGTACTGCCCTAAAGTAGGGGGAGGTTGTTTCTTTCCCTCGAAGATAGGACACACGGGAGGGGGTCTTCCATACATAACTTCAAAAGGGATCAAGTTAAGCTTGTAGGGGGTATTACGTGCATGGAAGAGGGCGAAGGGAAGGAGGGTCACCCAGTCCCCGCCAGTCTCTATTGCCAACTTTGCCAAAGTTTCTTTTAGGGTCCGATTCATTCTCAACCTGTCCTGAGCTCTGGGGACTGTACTCACAATGTAACTTCCATTTGGTCCCCAGGGCTAAGGCAAGTCCCTGAACAATCTGGCTCACAAAAGCAGGCCCATTATCGGAGCCAATTGTCACCAGCAGACCAAACCTAGGTACTATTTCTTCTAGGGTCTTCTTGGCCACTATCATAGCTGTTTCTCCCTTAGTAGGGAAGGCTTCTACCCACCCTAAGAAAGTATCCACCATGACTAGCAGGTAACGGTACCCATACTTGCCTGGCCTTACCTCTGTAAAATCTATCTCCCAATGCTGCCCTGGTCTTTCTCCCCGGTACCTCATTCCTGCATGTTGTCCCTTTCCTGGCCTCATCAGTTGGCATGCTTTTCAGGCATGGACTATGTCTCATACAGTCAATTGTTGTTGAGGAAACCTCAGATGTGCTGTCTGGAGAAGTATTAGGGTCTTTTTCTTCTCCTAGATGGGTGGTCAGGTGTAGATGCTCACATAGGTGCTGACCCAAGTTGGCAGGAAGCATCAAGTAGTCATCTGGGTCTCAGTACCATCCATCTTCGCTCTCTCGAAGGTTGGCATTCTCTCAAATCCAGGCAAGATCAGATGAGTACTGAGGGACCGGGGGTAAGGTCCCCATACCCAGGGGTGGTAGTCCTACTGTCAGTATGGGGGCAGTATAGTCTTTATTAGCCACTTCCCGAGCTGCCATGTCGGCGGCACGGTTGCCCCATGCCCTGGGGTCCCCTCCTTTTTGATGTCCAGGGACATGCACTATTGACACCGCTCGAGGCAGCTGGACGGCCTCCAAGAGTCTGCGGATCTCAGGCAGATTCTTAACTTCTTTCCCTTCAGCTGTCATAAACCCCCGTTCTCTATATATTGGGCCCTGAATGTGCACAGTACCAAATGCATACCGGCTGTCAGTAAAAATGGTAATTCTTTTTCTTTTGACCCTCTCCAGGGCCTGTATTAAGGCAATCAATTCCGCCTTTTGTGCGGAGGTATCTGGGGGAAGGGCTTCAGCCCATATTGTCTGCCCAGAGTCATCAACTATTGCGGCCCCTGCCCTTCTCTGTCCATCCTTAGTAAAACTGCTTCCGTCTGTAAACCATATCAGCTCACTGTTATTTAAAGGCACATCTGTTAGGTCTTTTCACACCACCATCGCCTCAGCCAATATCTCACCACAATCATAAAGGGGGCGATCTTCCTCCGGGTTGGGTAAAAGAGTAGCCGGGTTCAGGAAGCAGGGCGTCTGGAAGTGTATCCGCGGGGTGTCAAGCAGCAAGGCCTGATAATGTGTCAAGCTGGCGTTAGAAATCCACTTACCCGGCGGCTGCTTTAAAACTCCTTCAATGGCATGGGGAGTGTAGACCAGGAGTCGCTGTCCATAAGTCAGTTTATCAGCATCATGGACCAGGAGGGCAGTGGCAGCAATAATTCGTAGGCAAGGTGGCCATCCGGCGGCCACTGGGTCTAGTCGTTTGGAGAGGTAGGCCACTGGTCGCCTCCATGGCCCCCATTTCTGTGTTAAAACCCCTTTTCCTATTCCCCGTTTTTCATCTATGAACAATTGGAAGGGTTTGGACGGGTCAGGGAGAGCAAGGGCTGGGGCCTCTAACAGGGCTCGCTTGAGTTCCTAAAAAGCCCTCTTCATCGGCTCAGTCCATTCCCAGTTTTAATTTTCTCTGGTCCCTTCGTATAGTGGCCCGGCTTTTTCAGTGAACCCCAGGATCCATAACTGGCAATACCCAACAGTCCCCAGAAACTCTCTCAGTTGTCTAGGAGTTGCAGGCTCAGGGATCTGCAGTATAGTCTCTTTCATGGCTTGCGTTAGCCATCTTTGCCCTTGTTTTTATCTTGTACCCTAGGTAAACGACCCCCTTCTTAGCACTGGCCCGGTACCCCAAGGTCCCCAAAGTTTGAAGGAGGTCGCCTGTTGCTTCTAGGCATGCTTCCTCCATAGTTGCTGCTAGCATAAGATCATCAACATACTGCAATAGAACAATGGTGGGGTGATCAACCCAATACTCACAGAGGTCTTCACCTAGAGCCTCATTAAACAGCGTGGGCGAATTTTTGAAACTTTGTGGTAGTCGAGTCCAAGTTAGCTGTCCGGAGGTCTGATTGCCTTCTTCTATCCATTCGAATGCAAAGATCTCTTGGCTCATGGGGGCCAGGGGTAAACTGAAAAAGGCATCTTTCAAGTCCAAGACAGTATACCAAACATAATCTGGGGACAGGCTGCTTAGTAGAGTATAAGGGTTAGGAACGGTGGGATGAATATCACTCACCCATTTGTTGACTTCTCGTAGATCTTGAACCGGTCTAAAGTCAGTTCCCCTGGGCTTTTTCACAGGCTATAGGGGAGTATTCCATGGGGACTGGCACCTTTTGAGAATCCCTGCCTTCAGGAGGCGCTGTATGTGTGGCGTAATTCCTTGCCAGGCCTCTTGGCTCATGGGATACTGTTTTACCCTCACAGGCAAAGCGTTAGCCTTCAGTTCAACAACAATGGGAGGTCTTTGTTTGGCTAGTCCCATTCCCGCTACTTCTGCCAGGGGGTATCTTTGAATCCACTGTTGCATAGCAGGGTCTATAGCTGTAGGGGGCTCTGGTGAGTACAGTCTATATTCATCCCTTAATGCTAGAGACAGAACTTGTATAGGATGTCCGGTCCCATCTAGAACCGATATCTGTCCGTGGTCGAAGTGAATTTGGGCATTGACCTTAGATGTCAAGTCTCTTCCCAGCAAGGGTGCTGGGCATTCGGGTATCACAAGAAAGGAGTGGGTCACCTGTTGGGCCCCCAAGTTCACGTGTCGTTTCGTAGTCCATCCATATCGTTTAGTCCCAGTGGCTCCTTGGACCCAGCTGGTCTTTTTAGACATTGGTCCATCTTTCTGATTAAGAACTGAGTATTGGGCTCCTGTATCTACCATGAAACCAACCAGTTTCCCCTCCACATTTATAGTTACCCAGGACTCGGGAAGGGGTGCTGGGCCCTGACTCCTCTAGTCACTATCCTCTCCTGCATAGAGGATATTTGAGGACCTCTCCTGTTTGGTAGGTCTCTCTCTTAGAGTTTTCTTGGGGCACTTATCTTTCCAGTGCCCAGATTCCTTACAAAATGCATGTTGATCCTTCTTAAGTCCTCCCCTTACTGGCCTCTCTTTACCCTTTGAGTTAACTTTCTTTGCCTTCTGAGAATTATTTCCCTGTTCTATTTCTGCAAACAATATCTGGGCCAGCTCTTTCTGATTTCTACGGTTTTCTTCGGCCCTAAACTCTCTTTCTTCTCGTCTGACACGTTCTTCCCTCTCTTCCGGAGTCTCTCTATGATTAAAAACTCTTTCTGCCTCCCTCACTAGGTCTTGCAAGGACTGTTCACCCAACCTTTCTATCTTCTGTAACTTTCTCCTGATGTCAGGGCTGCCTGAGTTACAAACGCTAGCATGACTGCTGCCCATGTCTCATCGGCTTGAGGGTCCATAGGGGTGTACTGCCTGAAAGCTTCCATTAGTCTTTCAAGGAAAGCTGCCGGGCTCTCATTTGGCTCTTGTCTAACTAGTTTTATTTTAGCCAAATTTGTTGGCCTCCTGGCAGCCGCGCTAAGGCCAGCCATGAGAGTCTGGCGGTATACTAGGGGACGCTCCCTACCTTCAGCGCTCTCGAAATCCCAGCGGGGCTGCACCAAGGGAAACCCCTCATCAATCAGGTTAGGCTGCATAGTGGGTCTCCCATCCTCCCCGGGTACATTCTTCCGAGCCTCTGATAGGATCCGTTCGCGTTCCTCTGTGGTAAAAACACCCGCAACAACTGTTGANTAGTTGCTGCTAGCATAAGATCATCAACATACTGCAATAGAACAATGGTGGGGTGATCAACCCAATACTCACAGAGGTCTTCACCTAGAGCCTCATTAAACAGCGTGGGCGAATTTTTGAAACTTTGTGGTAGTCGAGTCCAAGTTAGCTGTCCGGAGGTCTGATTGCCTTCTTCTATCCATTCGAATGCAAAGATCTCTTGGCTCGTGGGGGGCAGGGGTAAACTGAAAAAGGCATCTTTCAAGTCCAAGACAGTATACCAAACATAATCTGGGGACAGGCTGCTTAGTAGAGTATAAGGGTTAGGAACGGTGGGATGAATATCACTCACCCATTTGTTGACTTCTCGTAGATCTTGAACCGGTCTAAAGTCAGTTCCCCTGGGCTTTTTCACAGGCTATAGGGGAGTATTCCATGGGGACTGGCACCTTTTGAGAATCCCTGCCTTCAGGAGGCGCTGTATGTGTGGCGTAATTCCTTGCCAGGCCTCTTGGCTCATGGGATACTGTTTTACCCTCACAGGCAAAGCGTTAGCCTTCAGTTCAACAACAATGGGAGGTCTTTGTTTGGCTAGTCCCATTCCCGCTACTTCTGCCAGGGGGTATCTTTGAATCCACTGTTGCATAGCAGGGTCTATAGCTGTAGGGGGCTCTGGTGAGTACAGTCTATATTCATCCCTTAATGCTAGAGACAGAACTTGTATAGGATGTCCGGTCCCATCTAGAACCGATATCTGTCCGTGGTCGAAGTGAATTTGGGCATTGACCTTAGATGTCAAGTCTCTTCCCAGCAAGGGTGCTGGGCATTCGGGTATCACAAGAAAGGAGTGGGTCACCTGTTGGGCCCCCAAGTTCACGTGTCGTTTCGTAGTCCATCCATATCGTTTAGTCCCAGTGGCTCCTTGGACCCAGCTGGTCTTTTTAGACATTGGTCCATCTTTCTGATTAAGAACTGAGTATTGGGCTCCTGTATCTACCATGAAACCAACCAGTTTCCCCTCCACATTTATAGTTACCCAGGACTCGGGAAGGGGTGCTGGGCCCTGACTCCTCTAGTCACTATCCTCTCCTGCATAGAGGATATTTGAGGACCTCTCCTGTTTGGTAGGTCTCTCTCTTAGAGTTTTCTTGGGGCACTTATCTTTCCAGTGCCCAGATTCCTTACAAAATGCATGTTGATCCTTCTTAAGTCCTCCCCTTACTGGCCTCTCTTTACCCTTTGAGTTAACTTTCTTTGCCTTCTGAGAATTATTTCCCTGTTCTATTTCTGCAAACAATATCTGGGCCAGCTCTTTCTGATTTCTACGGTTTTCTTCGGCCCTAAACTCTCTTTCTTCTCGTCTGACACGTTCTTCCCTCTCTTCCGGAGTCTCTCTATGATTAAAAACTCTTTCTGCCTCCCTCACTAGGTCTTGCAAGGACTGTTCACCCAACCTTTCTATCTTCTGTAACTTTCTCCTGATGTCAGGGCTGCCTGAGTTACAAACGCTAGCATGACTGCTGCCCATGTCTCATCGGCTTGAGGGTCCATAGGGGTGTACTGCCTGAAAGCTTCCATTAGTCTTTCAAGGAAAGCTGCCGGGCTCTCATTTGGCTCTTGTCTAACTAGTTTTATTTTAGCCAAATTTGTTGGCCTCCTGGCAGCCGCGCTAAGGCCAGCCATGAGAGTCTGGCGGTATACTAGGAGACGCTCCCTACCTTCAGCGCTCTCGAAATCCCAGCGGGGCTGCACCAAGGGAAACCCCTCATCAATCAGGTTAGGCTGCATAGTGGGTCTCCCATCCTCCCCGGGTACATTCTTCCGAGCCTCTGATAGGATCCATTCGCGTTCCTCTGTGGTAAAAACACCTGCAACAACTGTTGACAATCATCCCAAGTGGGGTTATGGGTGAAAAGGATAGAATCTAAAAGATCAATGAGACCCTGAGGTTTTTCAGAAAACGAGGGGGTCTGAGTTTTCCAGTTGTAAAGGTCACTGGTGGAGAAGGGCCAGTATTGATATGTCCATTCTCCATCTGCTCGGGCAGGCCCCTCCCTAACCGGAAATGCCCGGACAGTGGAGGAGGAGGGGACCTCCGGGTTGTCTTCCTCCGCCATGTTGGCGACTCCTCTGGTTCTTCCCCAAGTCCCTTGGGCGGGGCCCCCTTCTCGGGTAGGGGCCGAAGGCTCGACATCCCTCCTTGTTCCCCCAGACAAGACCTGAGGAACCTGTGGAAGCAAAGGCGGATGCGGATCCGCATAGGGGGGCGGGGAAAGTTCAGTCTCCAGGTCTAACAGACTGGGGTACAGTGAAGATCCCTGGAGCATCGGCTTCACCCGATTTTTGCTCTTTTCATCCTCTTTTTCCTCGGTAGTTTCCACGGTTAGCACCTGTGAGCATGAAGAGGCTTGTGACGGGGAAGAGGGACAGTTTGTTGTGGCAGCCAAAGTCGACTAAGAGTATTTCTTTTGTTATTCAGTAGCTGTCATGTCCCAACTTTGTAACTCCATGGACTGTAGTACACAAGGCTTCCCTGTCCTGTACAGTCTCCCAGCGTTTGCTCAACTCATGTCCATTGAGTTGGTGATGCCATCCAGCCATTTCAACCTTTGTTGTCCCCTTCTCCTCCCTCCTTCAATCTTTCCCAGCATCAGGGTCTTTTCCAATCATTTGGCTCTTTACATCAGGTGGCCAAAGTATTGGAGCTTCAGCTTTAGTATTCGTCCTTCCAATGAATATACAGAGTTGATTTCCTTTAGGATTGACTGGTTTGATCTCCTTGCTGTCCAAGGGACTCAAGAGTCTTCTCCAGCACCACAGTTCTGCATCTCTAGTTTTCCAGATTCATGAAAGTCCATCCAAAAGAAAATTGTCATAACTCTTAATAGGGTTCTGTCTTTCTTTAAATTGACTGCAAACAACACATTGTGTAGTTTTTGCAAAATCTGGAAACTGTTAACTCTTTAGGCATGGCAGGTAACTCTTGGGGAATTCTTCAATTTATTTAATATACCCAAATTTGCATCTCAGGAGTAGCTTGCTTCTCAGGAATGGCTTGGAATTTGGAATTGTTAGGTAGGAAGTTAGGCATGAGCAAGGAGGGGGTGGAAAAGGGTGCAAGCTGATCTCTAAACCCCATCCCAGACACGCTGAGAAAAGCTCACAGATATGCTAAAAAAATAACCACAGAGACTTTTCCAACTCCTGCAAATGCACCCTAGGCACATAGTAGATACAAATTAACCACTGGGGCTTTTCCAACTCCCAACACACCTAGGCATACAGTAGATACAAACTAACCACAGGGGCTTCCTCAAGTAACCTTAGGTAACTAGGGGCCCATGACTGGTTCATAAACATTGTTTACATACATACATCTGATTATAACAGACTGAATTATGGGAAGATGTGAACAACAAAGCCTGTTGTTATGTAGCTTGCAACTGTCAATTGGCCTTGAGCATATGCCCATTTGCATTTCCTTTCTTGACAGGTGGCAGGTATAAGCCCTATTTTGCACAGGACACAACCAAAAGGAGGAGACAAGAAGTAAGAAAAGAGTGATACCAAGAGGGATCTTTATAACTCCTTTGGGGCTGGCTTGTTCCCATGTCTTAGGAGTATCTGTTTAATAAAAGATCTGTCTACTTAAACTGTAACTGAGCTGTAACTTCTCTGTTGGTTCAAACCCTTTAGTCCATCATTCCAAAATTTTGTTGCAATGAACAAGGGAGAGAAATGAACCAACCTGACAACCATTCTCTCTCTAGAGTTGAAATAAGAGGCATATAAATGCAGGTCTAACCTCATTCACTCGATGGACTATAAGTAGTGGTGGTGGTGGTGCTGCTGCTGCTAAATCACTTCAGTCATGTCCAACTCTGTGCAACCCCACAGATGGCAGCCCACCAGGCTCCCCTATCCCTGGGATTCTCCAGGCAAGAACACTGGAGTGGGTTGCCATTTCCTTCTCCAATGCATGAAAGTGAAAAGTGAAAGTGAAGTCGCTCATTGTGTCCGACTCCTAGTAACCCCATGAACTGCAGCCTCCCAGGCTGCTCCGTCCATGGGATTTTCCAGGCAAGAGTACTGGAGTGTGGTGCCATCACCTTCTCTGGATAGTGATCTAGGGAATGGTAATTGGGAAAGTTAGATGATGGATACAGGGTGTTCTTTGTATTCTTTTTTACATCTGTATATGTTGACATTTTCTGTACTAGAATGTTGTTAAAATACGATTATGTATAACTAGTGACTTATACCTGCTGAAATTAACATATAAAGAATCATCTATTCAAATGTCTTCTGAAGCATGGAAATTTAAATCCTGGCCATTAGCATGAATTGAACTTTACTTACCATGCATTTATTCAGCAGCCACTAAATGCTTTCCTGTAGATTTTTCTCATTTAATTTCTGCAAAGGTAGGTGTCATCCCCATTTTACAAAGGAGGGAAATGCAGAGTCTAGATAATACACAGGTAGAAAATAGCATAATTGGGATTTTTTTTCCTTCATTTAGCCTGTCTCCCAAAATTCATGTTTTATTTCTGCTATACCATGCTGCTTCTCAGACATATCTGACCACCTTTTCTTGCATGCTGTTTTTCTTTTAGTAGTGAAAGCCTGGCACAACAGGTGGACAAACCTATGGAAGATTTCTGGAGTCTCTGTCCTCTCCTTTCCTACTAAGGCAGCTAGAGGTCCCAAAAAAAGTGTAGGTGAAAAGTGAAAGTCACTCAAACACGTGTGATTCTTTGCAATCCCATAAACTATACAATCCGTGGAATTCTCCAGACCAGAATACTGGAATGGGTAGCCTTTCCCTTCTTCAGGAGATCTTCCCAACCCAGGAATCTAACCCAGGTCTCCCCTTTCCTATTACGGCAGCTAGAGGTCCCAAGAAAAGTGTAGGTGAAAAATGAAAGTCACTCAAACACGTGTGATTCTTTGCAACCCCATAAACTATACAGTCCGTGGAATTCTCCAGACCAGAATACTAGAATGGGTAGCCTTTCCCTTCTTCAGGAGATCTTCCCAACCCAGGAATCTAACCCAGGTCTCCCGTCTTGCAAGTGGATTCTTTTCCAGCTGAGCCAGCAGGGAAGCCCTGAGTTCCAAAGCAGAAGTTAAAAGTTTACTGCACCTAAAGGAAACCATGAAACAAAGAATTAACATTCTAGACCTAACTCACCAAGCTTTTTTTCTCCAAGAGTTCATTTGACCATTATTGCATACATTTGTGTCAGTTACTGTTCAAGATACCAAACTGATACCCTCATCTCACTTTCAGAACATAAGAGCTCAACCTTGAGGACTTTATGCTAACGTTGAGAACATTATGCTAAGTGAAATAAGTCAGATAAAGACAAAATCTGTATAATCTCATTTAATATTTGGAATCTAAAATAACCAAACTCAGGGACTTCCCTGGTGGTCCCTTGGCTAAGACTCAGCACAGGGGGCTCGGGTTCAATCCCTGATCAGGAAACTAGATCCCACATGCTGCCACTAAGACCCGGTGCAGCCAAACAAACAAATACATACATAAAACACATAAATACCAAACTCTTAGAATAGATTTGCAGTTGCCAGGGGTGTGCTGAGGGGCAGAGGTGTGGTGAAAGAGAGAAGAATGGGTAAAGATGGTCAAAGTGCGCATCCTTCAGTTATAAGATAGATGAGTTCTGGAGGTCTAATGTACAGAATTGTTAGCATGGTTAATTCTGTATTGTATAGTAGAAACTTACTAAGTGAATAGATCTTAAAAGTTCCCAAGGCAGGAAAAAAAAAAAAGGTAACTATAAGATGATGGATGTGTTAACTTACTGTGGAAAACACTTTGCAATATAAACTTAAATCATCATGTTGTGTGCCTTAAACTTAATGTTATGCATCAGTTATATTTCAGTAAAGCTGATGGGAGTGGAGGTCTTAATCCTAACACAGTTACCTCTCTCCTCCTCTCTCCCACATCCCCACTCCACCCTCAGTCGGAAGCAGCACGTACACGGCTCAGGAAATGGACAAGGTACAAGGTAGGAACAGAGTAGCCTGTCCAGCCTCCCCTTGCTTGCTCCTTTCTCTTAGTAAGAACATACCAAGTTTGCAATCTAAGGGAGCTTGGGACAGCTCCCTAATTCCAAACCAGTTATTAACAGTGGACCTTTAGGAATACGTAATATAGAGTGTGACACAGTTTAAAAGCCCCATCATAAGTGTGTGGAGAAAGAGACCAGATTTTATAAGCACTCCTGGTTAAAGCAAGACTTGAATCAAAGAAAGGCCTTGTGTGGGATCTGGGTATTTACATTCCCTTTATTCTCCATCACCTACCCATCCTGCAAATAAAAATCACCATACTTAGGCAAATCTAGACTTACCTATGCTTAAAATAACCCCATCTGACTAGCCTATGGAGTGGGTCATGTGGGATAGAATTTTAACTCCAAGGTGTACTTTCCCTGCCCCTGGATCTCTGCAACTCGGGGCCAGAAAAACCTAAGATGACAGAGCACAAACTCCAGTTTTATCCAGAGAGCTATCCTTTGACCTAGCAAGAATATACTGAGTCACCAGAGAAGCTATAATATATCTGATTCTTTTTTTAAAAAAATTAGATGCTTGAACCTTAAGAGTTGGAAAACTAAAAAATGAGAAATTGAGACTTTCAAGTAAGAGTGAGAGAATATCTACAGGTTATATAAGGGCATAAACTCAAAAATGCCCCTGCCTAACCTATTGAGAAGGCTTTCAGTAGGATGAAAAGGTGAGAGCTGCCTTTTCCCCTGGCTAACACATCTCTCTGGCAGCAGAAAATTAATAGCTGGGGTAAGGTATTATTTGGGACTTCCCGGGTAGTAAAGAACCCACCTGCCAATGCAGGAGACAGAAGAAATGCAAGTTTGATCCCTGAGCTGGGGAGATCCCCTGGAGGTGGGCATGGCAACCCACTCCAATATTCTTGCCTGGAAAATCCCATGAAGAGAGGGACATGGAGGGCCATAGTCTATGGGGTTGCAATGAGTTGGACACTACTGAAGCAACTTAGCATACAGCACGAGGTATTATTTAGTAAAGAACTGAAGCCCATACCTTGATTTAAATTTAGATATTTAGTTTTTCACATGTACTAAAAACTGATTTTTCCATCCTTCTGCCATCTATATACATGTGCACAAGATCTAGAAGAAAGTACTCAGGTATCCCTCTTCCTCTTGAGCTCTTCAAATGAAACTCATTTTGCTTTTCCCCTCTCCAACTTTTTTATCTTTAGCAAGGTACTGCCTTTTGTAAATAGTCCAGGCTCAAAACTTTATCTTCATTTTTCTGATTTAGTTTTTATTTCATAATCCTAAGCTTAATTCTGCAATCCAACTAGACTAGGAGGGAAATAAGGAAAATAGACAACCCAAAAAGCTGCAGCACATGAATAGATGTTGAGTATTTTCAAATAGCACAGAGATTATAGGATGGAGTGAAGAGATGAAGTTGGTGGGGTACACTCCTGAGCTATAGAAGGAATGGTACAGAAGCTAAAACACGAGTCATTTATTGGAGCTGTAAATTCGTGCATGCATGTTAAGTCACTTCAGTCATGTCTGACTCTTTGTGACCCCACGGATGATAGCCCGCCAGGCTCCTCTGTTCATGGGATTTTCCAGGCAAGAATACTGGAATGGGTTGATGCCCTCTTCCAGGGGATCTTCCCGACACAGAGATCAAAACTGTGTCTCTCGTATCTCCTGCACTGGCTGGTGAGTTCTTTACCACTAGTGCCACCTGGGAAGGCCAAGTTGTCCACAGTCAGCATTAAAGAGCTTCTTGGTGGTCCTGCCATTCTTGGACCATAGCACTCCATGGCTTCCACAATATTCACGTCCTCTTCTACCTTGCCAAAGACCACAGGTTTGCCATTCAACCGTTCAGTCTTGACAGTGCAGATGAAAAACTGGAAACAGATTGTGTTGGATCCAGCATTTGCCATGGACAAGATGCTAGGACCCATGTGCTTCGGGATGAGACTCTCCTCCTCATATCTCTCCCCACAGATGCGTTTGCCGTTAGTGCCATTATAGTGTGTGAAGTCACCACGCTGGCACATAAAGCCCACAGTCATTCACAATCTTTTCACAATCTGTGAAAGCAGGAACATTTTTAGTCAAGTCCTTTCTCTCCAGTGCTCAGAGTATGAAAGTTTTCTGCTGTCTTTGCAACTTTGTCTATAAACAGCTTGAAAAAGACATGGTCCGAGGGCTTACCATGCACAGTGCTATCAAAGAAAACAGCAGAGTTGACTGGCTGGGTGGTGGTAGTGTCTGCAAAGCCAAACTTTCTTCATTCTTTAGTGCAAATTGCTTGTCCTCCTGGAAAGGAATCTCTTTTGAATTTTTACCTTTATCTTCACAAGTAAGGACTTCAACTCAAACGAGTCTTTACCATATTTCCTTAAGATGACTGAGTCTTGTTGCCCTCTTTGAATTTAACCTTTCCTGTCTGCCCTAACTATCTTGCCTGACTTCCATTGTGATCGTCTTCAAATATTGCTTTCATCTTGAACTCCTCTGAGCATTACCCTACAGAGTGTCTAGGCCCTATCCAACCCTGGGTTTGAGCAGGCTTGTGGACAAGGATGATAGTGTGTGAAAATACTTAGCATCATTCCTGGCATGTAGCAGGCACTGTTGACTTCTTTTCTTTTCATCAAGTTAGTTTCTTTACTGTCCCAAAGACTACCTTGGAGATATTGCAGATTTGGTTCCAGACCATCACAAGAAAGTAAATCACGTGAGTTTTTTTGTTTCTCAGTGCCTATGAGCTATATTTACACTATCTTGTAGTCTATGAAGTGTGCAAAGCATTGTATCTCAAAAATACATACCTTAATTTAAAAATATTTTATTACTAAAAAATGCTACCCGTCGGACTTCCCTGGTGGCTCAGTGGTAAATAATCCTCATTCCAATGCAGGAGATACAGGTTTGATCTCTGATCTGGGATGATCCCACATGCAGCAGAGCAACTAAGCCCATGTGCCACAATTATTGAACCTGTGCTCTGTAGCCTGGGAACCAATACTACCAAGCCCATGCACCACAACTATTGAAGTCCAGGCATTGTGGAGCCCATACTTCTCAACAAGAGAAGCCAACACAATGAGGAGCCCACGCACCACAATGAAGAGTCGCCCTCCACTTGCTGCAACTAGAGAAAAGCCTGCACAGCAACAACGGCCCAGTACAGCCCAAAATAAAATTTAAAATATACTTTAAAATGCTACCCACCATTCATGCCTTCGGTGAGTTGTATTAACATCAAAGATCACAGATAAAATGTGATCACCATAACAAATATAATGAAAGTTTGAAGTATTGCAAGAATACCAAAATGGGACACAGAGACATGAAATGAGCAAATGCTGTGGCAAAAATGGCACCAGTGCACTTGCTTGATGCCACAAGCCTTCAATTTATTAAAAAAACAATACATGTAAATTGCAATAAAGCTCAATAAAATGAAATATGTCTGTATTCTCCCTCCAAGAAGTGTATTCACTTCAACCTTCTGCCTCTCCAAATCTAGCAAATGCAAACAAATTCAAATTCTATGTTCAAACTTTAAAACTACCTTGAAGGTCACAGAAGTAGGAGCAAATGGAAAACCACACCTTTTTTTTGGCTAAGAAATTCAACATCATAAAAATAATGTTATTTAACGTGTCAAAAATACTAATAAAGTTCTAGGAGGAACAAAGGAAATGGGAGGAGGGAAGCTAGCAAGGCTGATTCTAAAGCTCATATGGAAAAAATAAACAAGAATGGCCAGAAAACTGGCACAGAAGAGTGATAAAGGGCTGTCTCTTATACACATCTAGATGTGTATAAGAGACAGACAGTAGGTAGAGGCCAGTTCATACCAGGCTTTGTAAGGTCATGGCCAAGAATTTG
>SJYW01003727.1:0-14330 GCA_006410735.1 Raphicerus campestris
CCATCTCATTTTCCACTTGCCAGTCACAGAAACGCCATCACGCCATGCTGTTTGCGCTAATCTCTCCACTACCAGTGGTCAGCCTTTAAGAGAAGGATTCTCTGTGTAGGAATTCAACACAGCTCAATTGAGTTTCAGCTGGTGTTCCCTTGGGCGGAAAGACGAAAATAAGGTTAATTACAGAAAGCTCCGAAATTCTTTTCTTAAATAATGCCAGATGGGCTTCCCAGGTGACGTTAGCAGTGAAGAACCTCCCTGCCAGCGCAGGAGATCTAAGAGACGTGGGTTTGATCCCTGGGTCGGGAAGATGCCCTGGAGGAGGNTAGCCTTTAAGAGAAGGATTCTCTGTTTAGGAATTCAACACAGCTCAATTGAGTTTCAGCTGGTGTTCCCTTGGGCGGAAAGACAAAAATAAGGTTAATTACAGAAAGCTCCGAAATTCTTTTCTTAAATAATGCCAGATGGGCTTCCCAGGTGACGTTAGTAGTGAAGAACCTCCCTGCCAGCGCAGGAGATCTAAGAGACGTGGGTTTGATCCCTGGGTCGGGAAGATGCCCTGGAGGAGGGGGCATGGCAACCCACGCCAGTGTTCTCTGGAGAATCCCACGGACAGAGGAGCCTGGTGGGCTACAGTCCATGGGGTCACAGAGAGTCAGACCGAAGTGTCTGAGTACACACAGACAGTGCCAGGTGAACAGTGAGGAAAGAGAATCAATGAATATCGTATTGCGTGTCCACAGTTTGTCACCGTGGTTTTTCTCCTGGGTTACGCCTATATCACTGTCAAGCTGACAGTCTTTTTTTTTTTATCCTGGTTTCACGAGGGTCAGAGACGCCCGTACAGGACAGGAGCTGTCAGAAGGTCGTGGCTCTGGATCTGAGACTCATGGCTCAAGATTCCTTTGAGATGGTTAGAAAGTGGGAACTGACTGGTACCCCTGACCTGATTCAGGTCAAGTATGACATGAGGTGGGGAGAGAGGAGTACCCTGGGACACAGGCAGGTGGAAGGCACCAGGGAGNATCCTGGTTTCACGAGGGTCAGAGACACCCGTACAGGACAGGAGCTGTCAGAAGGCCGTGGCTCTGGGTCTGAGACTCATGGCTCAAGATTCCTTTGAGATGGTTAGAAAGTGGGAACTGACTGGTACCCCCGACCTGATTCAGGTCAAGTATGACATGAGGTGGGGAGAGAGGAGTACCCTGGGACACAGGCAGGTGGAAGGCACCAGGGAGGGGGATGGCTTCTGGAACCCCCACAGGCGGTAGAGCGCACAGACCCAGTACCCCCACAGTGATGCTTTGATCTCTTTGAGATTCATTCTCACGGCCTCCCCAGCTTCTCAGCAGAGACGCACACGCCTCCACGAGGACCCCAAGGCTTCCCCCCAACCCCGGGGAGAGGGGTTGAGAGACAGACTGAGAAACAGATCAACAGAGNCCCCCGCAGTGATGCTTTGATCTCTTTGAGAGTCATTCTCACGGCCTCCCCAGCTTCTCAGCAGAGACGCACACGCCTCCACGAGGACCCCAAGGCTTCCCCCCAACCCCGGGGAGAGGGGTTGAGAGACAGACTGAGAAACAGATCAACAGAGGCTAACCTGCAGGCCTCCCTCCCCACCTGCAGCTCTTGGCCGTGGACGGACCATCCCAGCGACCTGCTCAGTTCCCTGGAGCAGGCTTCCTGGCCTCCATGGATACCACCCCCCACCCCCTGCCCCTTCCTCTGCACCCACGCCACCCCCCAGGGCCACAGAGGCCCCACCGCACAGCAGCAGCGCCCCCACTTTCAGGCCCCACCCCATCCTGCCTTGTTCCTCCTTGCCCCCCGTCCCCTGAGGCCATGCAGGAATTTCCAAGTCCATGCTCACTGGAGCCATACAGCTATTCTGTGAAGCTGTCGTGTGAATCCTTGCAGGCTGACCCTCAGTCCTGGAGGCAGGGAGGTTCGAGAGAGAGCGTTCAGTCTGGCCTGGGACATTGCTGGAATTTGAGATGTGTATAAGAGACAGGTGTTCCCCTGGGCGGAAAGACGAAAATAAGGTTAATTACAGAAAGCTCCGAAATTCTTTTCTTAAATAATGCCAGATGGGCTTCCCAGGTGACGTTAGCAGTGAAGAACCTCCCTGCCAGCGCAGGAGATCTAAGAGACGTGGGTTTGATCCCTGGGTCGGGAAGATGCCCTGGAGGAGGGGGCATGGCAACCCACGCCAGTGTTCTCTGGAGAATCCCACGGACAGAGGAGCCTGGTGGGCTACAGTCCATGGGGTCACAGAGAGTCAGACCGAAGTGTCTGAGTACACACAGACAGTGCCAGGTGAACAGTGAGGAAAGAGAATCAATGAATATCGTATTGCGTGTCCACAGTTTGTCACCGTGGTTTTTCTCCTGGGTTACGCCTATATCACTGTCAAGCTGACAGTCTTTTTTTTTTTATCCTGGTTTCACGAGGGTCAGAGACACCCGTACAGGACAGGAGCTGTCAGAAGGCCGTGGCTCTGGGTCTGAGACTCATGGCTCAAGATTCCTTTGAGATGGTTAGAAAGTGGGAACTGACTGGTACCCCCGACCTGATTCAGGTCAAGTATGACATGAGGTGGGGAGAGAGGAGTACCCTGGGACACAGGCAGGTGGAAGGCACCAGGGAGGGGGATGGCTTCTGGAACCCCCACAGGCGGTAGAGCGCACAGACCCAGTACCCCCACAGTGATGCTTTGATCTCTTTGAGATTCATTCTCACGGCCTCCCCAGCTTCTCAGCAGAGACGCACACGCCTCCACGAGGACCCCAAGGCTTCCCCCCAACCCCGGGGAGAGGGGTTGAGAGACAGACTGAGAAACAGATCAACAGAGGCTAACCTGCAGGCCTCCCTCCCCACCTGCAGCTCTTGGCCGTGGACGGACCATCCCAGCGACCTGCTCAGTTCCCTGGAGCAGGCTTCCTGGCCTCCATGGATACCACCCCCCACCCCCTGCCCCTTCCTCTGCACCCACGCCACCCCCCAGGGCCACAGAGGCCCCACCGCACAGCAGCAGCGCCCCCACTTTCAGGCCCCACCCCATCCTGCCTTGTTCCTCCTTGCCCCCCGTCCCCTGAGGCCATGCAGGAATTTCCAAGTCCATGCTCACTGGAGCCATACAGCTATTCTGTGAAGCTGTCGTGTGAATCCTTGCAGGCTGACCCTCAGTCCTGGAGGCAGGGAGGTTCGAGAGAGAGCGTTCAGTCTGGCCTGGGACATTGCTGGAATTTGTCCAGTGTCAGCTGGGTCTCTCTGCAAGAGCTTCACTATTTTATTTTATTTTTCTTTTTTTCAGGAAGAAAAAAAAAGTGAGAATTTTTTTTTTAAGAAATCTTTAAAAAAAGATTCTCCAGGTGACAATACTGGAGTGGATTGCCATTTCCTCCTTCAGGGGATCTTCCCAACCTGAGGATCAAACCCGCATCTCTAAAACTCAACCACCTTTTCTCAGTGTGAATATAAAAGACACAGGGGTGACTGCAGATATGGATCACCTTGGCCCAGCTGCGTGTGTCAAGGTGCGAACAGCTATTTACAAAGGTGAGGACCTGAGAAAGACATCCTGGGTCGTAAAGGTGTCGCCTGGACTGTGCACACTCATGTAAGGCTGGACGACCCAGCTCTTCACACCCAGGAAAACTTGCTGGGGCATCTGGGCAGCGTCTGCTTGTGGCTGGCACTGGGTTGGAGAGGGGGGCTTGGGAAGAATGGACCACGATTCCCCAAACACAGGGGTGTGTCTCTTTTATCCCACACTGTGTTGATACTTATAGACTCCAGAGTAGGAAATGGAAGTCAGAAGTCACGTTTTTGCCCAAGGCAGGTCTTTGGCAGATGGTCCTTGTATGAATGGATGGATGTGAAGGAATAGCTGAGCAAACTGTAATCCTGTGATGAAGTTGTTCTGGTGGGACCAGAAGCAAAGGTAGCCTCCCCCACCCCAACCCCACATTGTGCCAACAAAAGTGGATGGCCCTTCTCCCAGGACAGAAAGGTTTCCCATCTCCAGTGGACCCTGAGAGCTGCAGACCCAGGGTCTGAAGTTAGAAGTGAGAGGAGAACTGTCTGCTCCCTTGGGTGGAGGATTCCTTCCCATTTGTGACTCTGTGAAGTCCAGGGTACAAAGACACACTGCAAGGAGGACGTTTGCCGGATCTTTACAATATCATCGCAGCCCCGTTTATAATGGCTGGGACGTGGAAGCAAGCTGGATGTCCATCAGCAGGTGAATGGAAACACTGAGGAAACCAGAATTGAAAGAGACACGTGTACCCCGATGTTCATCACAGCACTGTTTGCAATAGCCAGGACATGGAAGCAACCTAGATGTCCATCGGCAGAGGAATGGATAAGAGAACTGTGGTACCTATACACAGTGGAATATTACTGTGCTATGAAAAAGAATGCATTTGAGCCCGTTCTAATCAGGTGGGTGAAACAAACTGGAGTCTATTATATACAGAGTGAAGTAAGTCGGAAAAGACAAACACCAATACAATATATTAACACATATATATGGAATTTAGAAAGATGGTAACGGTTGACCCTATATGCAAGACCGCAAA
Source organism: Raphicerus campestris (assembly GCA_006410735.1). Classification (NCBI taxonomy): domain Eukaryota; kingdom Metazoa; phylum Chordata; class Mammalia; order Artiodactyla; family Bovidae; genus Raphicerus; species Raphicerus campestris. The sequence continues at coordinate 4,584 of SJYW01003727.1, forward strand.
AAGAGACACAGATGTAAAGAACAGACTTTGGGACTCTGTGGGAGAAGAGGGTGGAATGATTTGAGAGAATAGCATTGAAACATGTACATTATTTACCGTATGTGAAATAGATGACCAGTCCAAGGTCAATGCATGAGACAGGACACTCAAAGCTGGTGCTCTGGGATAACCCAGAAGGATGGGGTGGGGAGGGAGGTGGGCAGGGGGTTTGGGACCAGAGGGACACATATGAACTCGTGGCTGATTCATGTCAGTGTACATCAAAAACCACCGCAATATTGTAAAGTAGTTAGCCTTATTCTATTTTTTAATTGCAACTTTGTAAACAAATTTAAGAAAATATATAGTCTGTTTGGCTGTGTTGGATCTTGATTGCANATTCATGTCAATGTACATCAAAAACCACCGCAATATTGTAAAGTAGTTAGCCTTATTCTATTTTTTAATTGCAACTTTGTAAACAAATTTAAGAAAATATATAGTCTGTTTGGCTGTGTTGGATCTTGATTGCAGCACATGGGCTTACTTGCTCTATCAGGGATCAAACCCAGGTCCCCTGCACTGGCAGGCAGATTCTTTACCACCGGACCACCTGGGAAGTCCCGGCTACTTTGATAAAGGAACACCAGCTGAAGCGGTCAGGTCAACACAGCCAAACAGATTTAACCTGCAGTAAAGCGAGGTGTTGGCTCTCTGACCCCTTGCTCTGAGCCCCCGAGCCCTGCGATGACCCACTCAGGTCTGCGTCATTTCCAGCGTGTTACTTCAGTCATCTTTGGTCTCAGGAGGCCCCATCCTTCCTGCTTAGGTGCAAAGATGCTAAGGGTTTCTCGTTCACAGGCCCCAGTGCCCGCTGAAGATAGAGCTTGCCCAGGACACACGCGTACACATTATCCTTCTTTTCTTCCTGGAGATTAAGTAGTTTGTTTGCAAGGGGCTCCTTTTTCAAGGAAAGTAAGAAAGCTTGAGTCTGGCGTGTCTATTCATTTCAGAAGCACTGTGTGAGCACGTGGACCGGTAGGTTGGTCCCCCATCTTTGTTTCTGGACACATGTGTGTCCGCAGAGTACGGCTTGACTCAGACCCGACTAATGATCCAAATGGTTATCATTTCTTTAAATTTAATTTATTTATTTGTTTTAATTGGAGGCCAATTTCTTTACAATATTGTGGTGTTTTTTTGTTTTTTTTTTTTTTGCCATGCATTGGCATGAATCAGCCACGGGTGTATACATGTGTCCCCCAAATTTGCAAGGAAACAGACACTTTAGATGATACAATGGACCAGTTAGACCTAATTGACCTCTACAGGACATTTCACCCCAATGGGTTATTTGACATGTCGGTTCTAAGGAGCTTTCTTACAGGCCTGGTGACGGCACATGGTGCTGAAGTAGAACTCTGTCATAACTCCTTCCACAAGGGAAAGAGGGGACCCAGAAGGGCGTGGCTCCAGTGGGTGAAGGAATCTGTGGACAGTCATGGAGGTCCACACCCCTGGGGTGACTAGCAGTGGCCTCCACCCCTTGTGTGAAGATAATATTTATCTGCTTGCAGTTACGGCCTCTTGCGTGCTTCACATACTCAACGTGTAGTTGGTATTTGCAATGTGTCTGAAGTTCCTCAAGATTCTTGCATGAACCAGAATGTAGCAGAGAGCGGTGTGCTTGGAGAGCTTTGCAAATTTGAGTCCTGGGGACACTTCAGATCCGGGTAATCATAGCTCCCGTCCACGGCGACTTGAAAGGGTCCCTGTGTTTCTTTTACATTCATTCACTGGGGATTTGGTTTACATATTGTGACTGCATAACGTTCCAGGGATCTCAGATTTTTGAAATGAAAATGACTGAATGACATTATTTTTTAACGTGGTCAAGCGCATCTGACTCTATGCAACCCCATGGACTGCAGCCCAGCAGGCTCCTCTGTCCATGGATTCTCCAGGGAAGAACACTGGAGTGGCTTGCCATGCCCTCCTCCAGGGGATCCTCCCGACCCAGGGATCAAACCGCATCTCTTATCAAACCAGCATTGGCAGGCAGGTTCTTTGCCACTAACACCACCTGGGAAGCCCTATTTTGTAACATTGCTCACATTTATTGATGTGTGGTTCATTTGGTGAGCAGTGAACAAGCCTAAACCTTCTCTGCATCGGAATCTAGAGGATTCACTTTTATCAGATAACATACAACTCTCCTTCTAGACCCCTGGTTTCACAAAATAAGCCAAATTTTTCTCCTTTAGCAGAATATTCAGAAACAACATCTGATCTTAGCAAGTTCAATATGGCCAACACGTGGCCCTGCTGTAGTGCCGAGACCTAAGGCTACGTTATTTTAATGGTTTCATTTAAAAATGATATTTTCCCAGGTGTTTGAAAGTCAGCACTCCTATTACGTAAGTCAACACAGGTTCACAAACATTATCATATCTTGAATTCTTTTGCCACCTTGCAAGATAAGTCTTGTAAGATTAGCTATGGGCTTAAGTAAATACTCATAGTAATACTGTATTACTTTATAGATTTGTGTCAAGTGTCCCGAATAGTTTTAGTTACTAATGAAATAAACACTAGACGCGTAGGTATGGGTTCCATGGCAGACTTCTGGCTGAGCCTCTGGCAGTAAACTGCTGGGAAGTGTCTGGGCGTTCCAGGGAACTCTCAATGCCCTGATTGCATTCCACTGTGGTTTTGCTTATCTCTCAAAGATTACAAGCAAGAACCAAGTGTGCAGGAAGCAAGATTTGGACAGTGCTGGTACCCTTGTGTGAATAACGTTAGACACAGAAAGATGCCTATAAANATAGGTATGGGTTCCATGGCAGACTTCTCGCTGAGCCTCTGGCAGTAAACTGCTGGGAAGTGTCTGGGCGTTCCAGGGAACTCTCAATGCCCCGATTGCATTCCAGTGTGGTTTTGCTTGTTTCTCAAAGATTACAAGCAAGAACCAAGTGTGCAGGAAGCAAGATTTGGACAGTGCTGGTACCCTTGTGTGAATAATGTTAGACATGGAAAGATGCCTATAAAAGTGGGTTGGATGTGAAGAAGGCTGAGCACCGAAGAACTGATGCTTTTGAACTGTGGTGTTGGAGAAGACTCTTGAGAGTCCCTTGGACTACAAGGGGATCCAACCAGTCCATTCTAAAGGAGATCAGCCNACTAAAGCTGAAACTCCAGTACTTTGGCCACCTCAGGCAAAGAGTTGACTCATTGGAAAAGACTCTGATGCTGGGAGCAACTGGGGGCAGGAGGAGAAGGGGACGACAGAGGATGAAATGGCTGGATGGTATCACAGACTCAATGGACGCGAGTCTGAGTGAACTCCGGGAGTTGGTGATGGACAGGGAAGCCTGGCGTGTTGCGATTCATGGGGTCGCAAAGAGTCGGACGCGACTGAATGACTGAACTGAACTGAACTGAAAAGTGNGGATGACCAAGGATGAGATGGCTGGATGGTATCACGGACTCAATGGACGCGAGTCTGAGTGAACTCCGGGAGTTGGTGATGGACAGGGAGGCCTGGAGTGTTGCGATTCATGGGGTTGCAAAGAGTTGGACGCGACTGAATGACTGAACTGAACTGAACTGAAAAGTGGGTTACAGACAAAATCCTGTATGTAGTTTATACATACAACCCCCCCCCACACATATATATATACATATACATATGCACACATATGTATACATATCATTTCTGGGATTTTATTTACATATGTTTTGATCCCTGAGTCTGGAAGAGCCCCTGGAGAAGGGAATGGCAACCCACTTCAGTATTCTTGCCCGGAGAATCCCATGGACAGAGAGCTACAGTCCATGGGGTCATAAAGAGTCAGACATGACTGAGAAACTAAGAGCTTCACTTTTTTTGTTTATGTATAACATTTATATATATAGTCACATGCCTGTTGTATATACGATGACATATGATCTCATCTATATAAATATATAATATTAAAATAGACAAAGAAGACCAGTGACGATTGCAAGGCAGCTGTATTTCCGTCTCCAGCACCGTGCTGAAAGATCAGTAGGCCCCGTGTTTGTAACTGGCATTGACAGAGGTCAGATCTGTATGAATCTCGGTCCCTCGTTACAGGCTGCGTTCTCAGACTCCAGGCCACGTCACTTGTACTGGACGCAGTGATGAACGGTGGCATGGAGTGTGGTTTAGCCTTTCCCATCTTCTCACTTCAATTATAGAAGTGAATTGTAGAAGTGAGTTAAAGGAGCTTTCAAACAGGGATGGTTAAAATTCTGACCTCTGAATATGATTATCCCGAAAATCAAATGAAAGCTTCAAAGACCTGCATCAGTCCAGTCCTTAGAAAGGCTGAGATGGCTGTTGAGAACTGATTATTCCTGTTCTTTTAAAAGCTGGGGATAAACTGCCATTTGACTTTTTAAATTACTCTCCAGGAAGGTAACTGTAAATAACTGCCTAGCAGTTTATATATATATAGAGAGAGAGATCAATCAGCCCTGGGATTTCTTTGGAAGGAATGGTGCTAAAGCTGAAACTCCAGTACTTTGGCCACCTCATGCAAAGAGTTGACTCATTGGAAAAGACTCTGATGCTGGGAAGGATTGGGGGCAAGAGGAAAAGGGGATGACCGAGGATGAGATGGCTGGACAGCATCACAGACTTGATGAACGTGAGCCAGAGTGAACTCCGGGAGATGGTGATGGACAGGGAGGCCTGGCGTGCTGCGATTCATGGGGTCGCAAAGAGGTGGACACGACTGAGCGACTGAACTGAACTGAACTGAACTGATATATATATTCAGTTCATGTTGAACTTACAGAATGTTAGTAAGAACAACTTGGAATAACTTTTGACTCATGACCAAGGTGAGGCGATCATGGCAACCCACTCCAGTATGCTTGCCTGGAGAACTCTGTGGACAGAGGAGCCTGGGAGGCTATACAGTCCGTGGGGTCGCCAAGACTCGGCCACGACTGAAGCCGCTTAGCACAATGACCAACGTAAGAATGATCTTCTATCACTGTTTTCATCTTGTTCATGAGCTCCATAACACTGTATACTTTCGAAGGTTATTACTCACTGTGTTTTGCGTCGGTTTAAAGAGTATAGACAAACGCTGTTCTGAATGATGGTGCTGGTGGTTTACACACTAAGTCGTGTCTGAGTCTAGTGACCCCCTGGACTGTAGCCCTCCAGGCTCCTCTGTTCATGGGATTCTCCAGGCAGGAATACTGGAGTGCGTTGCCATGCCCTCCTCCAGGGGATCTTCCTGACCCAGGGATGGAACCTGGGTCTCCCGCATTAGCAGATGGATTCTTTTACCAGCTGTCCTACCAGTCCTCTCTTAGGTCATTCAGGCTCTTACAGTAGAATACACAGTCTGAGCGGCTCATAAACCACCGACAGCTCTTTCTCACAGTTGTGGAAGCCTTANAATACTGGAGTGCGTTGCCATGCCCTGCTCCAGGGGATCTTCCCGACCCAGGGATGGAACCTGGGTCTCCCACATTAGCAGATGGATTCTTTTACCAGCTGTCCTACCAGTCCTCTCTTAGGTCCTTCAGGCTCTTACAGTAGAATACACAGTCTGAGCGGCTCATAAACCACCGACAGCTCTTTCTCACAGTTGTGGAAGCCTTAAGTTCCAGATTGAGGCAACCGTGGATTCTGTGTCTGGTGAGGGCCCGCCTCCTTCCTGGTTCACAAAGGGATTTAAAAGCGTGTGGCTGATTATCTGGGAAAATGTTATGCAAATTGTTTCCTCAATGTGAAAAAGGAAGGGCCTTTTAACAGAGTTGGTGTTCGTTAATTCACGTATTCGTCTTACAATGAATGTTTGTTAAGAGTCTACTGTGTGCCCAAGATTGGGGTCCTCCCTGCAGGGAAAAAAAGGAGTGAATGGTCATTCCCTCCCTTACGGAACGTGTATTCTTTGGTAAAGACACATGTTAAGCACGTGATTTGTGAAAAGTGAGCCGTGTGTCTTGTTACTGGACAGGAAGGAGTAACTCACGTGACACAGACGTGGGCCATCTCTGTTCCTTTCTCCGTGAGAGAGACCCTTGAATCAAGCTCAGAAGGAGGTAAGTGAAGACTTCTGTGTCAGACCAAGTCATCTAAGCCGCTTCCTTAATCACAGAGGTGTACACAGTGAGGTCCTAACAGCTGGGGACTGAAGCCTCAGTTTCCCAGCTCCATTTCCAGCTCAATTTCTTCCCATCACATCCTATTTTCTCGCCCAANTTCTGTGTCAGACCAAGTCATCTAAGCCACTTCCTTAATCACAGAGGTGTACACAATGAGGTCCTAACAGCTGGGGACTGAAGCCTCAGTTTCCCGGCTCCATTTCCAGCTCAGTTTCTTCCCATCACATCCTATTTTCTCGCCCAACCTACTCAGTATAGGAGAAACGGTTTAAAATGCATTCGATTGCAATTTGTCTTAGGCTTTGCTGATTTCATTTGCTTTTCTTCCATGTAGATTTAATTCACGGGTGTTTATCACTTGATTGAAGTAAACTATTTTATTCAAAGTCAATGAACCAAATCTTTTTAAGAAAAAAAAATCTCTATACCATTTTCTATTACTTACTGCTAACCAGTTAAAACAGTGAAGGAAAATGTGTACCCTTGTAAAAAAATAATCACAGCTGAGAATGAATTTGGCCTCCTGAAATACATTTTAGAATGCTTAAGTGTGTGTAATATCTCTTTTTTGTTCCTGCCAAGAACAAAGACGGATTTATCTAGAGATTTCTTAGAGCAACATGCTTTTGGGGGCAAAAGTAGCAATGAGATCGACAAACCACAAAACAAAACAGCAAATTTAAAAAGTTGCAGTTAACCTATTGTTTTCAAGATAGAGCATCTTAAAATATAATCCACAATACTAGAGAGTTAGGCATCTTTTGTGCTGAATGATTTTGGTTCTTCAATGAGAGCATTTATAGACATGAAAACAAGCTTGAATTGTAAAAACTGAAATTCTTAAAAACAAACTTTATCATTGAGCTTTTGATCCTTCCATCCATATGAGCAGTAAGCTAAATGAATTTGAATGGTTAAGTGAAAAAAAACACACAATGATATGCTGAGTGTTTTATATACTCTTCCTACATGGTGAATTGTTTATAGAGAATGAATGAAGAGGAAGGCAGATTGTACTATTCCTGTTTCTAGACTGACTTTTGTAGGGTATGTGGTGAGTTTTTGCTCTGCTAGCATTTTATTGGGAAGTAATGCTGAAATGGTCATGCATGTGGAGTGGGCATGTATGTATGGAGTCATGTATGGATGTGCGAGTTGGACTGTGAAGAAGGCTGAGCGCCAAAGAATCGATGCTTTTGAACTGTGGTGTTGGAGAAGACTCTTGAGAATCCCTTGGACTGCAAGGAGATCCAACCAGTCCATTCTGAAGGAGATCAGCCCTGGGATNTGTAGGGTATGTGGTGAGTTTTTGCTCTGCTAGCATTTTTTTGGGAAGTAATGCTGAAATGGTCATGCATGTGGAGTGGGCATGTATGTATGGAGTCATGTATGGATGTGAGAGTTTGACTGTGAAGAAGACTGAGCACCAGAGAATCGATGCTTTTGAACTGTGGTATTGGAGAAGACTCTTGAGAGTCCCTTGGACTGCAAGGAGATCCAACCAGTCCATTCTGAAGGAGATCAGCCCTGGGATTTCTTTGGAAGGAAAGATGCTAAAGCTGAAACTCCAGTACTTTGGCCACCTCGTGCGAAGAGCAGACTCATTGGAAAATACTCTGATGTTGGGAGGGATTGGGGGCAGGAGGAGAAGGGGACGACTGAGGATGAGATGGCTGGATGGCATCAGGGACTCGATGGACGTGAGTCTGAGTGAACTCCGGGAGTTGGTGAGGGACAGTGAGGCCTGGCGTGCTGCGATTCATGGGGTCACAAAGAGTCAGACACGACTGAGCGACTGGACTGGACTGAACTGAGGGACTGTCTGGGTGCCCTTCCAGAATGTCAGGTTATTTCCACTGGGTGGGACATGAAGGGAATTAAAGCATACCACGCTCATAGCTCAGGGGCAAAGTTGCCCTGACCTTGAGGCCTGGATCCCGATGGTGCCCGTGGGCATCTTGGAAGGCCAGGGCTGCCCTGGTTGGGACTGGGAAGTGGTCTTGCTATACGTGTCATGTGCGTCGGTGGCCTCCCATTAAACGGACTCTAGTCCCCGGACTCAGCTGCCTGCCAGGCTCATTGTTCAGAAAGGGGGCTCTAATGAAAAGCAATAGGGCCAGTTTAGAGCCCAGCTCTGCATCACCCCTAGGCCTGGGTGCNGGAAGTGGTCTTGCTACACGTGTCATGTGGGTTGGTGGCCTCCCATTAAACGGACTCTAGTCCCCGGACTCAGCTGCCTGCCAGGCTCATTGTTCAGAAAGGGGGCTCTAATGAAAAGCAATAGGGCCAGTTTAGAGCCCAGCTCTGCGTCACCCCTAGGCCTGGGTGCTCCTGCTCCCTGGTTGGAGCAGCCTCCTTGGGGACATGTCACTCACCCTTACTGAATCCTAGAAGTTCAAACCAGGAAACCAAAGATGCTTCCTCCTGTGGGTTTCTGGAAGACGAGAGAAGGGAAGAGTTTGGAGCTTGTCTATCCCGGGGGGTCACACATGTACACCAGCGTCTCTTCCAGAACACTGGGCTTGTGAATGGGACCACATGCCCATTTGGAGATTCTGGAGCTCCCCCCCACCCCCTGCTCCACCACCGCCGATCTGTGAGAACACTTTCTAACTCAGCCCTCAGAGGAGGCGGAGGACACAGAGCTGATGGACGTGTGTCAGCCGTGGGCTACGTCACCCCTGTCGTCACCGCAGCCAGGGGCGACGTCTCCCGAAAACTTGATAGACTTGGTGCTAGCGTAGATTAAGCTCTGAGTTTGCTTCCCTAAACAGTATCAGACCCTGAGTGTTGAAGCGCAGCCCTCTGAAAAGCTTCCCACAAGGGACAAAAATGCATTGAAACGGCTCTGAAAGACCTCCTACCTGGATGGTCATATCAGAGGCGAGTCTGCGTGCAGGTTCCTACAAGTCATGTGTCTTCACCAATCTCGGGGTTCACTTTGCCCTCATACAACTCCATGTAGAGCAGAGATTAATTGCTTCCAGGAGACGCTTTTCCCAAATAATTCCCGATGGGAAAGGGGGGCATTTGAAACCCCCACCAGACAGCTTGCAATTTGTCGTGAAGTGTTCATTCCGATGGTACCAGCTGTTATATATTAGACATTTTCACACTGCAGGCAGCTCAGGAATGACACGTGGATGGGAATCGAACATGGTGTTTGATCTCTGGTTTTCTAGGGGAGGAATTATCATGGCCTTTCACTGGGATTGCACTTGGAGAGTGCGTCAGCTTTGAGTCAAAAACAGACTGAGCTGAGAGTCTGGAATCTGAAAAGCGTGACTCCTAGAAAGTGTAGATGACTCTTTGTAATAACATCTGTTCAGTTCGTGTTAAACCTGCCCAAAAGGGTGAGGAGAAGAACATAAGTCAAGCAGAGAAAAGCCCACTTTTATCAAACTTCAGGTTTAAAAAAATAAAAGAATGCTACAATTGTTTAAAGTTTGAAAATTAACCACAATGAGGTGCCATTTCACACCAGTCAGAATGGCTGTGATCCAAAAGTCTACAAGCAATAAACGCTGGAGAGGGTGTGGAGAAAAGGGAACCCTCTTACACTGTTGGTGGGAATGCAAACTAGTACAGCCACTATGGAAAACAGTGTGGAGATTCCTT
>SJYW01003730.1:0-13241 GCA_006410735.1 Raphicerus campestris
GGCATTGGAGGCAGATGCTTTAACCTCTGAGCCACCAGGGAAGCATAGGACAGCTATAGGGCTGGTTAATTTGGTGTAAAAACAGTGTCCTGAATGTTTTTATGTTCTTTACATTATGTCATTCCAGGCTGCCCTTCTCAGGTGGTTAGACTGGTCCTCAGGGGAGATAGCCTGATGCAGCTATCATCATGGCTGCTGCAGTTCCTGCCATCACATCCTGTCATGACAATTTCTAGTGAAAGAGAAAAGATCATTACTTTCTCTCTGTGTGTCTTGTGTTTTTTTTTTTTCAAATCTAGAGTAGAAACCTTTCCAGAGACCCTCTGCATACATCCCTCACAACTGATTGGCCAGAACAATGTCACTTGTCTATTCCTTAGTCACTAACTGGCAAGGGAAATGGGGTTACCGTTGTTGGCATAGTGAAACACTGAACTGTGAGGAGGATTTTAGCCGAACAAAATGAGGGTTCCATTAACAGAAAGAAGGGGGAATGACTGACAGGTCATTAAGAAACCAGCAGGGCCTCTTAAAACCATTTTGAGATGGGCTGAGTTTCTGTTGTTGTTGCCTTACCGCTGAGCATGATAGAAACCCTTCCCTAAGCAAATGGGTCAAATTGCATGCTGCAGTTGGATTTCTAGGGGCTCAGGATGAGCTAGTGCCTCCTTCAAGCTGAGACAGGGCAGTCAGGGTGGATCATCCTACTGAACTGGTAGGCCCAGAAGCTGGAGCCCTTCATGCTGGTTGTTGACCGGCAGTTTCCTGGTGCTTCTTGCTCTGCCCAGTGGCAGTGCCTGCTGGAGAGCAAGCAGTGGCCCCACAAACTGATGCCAAGAAAGTATTGAACTCACAACCTCCAATAGCTGATAAGCTCTCCCTCCAAAAACCAAGAAAGGAGATGGCTCTTCCTTACCCCACTTTGGCAACATGTTTTCTTCTTTGAGATTTGGCCATGAGGTTCAGTTTCAACTTTCATCCAGGTTATCACTGGTAAGGAACCCAATGATGAATGCCTCATTCCTATGCTCCATGGCTGGTTCCTTCTATATACTACAGTTGTCTAAACTTCTGGACAGAAAGTCGGTATTTATATAGGCTATAATACACACTGCAGTCTGAGTCTGAATCCTAATACCCACAGTCACTAGTGGAAGGCTTGAGTTACTTAATTTCTCTATATCCTTGTATCCCCAGCTATACAATGTAGATAATAGTAGTATTTGTCTCTCAGAGTGGTATTACCTATATGTATTTAAATGAAAATGTATACATAAAATATTTAGAACAGGGTTTGACATGTAGTAGACCTCAAGGAATAGTAACTATTAATACTATATTTAGGAAATATGGGCTTCCCTTGTGGTTCAGACAGTAAAGAATCTGTCTGCATGTCAGGAGACCCAGGTTCGATTCCTCGGTCAAAAAGATCTCCTGGAGAAGGGAATGGCAACCCCCTCCAGTATTCTTGCCTGGAGAATTCCATGGACAGGGGAGCCTGGCAGGCTACAGTCCATAGGTTTACAGAGAGTCGGAAGCAACTGAAGAACTAACACTTTCACTTTTCACTTTAGGAAATACGCAAAGTTCTAGAGTGATCCATAGATGATCAATTAATACTCTGTAGTAGTCAGTATCAAGATCTAGAATCAGACAAATAGGTTTCTTCCAATTTTGGCTGACCCGCTAATCCTCAATTTTGTCCCCAGAAAAATGTCCTATAAAAGTAAAATGAAACTGTTGTGAGAATTCAGTAAAATAGTACACCCAATGCTTAATTAAACTGAACAACTATTAATAACATTCCAGTTTTCAGTGACAGCATGCCTTTGCTCTGTCAAGAATAAGTATATCCACATTCTTGAGCTCTAGATTTGGGTTTCTTTCTCTCCCTCCTCTCTCAGTCCAGGCCTCCAGAGATCGTGGAAGTTTATTTAAACTTCTGATTTACACACTGGCTGTCAGTGCCTTCCTCCTAGACTCTTCAAAGCTGGGGCCTGATTGGGATGCAAATGTCTCCCCCGGTAGCCAAGCTTTGCTTCTGTCACCAGGGGAAGGGTCTTGGCCATCCAGGGCAAGATGTTTGGTAAAAAGGACCCCTCCCTGGGGCTCTCTACTTTTGTGGGGAGAAAGGGATGATGATGTATGAGACAGCGATGCTTTTGGAGCCCAAGGAGGACATGACAGAGAGAATAATATGGGAGGAAAATACTGTCTTCGTAATGGAGACTGATGGCCTCTGCTTGTCTTCCCGGCTTTGTTAGGGTTGGGGCTGAGCCAGGCCCTCTTCATTTTCTGGCAGGTTGGGTATGGCGTCCACACTGCCCACAGTGGTAGCCTTCAACCAAGGTGGGGGTGGAGGGAGAAACAAACAGAGGGGGTTTGTGTGGCATTGAGTGCTGGCCTCAACACTCCCCTTAGCTCTGACATGCCTGTTTGTCAGGAATGACAGGCCTCATTTGATTTGTTCATAAGTGCAAGCTTTTGGGGTTTTTGGCCTCCACCCTTAACTCTTCTCCATGTCCCCTACCTCCAATAGAAAACAACTAAGTTAAACTAAGAACTCTAAGGTTAGGAAAAAAAAAAAAAAGGCCCCATATCTTTTCCTAAGCACTCCTACTCCCCCTCCAGGTCCCTACTTGGCTGCAGGAAAGAAAGCCTAAAACTAGAGTAGGAATGTCATCTTTAGAAATCATCTTTTGGAGTAGTTTTATTAATTTCACTTCTCTGTGGTTACCACATGTTTGGGGAAGACAATTGATTTCACAGATCTGTGTGGGAGGCTGAAGATTTGGCTCTGAGGCGGCAGAGAAAACGTACAGCAAGAACAGGCTCACTAATTGACACACAGCAAAGATGTTCTTTAAGGAAACTTTCCTTTCAGTGCCTGCTTTATTAAATTTAAATTTTTAATTTTTAAGTTAATTGTATTTTTTTTTGAGGGAGACTATTTTTTTCCCCTATGCCCATTCATCTTCCTCCCCTTAACCTCCTTCCCCAATATTTCCATGTAAGAAATTAAGAGGAAAGCTGAACCAAGTGTTAAGTCATCATTCTGACTTCAAAGGCACTGCCAGCGACGACTAACATGTCCAAGGCCAGGGCTTTAGCAGATATAATCTCTCACTGTCTGGGATGGTATTGCTGCTTCTGCTTCTAGTTTGAAACTTTCAGTTGAGATGTCTTTGGTATGAGCAGGGTCTCAGCAAGGTAGGGAGAAGCAAGTGATTCAGGTCGGCCCATGAGCCTTTGTATTTGGGACAGGTATGCCCACAGGTATGGAGGTCACTGTTACATTTTTAAGGGAGAGAGACCATTAGAGCTTTTGAGATGTCAGCTTGAATGACTGCATCATCCAGAAGGAATCAGTTCTGATTCTAAATAAATAATAGGCCAAGCTGAAAAAAAACAATCTCAATCATTAGATCTGTGTGTGGTGGGTGGTGGGTGAGTAGCTGCTGTTTTAGAACTTTAAATGTGGGTTCCTTGGCATTAGTTTTATTTAAAATACAGTGGTAGCTCTTCCACGCCCTCTGAAAAGTTAATAGCCCACCTTAAAGGAGATGGTAGTCCTGCAGTGTTTCTATGTTACTAATTATACTGCACTTGTAGGAGGAGTACATGGCCCTTCAGGGAACCCACAAAAGACAGAGTTCCTCCCAAAACAACTTCCACAATGACTTGAGACAGATAAGGTGATGACTTGATCCGCAGATGATTGGGGGCCTGATGTGACATAGACAGGAGTAGGCTTGGGGACGTATGTCCTTGCCCAAACACTCAAGAAATCCATCACATGGTCACTCGTGCTGCTGAAAGCCAGCTGTGTTCACCTTGTCCTTTTTCTGTGTTCTTTCCTTTGCTCTCTCCTCTACTCCTCTATTCAAAGCAATCAGGTCCTGATTGAGCTGAGAGGCCTTGTCCCACCGTCAAGGTTCCGCCCGGGAGTTCCTCTGAGTAGCATGAAAATGAGTAACATGTCTGAGCTACTCATGTATGTGGGTCCTGAAGAACTGTCTCTGAAGTTACGAGAAGATTGGTGTGGGTGGGAGGCCGTTCCAAGTTCAGACGATGACAAAAAAACTGCTATGAGACTCATCTAGAGGTTCCTGAGGTGAGGAATTGAATCCTGGCTCTTGTTTCTAACCCTCTCTGTGACCTCGGCTGAGCTCTAAACTCTCCCCAGAAAAATGGGAGTTATATCATATCAGGCTGCCAAAGAGGAGTATTATTCCAAATGCTAAAGCCTTGCATTAAAAAAAAACAGTGAGACCAAGGGAAGGAAGGAAAAAGGGGGCTGTGAGTGGAGAGGAAGTGACACGTTTCATGAAATCGGAGCTTTTCAAGGTTGGTTTGGGCACAGTTTCAAGAGGAAGTGCCGGTTATTAAGACAAACAATTGCTAATCTAATTTCTATCAGGAGACATATTTAAGTTCAAGCACACATTTTTTTTTTTTTCTTTTGGACTCCTCTGGATATTTGATTTTCAATTGAATGCTGTAATACGAGTATAAATTTGATGGAAGAAAAACAATTTAAGGAAGAACTGTTTCTGATGTCTGCTGCATGTATGAAGTTGAAGAAATTCATTTGATTAGCAATCTAGAGCAATGTAATTTTTTGGACTTCTGCCTAAAGCTCCCCTTGCCAGTTAACTAGTTAATCTTCACTTAACTAGAACTTCCTCCTCTGAAGGCTTCCTGTGCCCCTCTTCTGGCCAGGCTCCCCTCCTCTGGGCTCTGCAGCTCCACAGGCACACTGACACCTGAAGACATCACACTAAGCCGGAATGGCCTGGTTACTTGTCTTTCTACTAAACTGGCTTCTTAAAGACCAAAGATACCTGACCTGTGTTAGATGCTTCATAAACATTATGTCAGTGTTGAATGTAGATGGAAAATAGAGAAATAAGGATTATCCCTGTATTGGTTTTGTATTGCTGTGTAATAAATTACCACAAGCTATGTAATAAATTACCTCAAACTTAGTGGCTTAAAACAACTCGCATTTTCCATGTTATTTTCCGTGGGTCAGGAGTCTGGGCACAGCCTAGTGAAGTCCTATACTCAGGCTCTCAGCAGGCTGCAGTCGGATGTTGACCTGGTCTGTGGTCTCACCTCGGGGCTGTTGAAATAATTCATTTTCTTATGGTTGTACTGGCAGCGACGGGAGCAGAGGGGAGGTCATCCTTGCTTCTTGCTGGCTATTGGCAGGAAGCCACCCTTGAGTCTAGAGGCCACCAGCAACTCACACAATGGATGTTTGCTTTTTCAAGGCTTTCAGGAAAAACTCTGTTACTCTAGTTGGCTGAGACAGATTTCACATAACATAATGTAATCAAGTGAGTGACACCTCATCACCTTTGTAAAGCATCTGCCTGCAATGCAGGAGACCTGGGTTCGATCCCTGGGTCAGGAAGATCCCCTGGAGAAGGAAATGGCAATCCACTCCAGTACTATTGCCTGGAAAATCCCATGGACAGAGGAGCTTGGTGGGCTACAGTCCATGGGGTTGCAAAGAGTCGGACATGACTGAGCGACTTCACTAAAGCAANGGGTTTTTGGCCTCCACCCTTAACTCTTCTCCATGTCCCCTACCTCCAATAGAAAACAACTAAGTTAAACTAAGAACTCTAAGGTTAGGAAAAAAAAAAAAAAAGGCCCCATATCTTTTCCTAAGCACTCCTACTCCCCCTCCAGGTCCCTACTTGGCTGCAGGAAAGAAAGCCTAAAACTAGAGTAGGAATGTCATCTTTAGAAATCATCTTTTGGAGTAGTTTTATTAATTTCACTTCTCTGTGGTTACCACATGTTTGGGGAAGACAATTGATTTCACAGATCTCTGTGGGAGGCTGAAGATTTGGCTCTGAGGCGGCAGAGAAAACGTACAGCAAGAACAGGCTCACTAATTGACACACAGCAAAGATGTTCTTTAAGGAAACTTTCCTTTCAGTGCCTGCTTTATTAAATTTAAATTTTTAATTTTTAAGTTAATTGTATTTTTTTTTGAGGGAGACTATTTTTTTCCCCTATGCCCATTCATCTTCCTCCCCTTAACCTCCTTCCCCAATATTTCCATGTAAGAAATTAAGAGGAAAGCTGAACCAAGTGTTAAGTCATCATTCTGACTTCAAAGGCACTGCCAGCGACGACTAACATGTCCAAGGCCAGGGCTTTAGCAGATATAATCTCTCACTGTCTGGGATGGTATTGCTGCTTCTGCTTCTAGTTTGAAACTTTCAGTTGAGATGTCTTTGGTATGAGCAGGGTCTCAGCAAGGTAGGGAGAAGCAGGTGATTCAGGTCGGCCCATGAGCCTTTGTATTTGGGACAGGTATGCCCACAGGTATGGAGGTCACTGTTACATTTTTAAGGGAGAGAGACCATTAGAGCTTTTGAGATGTCAGCTTGAATGACTGCATCATCCAGAAGGAATCAGTTCTGATTCTAAATAAATAATAGGCCAAGCTGAAAAAAAACAATCTCAATCATTAGATCTGTGTGTGGTGGGTGGTGGGTGAGTAGCTGCTGTTTTAGAACTTTAAATGTGGGTTCCTTGGCATTAGTTTTATTTAAAATACAGTGGTAGCTCTTCCACGCCCTCTGAAAAGTTAATAGCCCACCTTAAAGGAGATGGTAGTCCTGCAGTGTTTCTATGTTACTAATTATACTGCACTTGTAGGAGGAGTACATGGCCCTTCAGAGAACCCACAAAAGACAGAGTTCCTCCCAAAACAACTTCCACAATGACTTGAGACAGATAAGGTGATGACTTGATCCGCAGATGATTGGGGGCCTGATGTGACATAGACAGGAGTAGGCTTGGGGACGTATGTCCTTGCCCAAACACTCAAGAAATCCATCACATGGTCACTCGTGCTGCTGAAAGCCAGCTGTGTTCACCTTGTCCTTTTTCTGTGTTCTTTCATTTGCTCTCTCCTCTACTCCTCTATTCAAAGCAATCAGGTCCTGATTGAGCTGAGAGGCCTTGTCCCACCGTCAAGGTTCCGCCCGGGAGTTCCTCTGAGTAGCATGAAAATGAGTAACATGTCTGAGCTACTCATGTATGTGGGTCCTGAAGAACTGTCTCTGAAGTTACGAGAAGATTGGTGTGGGTGGGAGGCCGTTCCAAGTTCAGACGATGACAAAAAAACTGCTATGAGACTCATCTAGAGGTTCCTGAGGTGAGGAATTGAATCCTGGCTCTTGTTTCTAACCCTCTCTGTGACCTCGGCTGAGCTCTAAACTCTCCCCAGAAAAATGGGAGTTATATCATATCAGGCTGCCAAAGAGGAGTATTATTCCAAATGCTAAAGCCTTGGATTAAAAAAAAACAGTGAGACCAAGGGAAGGAAGGAAAAAGGGGGCTGTGAGTGGAGAGGAAGTGACACGTTTCATGAAATCGGAGCTTTTCAAGGTTGGTTTGGGCACAGTTTCAAGAGGAAGTGCCGGTTATTAAGACAAACAATTGCTAATCTAATTTCTATCAGGAGACATATTTAAGTTCAAGCACACATTTTTTTTTTTTTCTTTTGGACTCCTCTGGATATTTGATTTTCAATTGAATGCTGTAATACGAGTATAAATTTGATGGAAGAAAAACAATTTAAGGAAGAACTGTTTCTGATGTCTGCTGCATGTATGAAGTTGAAGAAATTCATTTGATTAGCAATCTAGAGCAATGTAATTTTTTGGACTTCTGCCTAAAGCTCCCCTTGCCAGTTAACTAGTTAATCTTCACTTAACTAGAACTTCCTCCTCTGAAGGCTTCCTGTGCCCCTCTTCTGGCCAGGCTCCCCTCCTCTGGGCTCTGCAGCTCCACAGGCACACTGACACCTGAAGACATCACACTAAGCCGGAATGGCCTGGTTACTTGTCTTTCTACTAAACTGGCTTCTTAAAGACCAAAGATACCTGACCTGTGTTAGATGCTTCATAAACATTATGTCAGTGTTGAATGTAGATGGAAAATAGAGAAATAAGGATTATCCCTGTATTGGTTTTGTATTGCTGTGTAATAAATTACCACAAGCTATGTAATAAATTACCTCAAACTTAGTGGCTTAAAACAACTCGCATTTTCCATGTTATTTTCCGTGGGTCAGGAGTCTGGGCACAGCCTAGTGGAGTCCTATACTCAGGCTCTCAGCAGGCTGCAGTCGGATGTTGACCTGGTCTGTGGTCTCACCTCGGGGCTGTTGAAATAATTCATTTTCTTATGGTTGTACTGGCAGCGACGGGAGCAGAGGGGAGGTCATCCTTGCTTCTTGCTGGCTATTGGCAGGAAGCCACCCTTGAGTCTAGAGGCCACCAGCAACTCACACAATGGATGTTTGC
The DNA here is from genome assembly GCA_006410735.1 of Raphicerus campestris. Taxonomy (NCBI): domain Eukaryota; kingdom Metazoa; phylum Chordata; class Mammalia; order Artiodactyla; family Bovidae; genus Raphicerus; species Raphicerus campestris. The sequence continues at coordinate 8,337 of SJYW01003730.1, forward strand.
TTTTTCAAGGCTTTCAGGAAAAACTCTGTTACTCTAGTTGGCTGAGACAGATTTCACATAACATAATGTAATCAAGTGAGTGACACCTCATCACCTTTGTAAAGCATCTGCCTACAATGCAGGAGACCTGGGTTCGATCCCTGGGTCAGGAAGATCCCCTGGAGAAGGAAATGGCAATCCACTCCAGTACTATTGCCTGGAAAATCCCATGGACAGAGGAGCTTGGTGGGCTACAGTCCATGGGGTTGCAAAGAGTCGGACATGACTGAGCGACTTCACTAAAGCAATTCCTAGGTGATTATACAAGGGCATAAGCCAATGGAGGTAACTTTTCGTTAGAAGGGTCTACCTCAGTCTCTACATAATCCATTCCACTATCATGAGCACTTTTACTCCACCAAAAGCCTTTTTTGAGGCTTGCATAAAAGTAGTTTTTTAGTTTTTATATTTTGTGGTTATAAGCATAGCAATCTGATATTTCTCAAGTCATGTGTTGTGTAAAAGTCCTCATGTTAATTATTTGGCTATTAGTTCTCAGCTCCAGTCTACCCTGGCTTGTTATATCAGGGGGCAGGAGGAGGGGAGAGGGGACTTGCTGCTTCCTATCTGTTGCTGTGAGCATCCAGCCAGCATTGGCAGTTGATTCTGGTCCAGCCTCTCCCAGAACTTCCAAAGCCAGCCTCAACGTACCCATCAGAGAGCAGCACTAAGTGGGCAGTACTCTCTCCACGGAGGTCTCCAGCTCTGTGGGACCTTCTTCCAAGCTTGCAGGTTTTAATAACCGTGTTTACTTCTCTTTGTTCTCCTTAGTAGTAGTGTCAATGTCTGCAGTTATTCCTTGGCATTAGCTTAATATTTTCATTTTGCTTTCCTCTAACACCTATTTAACCAAAGCCCTGCATTATATTTTCTTTGTTAAAATACCTAATATGGTTTATATTCCTCACTGACCCTGACTGATACAGCACTTTAATTTTCAATGAAGAAATTGTAGGGTCTTACTTAATAACTGCTATTGACATTTTATACACCAAAGTAACTGACATTTAGCAAACAGATGAAATTCATCTTCTGGTTTCCAAGTTGATGCTTTTAGAATGCTGGGTCCATAGTTGACTTTGCCAGTCTATTTAAGGCTTCCTGGCTAAGTAGTAATAGATATAAATAAGCTCTCAGGGGGTGATTCATTCATTTACTCCCCAAATTACAGTGAATCATGACTAGAGAGACTCCAGCCCCTGAGAAGCCCAAACTTAGAAATCAGCAAAGCTATTTGTGTGTAGTTATGGACTATACCCGGATATCCCCATTTCACAGATGTGGAAACTGAAAGGTTGATTTTCATCCAAGGGCTTTTGCTGGTAGAAGCCTTAGAATCAGGCACTCTTAGTTATAGATATCGTATCACTTAGGCCCTGAACTAGTTTCTCTTCCCTTGTTTCCTAACTTTTTAAATGGCATCTATACCCAAGTTCAAAATCTTTGAGTCACTGAAAGATGACTCCAGCATCTCCTTCTCTCTTAAATTAGGCCTGCTGATCTGCCTCCAAAATGTTTCTCCCATCTGTCCCCTATATTTGTTTGCTACAGTGGGTGATTTTTGTTTAGGCCCTCACTATTTCTTGCTCAAGCTATTAAAATAGCCTTCTGATTGGGCTCTCTGTTGTTGTCTGTTTGGTACACTGCTGTTGGAAAAATGTGTCTCAAATATAACTCAGAGAATATTACTCCTCTCCTCAAGAACTGGAGAAGGCAATGGCATCCCACTCCAGTACANAATAATTCATTTTCTTATGGTTGTACTGGCAGCGACGGGAGCAGAGGGGAGGTCATCCTTGCTTCTTGCTGGCTATTGGCAGGAAGCCACCCTTGAGTCTAGAGGCCACCAGCAACTCACACAATGGATGTTTGCTTTTTCAAGGCTTTCAGGAAAAACTCTGTTACTCTAGTTGGCTGAGACAGATTTCACATAACATAATGTAATCAAGTGAGTGACACCTCATCACCTTTGTAAAGCATCTGCCTGCAATGCAGGAGACCTGGGTTCGATCCCTGGGTCAGGAAGATCCCCTGGAGAAGGAAATGGCAATCCACTCCAGTACTATTGCCTGGAAAATCCCATGGACAGAGGAGCTTGGTGGGCTACAGTCCATGGGGTTGCAAAGAGTCGGACACGACTGAGCGACTTCACTAAAGCAATTCCTAGGTGATTATACAAGGGCATAAGCCAATGGAGGTAACTTTTCGTTAGAAGGGTCTACCTCAGTCTCTACATAATCCATTCCACTATCATGAGCACTTTTACTCCACCAAAAGCCTTTTTTGAGGCTTGCATAAAAGTAGTTTTTTAGTTTTTATATTTTGTGGTTATAAGCATAGCAATCTGATATTTCTCAAGTCATGTGTTGTGTAAAAGTCCTCATGTTAATTATTTGGCTATTAGTTCTCAGCTCCAGTCTACCCTGGCTTGTTATATCAGGGGGTAGGAGGAGGGGAGAGGGGACTTGCTGCTTCCTATCTGTTGCTGTGAGCATCCAGCCAGCATTGGCAGTTGATTCTGGTCCAGCCTCTCCCAGAACTTCCAAAGCCAGCCTCAACGTACCCATCAGAGAGCAGCACTAAGTGGGCAGTACTCTCTCCACGGAGGTCTCCAGCTCTGTGGGACCTTCTTCCAAGCTTGCAGGTTTTAATAACCGTGTTTACTTCTCTTTGTTCTCCTTAGTAGTAGTGTCAATGTCTGCAGTTATTCCTTGGCATTAGCTTAATATTTTCATTTTGCTTTCCTCTAACACCTATTTAACCAAAGCCCTGCATTATATTTTCTTTGTTAAAATACCTAATATGGTTTATATTCCTCACTGACCCTGACTGATACAGCACTTTAATTTTCAATGAAGAAATTGTAGGGTCTTACTTAATAACTGCTATTGACATTTTATACACCAAAGTAACTGACATTTAGCAAACAGATGAAATTCATCTTCTGGTTTCCAAGTTGATGCTTTTAGAATGCTGGGTCCATAGTTGACTTTGCCAGTCTATTTAAGGCTTCCTGGCTAAGTAGTAATAGATATAAATAAGCTCTCAGGGGGTGATTCATTCATTTACTCCCCAAATTACAGTGAATCATGACTAGAGAGACTCCAGCCCCTGAGAAGCCCAAACTTAGAAATCAGCAAAGCTATTTGTGTGTAGTTATGGACTATACCCGGATATCCCCATTTCACAGATGTGGAAACTGAAAGGTTGATTTTCATCCAAGGGCTTTTGCTGGTAGAAGCCTTAGAATCAGGCACTCTTAGTTATAGATATCGTATCACTTAGGCCCTGAACTAGTTTCTCTTCCCTTGTTTCCTAACTTTTTAAATGGCATCTATACCCAAGTTCAAAATCTTTGAGTCACTGAAAGATGACTCCAGCATCTCCTTCTCTCTTAAATTAGGCCTGCTGATCTGCCTCCAAAATGTTTCTCCCATCTGTCCCCTATATTTGTTTGCTACAGTGGGTGATTTTTGTTTAGGCCCTCACTATTTCTTGCTCAAGCTATTAAAATAGCCTTCTGATTGGGCTCTCTGTTGTTGTCTGTTTGGTACACTGCTGTTGGAAAAATGTGTCTCAAATATAACTCAGAGAATATTACTCCTCTCCTCAAGAACTGGAGAAGGCAATGGCATCCCACTCCAGTACACTTGCCTGGAAAATCCCATGGATGGAGGAGCCTGGTAGGCTGCAGTCCATGGGATCGCTAAGAGTAGGATATGACTGAGCGACTTCAATTTCGCTTTTCACGTTCATGCATTGGAGAAGGAAACGGCAAACCCACTCCAGTGTTCTTGCCTGGAGAATCCCAGGGACAGGGGAGCTTGGTGGGCTGCCATCNCGACTTCAATTTCGCTTTTCACGTTCATGCATTGGAGAAGGAAACGGCAAACCCACTCCAGTGTTCTTGCCTGGAGAATCCCAGGGACAGGGGAGCTTGGTGGGCTGCCATCTATGGGGTTGCACAGAACTGGACATGACTGAAGTCACTTAGCAGCCTCAAGAACTATTGGTGACTCCTAATTGCCTATAGGGTAACTTTTAAATGTCTCAACTGGGAAGATACAGCTTCCTTCAAAATTTGATCTCAGATATGTTCCTAGCCTTACCTCCTGTTTCTCCCTGTTGGGTATCCTTCACGCCAGCCATGCTGGTACTCCTAACGAATCTGTCTTTCCTCCTGCTAAAGCTGGCACACTTTCTTATCATGAACTCCTCTTGCCCATCTCCTCTCCCTGAAATCCCACCCAGTGCCTAAGAGTCAACTCAACTTCCACCTCTTTCCCCCTTTCTTGTTTATCTGAATTGAATGATCTCTTCTTCCGCTTTCTGAAATGACTGTGTAAGGCATGGATAGATAAGGATAAGAGCTGCAGAGTAGGACAGCTGGCACTGATGATGACCTATCCTGTCCTATGACAATGTATACTATGCTCTTTATTCACATCATCTCATTTAATCCTCATAAATTCGAGATATGAACTTTTCTGTTTTACAGTTGAGAAAGCTGACTTTGTGAGGTGACATAAATTGTTCACTATCATGGAGCTCATTTTCTATCTTATATAAATTACTTGTATCCTTTTTTCTCTCCTCTGAATGGGTAGCTCACTGAGAGCAAGAAGCATTCCTTGTTCAGCTATGATCACCTGTTCCAGGCTTATGGTGGGTAATAAATCACCAATTTGCTGAAAAGTCTCAGAATTCACACGTTTTGCACCAGATTGTTTTGCTTTATTCTTTGGTGGATTTTATTTGATTGGTTATATAGCAAATATATGGGCTTCCCAGGTGGGCACTAGTGGTGGAGAACCCACCTTCACCAACTCAGGAGGCATAAGAGACGCAGGTTTGATCCCTGGGTTC
>SJYW01003733.1:0-23513 GCA_006410735.1 Raphicerus campestris
GGAAGACAAAAGAAGAGATAGAACAACAATATCTTTTAAGATAGTTAAACTATCCTAAACAATTCTTTACCAATAGATGCATGCCATTATTCCTTTCTCAAACTTATAGAATAGCGACCCATAGTAAACTATGGACTTCAGTCAATAGCAATGTTTCAGTGTCACTTCATCAATTGTAACAAATGCTAGATATACCAGACTAATGCAAGGTGCTAACAAAAGAAGAAATTGGGGTGGAGACAGTGGGGCCTAGGAGTGCTTTCTGTACTTTCCATTCAGTGCCTTTGTGTATGTAAGAATGCTTTTAAAAAGACTATTAACTTTTCTTGTATTTAAAATGTATTTTTTAATGGATTAATTACAAATGAGAGTGACCAGGACCAGTTAAGAACTGTGCTGTCTTCACAGACACTGTGTGATTGTGTGGATGACTGTCTCAATGTACAGGTCAATCTACAAATTTTCTACCTCAGCCAAACCTTCTTATTCTCTTAACTTAAGAATAAGCACCACCCCAGTCCTGCTGTGGAACTTTCCAGGTGACTCAGTGGTAAAGAATCTGCCTGCCAATGCAGGAGATGCAGGAGACATGGGTTTGATTCATGGTTTGGGAAGATTCCCTGGAGAAGGAAATGACAACCAACTTTAGTGATATTGCCTGGAGAATCCCATGGACAGAGGAGTCTGGCTAGCTACAGTTCACAGGGTTGCAAAGATTTGGACATGGTTGAATGACTGAGCATGTAAGTCCTGATATTCAGGTCTTTCTGAACATAAATGTCAGGTGTTTATATTCCCAGGTGAACACTGGCCAAATGAATAGGTAACCAAAGGATATAACCACTGCAAGAGGAAATAAACATATGCTAAAAGATGCAGACTTTTAAATCAGAAGGATTAAAAATGTGGGTTACATAGCCTTAAATATATAACAGAGACNAATGACAATCAACTTTAGTGATACTGCCTGGAGAATCCCATGGACAGAGGAGTCTGACTAGCTACAGTTCACAGGGTTGCAAATATTTGGACATGGTTGAATGACTGAGCATGTAAGTCCTGATATTCAGGTCTTTCTGAACATAAATGTCAGGTGTTGATATTCCCAGGTGAACACTGGCCAAATGAATAGGTAACCAAAGGATATAACCACTGCAAGAGGAAATCAACATATGCTAAAAGATGCAGACTTTTAAATCAGAAGGATTAAAAATGTGGGTTACATAGCCTTAAATATATAACAGAGACTATAAGTAATAAGAGGCAGAAATAAGATCTCACTTAAAGTTGGTTTTCTGGCATTTGAAAAATACAGTAGTTGAAGAAAATAACATGGTGAAAAGGATTTTAAATACAAAAATTGTTATGAATGAAGAAAGAAGTTCATCCTGAGAAATGTGCTGGTTCTGTCTATACTGTGCCTGTTTCCAAGATATATATATATGGCTGCTGCTGTGTGTGAGCAAGGAATTTTGTGTGTTGTTTGTGTTCTTTTGCTTTTTGTGACTGTGTAAAAGTTATTTAAATGATATATAAATAATATTGGTAATATTCATCTAAAAACATGATTATATTACTTCAAAGATCTTTTAGATATCAAGATCATATAGTATTGATCATACATTATAAGATCACGTTTTATATGATGATAAAACAGGTTTGCATTTTTTCAGGATATATAGTACAATTAGTAGTACAGCAAAATATAATGTCAGTACATAATACTAAATTCATAATAGTGAAATAAGCAATTACGTCTAAAGAAATTAGAAACAGACCAGTAGAGAAAAGATAATTTATAAAAAATTTAGGAAAGTAATTTTTTTTACTTTCTTATCAAGATTCAAGCATGTTATCTACAAAGGTGATGAATTATAAGGATTATTTACAGTTCATAAAATAATTTTATGGCTCATACAATACTTTGCAAATTCAGTCTTGCTTTTTTGTGTGTGTGTGGTAAATAAGGACTAGTTTCCATTCCCAGTATTAGGTGTGCATTAATTTAGTAAACCATGCTTTCCAGAAAAAAAAAATATAAAAATTATTAAGAAAACTTTCCACTACTTTAAAACAAATATATGGGTACAATAGTACTATAGCACTTGAAGAACTATTAAATTCTCCCAAAGCCTTTTTGCTTTCTCCCAATGTTCAGTCAGCAGATTCTACTATCAAAAATAAGAGCTTCTTTTCAGTTCATTTTAGTCGCTCAGTCATGTCTGACCCTTTGTGACCCCATGGACTGCAGCACGCCAGGCTTCCCTGTCTATCACCAACTCCTGGAACATCTTTTAATGCTTAATTAATTTCTTCATCTTTTTACTTTTAAACAAAAGCAGAAAAACAGCAACACACTCTCTAGACCAGAATAATTTATATTTTTTCCCACTAGCCACCTAAATTATAAATTATCAACAAATTAAAATAGATCATATTTGAGCTTTCTGATGCATTTTATTAACATTATTTTCCTCAACTTTCCATTTATATTCACTGCTAGCTCCTATTTTACAGAACAGGTTACATTAAACTATGAAAGTGAAAGTGTCCGACTCTTTGCGACCCCATGGACTGTAGCCTACCAGGCTTCTCTGTCCATGGGATTTTCCAGGCAAGAATACGGGAGTGGGTTGCCATTTCCTTTACCAGGGGATCTTCCTGACCCAGAGATCTAACCCAGATCTCCCACATTGCAGGCAGACACTTTTCCCTCTGAGCCACCAGGGAAGCCCTACATTAAACTATACTTTCAATGCAATATAATACCGGGTAGGGGACCTATGATATTCACGATTTTCTCTGTCAGTAGCTCTAGTAAAAATATTTAGCATGCACACCAACTAAAAGATCTAGGCTAGAAATAGTATTTGCCAAGTTGCGTTTTCCAAAAATTTTGCAGAAAAGATGTCGTTTGAAAACCAGATAATTTTCAGTTTATTTCCAAAAATCAAAGTTAAATCTGACTTAAATCTTACCTGCATATATAGATCAAATTGTGTTCCACATGAAGGTGAATTATCGGACGATAACAGTGAAGAGACATAATTAATCAAGTGCTTTGCAGAAATTTATTTGGTTCAAATTAAAGTATAGTTGGGATTCCCAGGTGGCTGATTCATAAAGAACCCAAAAGATGTACGTTCAATTCTGGATCAGGAAGATCCCTTAGAGGAGGAAATGGCAATGCACTCCAGTATTCTTGCCTGAAGAATCCCTTGGACAGAAGAGCCTGGTGGACTACATTCCATTGGGCCACAAAGAGATACAATTGAGCAATTGACTACACACGCAAGTTACAGTTAGTTTTACTGCTCAGATTCACTCTAAGTCTCAGTTTAGGACTATAAAGTCAAGATACATTTAGAACTTACTCTTTGCCCCAGTTAAGATGCTACTTTAAGGTAATATGTTATCAAAATAAACAATAGTAAAAACCATGTTTCAGCAACTTATGACATTTATGCAAAAGACAGAGAGACTTCTGGCTTTTGATCATTTGACATGTCTCTAGATTGTCACACAACATTCCTTGTCTCATGTAGGTTCCAAGTTTCTTCTCTATATTACTTAGGCTAGAAGCTGATCTTTAGTGAATATTTTTTTTCTTTTAGAGGGTATCTCAGATAAGTTTTCAGAGCATACAATGGTATATTTCTCGTGTTGCTGCTGCTGCTATGTTGCTTCAGTCGTGTCCGACTCTGTGCGACTCCATAGACGGCAGCCCATGAGGCTCCCCCATCCCTGGGATTCTCCAGGCAAGAACACTGGAGTGGGTTGTCAATTCCTTCTCCAATGCATGAAAGTGAAAAGTGAAAGTGAAGTCGCTCAGTCGAGTCCGACTCTTAGCAACCCCATGGACTGCAGCCCACCAGGATCCTCCATCCATGGAATTTTCTAGGCTAAATGGCACAATATAGTTATGGAATGAGAAATTAATGGGATTCATATATGGGCACATGTACGAACTTTTGAAACAATTCAGAAGTGTATATATTTAGATATTTTTTTCTCATCACTTCAATACCTTAACTGAGTATAAAGTCAATCAGTGGCAACAATATTTCATTCTAAACATATACTAAAACCAATTTTTAACTTTTCTTTGTAAAAAAAAAAATCTTAGAGACTAGAGGGTAAATCAAGAACTACATAATGCAAATAAATGAAATACAGATTTGGCTAAATAACATGATCTGAATATGGTCAAAACAAACTGTTAAATCAGTTGATAAGAATAAGTCTTGTGACTCCCTTTCACACTTTAAATCAGCTTTTGCCAAATTTAAGTAGCTTGAAGAAAACCAACGCTTATACTCAGTTTCAAAATGTCTTTTATTTTTTTAATGAATAGACAGACATACATGTGGGTTTCAATTTAAAAGCATAGCTATCATTATTAGAGAAAAACAACCAATATAAATAATTAATTATTATTCAACAAAATTTTCAGGAGAATACACATTTGTCAGCAATAATTTTCCCCAGCTGATTTCCAAAAGCAGAGTTGCCATTTTAAGAATTCTTACTTCCTATAGAGTTTATATTCTAAACAGACTGACATCAATTTATAGAAACTTATTGATATATAGTTAACATTATAACAAATTTCTGAAGAATTAGCCCCCATACAAGTATTCTTTTGAGACTGTTTCTATAGACTTCCATATATTCTAAAAGGCGCACAATGGTTTTACAGAAGTCTTAACCCAATAATGGGGAAAGATACTCTATATAGCCGTTTTAGGTATGGAACACTTTCAGTTTGAAGAAATTAACAGATTCTTGCTTGATGCCTGCAATTTGGTCATAGTGTTTAGAACTTCTATAGAACAATTGAGTACTCTGTTGAAACAGAGAGGGTAGCAGTTGGAACAGAGATATCTGGAGTAACAAGCAAATTTGGCCTTGGAGTACAAAATAAAGCAGGGCACAGGATAACAAAGTTTTTCCAAGAGAATGCACTGGTCACAGCAAACACCCTCTTACAACAACACAAGAGAACACTCTATACATGGATATAACAAATGGTTAATACCAAAATCAGATTGATTTTATTCTTTGCATCCATAGATGGAGACAGTCTATACAATCAGGAAAACACACACACACACACACACACGCGCGCGCACACACACACAAGACTGGGAGCTGCATGTGGCTCAGATCATGAACTATTTATAGTCAAATTTAGACTCAAATTGAAGAAAGTACGGAAAACCACTAGAACATTCAGGTATGACCTAAATCAAATCCCTTATGATTATATAGTGGAAGGGACAAATAAATTTAAGGGACTAGATCTGGTAGACAGAAGGCCTGGAAATTATGGACGGAGGTTCATGACATTGTACAGGAGGCAGTGATCAAGACCATACCCAAGAAAAAGAAATGCAAAAGACAAAATCTTGTCTGAGGATGTCTTACAAATAGCTGAGAAGAGAANTCATGAATTATTTATAGTCAAATTTAGACTCAAATTGAAGAAAGTACGGAAAACCACTAGAACATTCAGGTATGACCTAAAGCAAATCCCTTATGATTATATAGTGGAAGGGACAAATAGATTTAAGGGACTAGATCTGGTAGACAGAAGGCCTGGAAATTATGGACGGAGGTTCATGACATTGTACAGGAGGCAGCGATCAAGACCATACCCAAGAAAAAGAAATGCAAAAGACAAAATCTTGTCTGAGGATGTCTTACAAATAGCTGAGAAGAGAAGTGAAAGGAAAGGGAGAAAAGGAAAGATATACCTGTTTGAATTCAGAGTTCCAAAGAATGGCATGGAGACATACAAAAACCTTCCTCAGAGATCAATTCAAAGAACTATAGAAAAACAATAGAATGGAAAAGACTAGATATCTCTTAGAGAAAATTAGTGATACCAAGGGAATATTTCATGCAAAGATGGGCACAATAAAGGACAGAAATTGTACAGACCTAGCAAAAGTAGAAGATATTAAGAAGAGGTGGCAAGAATACAAAGAAGAACTATACAAAAAGATCTTCATGACCCAGAAAACCACAATGGTGTGATCATTCACCTAGAGCCAGACATCCTGGAATGCAAAATCAAGTGGAACTTAGGAAGCATCACTATGAACAAAACTAGTGGAGGTGATGGAAGTCCAGTTTAGCTATTTCAAATCATAAAAGATGCTGCTGTTGAAGTGTTGCACTGAATATGCCAGCAAATTTGGAAAACGCAGCAATGGCCATGGACTGGAAAGGGTTAGTTTTCATTTCAATTCCTAAAGGAAGGAAATGCAAAAGAATGTTAAAACTACCACACAATTGCACTCATCTCACACTCTAGCAAAATAATGCTCAAAATTTTCCAAACCAGGCTTCAACAGTATATAAACCATGAACTTCCATATGTTCAAGCTGAATTTAGAAAAGGCAGAGGAACCAGATATCAAACATTCAACATCTGTTGGATCATCTAAAAAGCAAGAATATTTGAGAAAAAGCATATACTTCTGCTTATTTTTATTATGTCAAAGTATGTGAATGTGTTGATCACAAGAAACTGTGAAAAATTCTTAAAGAGATGAGAATACCAGACCACTTACCTGCCTCTTGAGAAATCTGTATGCAGGTGAAGAAGCAACAGTTACAACTGTACATGGAACAACAGACTGGTTCCAAATAGGGAAAGGAGCCCATCAAGGTTGCATATTATCACCCTGCTTTTTTAACTTACATGCAGAGTGTATCATGTAAAATGCCAGGATGGATGAAGCATAAGCTGGAATCAAGACTGTCAGGTGAAATGTCAATAAGCTCAGATATGCAGATGACACCACCCTTATGGAAGAAAGCTGAAGAAGAACTAAAGAGCCTCTTGATGAAAGTGAAAGAGGAGAGTGAAAAATCTGGCTTAAAAAATCAATATTTAGAAAATGAGGATCATGGCATCCAGTCCCATCACTTCATGGCAAATAAATGAGGAAACAATGGAAAAAGTGACAGGATTTGTTTTAGTGGATTTCAAAATCACTGCAGATGGTGATGGCAGGAATTAAGTTAAATGACATTGCTCCTTGGAAGAAAAGCTATGACCTACCTCAGCAGCATATTAAAAAGCAGAGACATTGCTTTGCCAGCAGAGGTTCATCTAGTCAAAGCTATGGCTTTTCCAGTAGTCATGTATGGATGTGAGACTTGGGCTATAAAGAAAGCTGAACACAAAAGAATTTATTCTTTTGAACTATGGTGTTGGAGAAGACTTGAGAGTCCTTTGAATTGCAAGGAGATCAATCCAGTCAATCCTAAATGATTTAGTTCTGAATATTCATTGGAAGGACTGATGCTGATGCTGAAATTCCAATACTTTGGTCACCTGACGCGAAGTACTAACTTACTGGGAAAACAAAACAAAACAAAACAAAAAAACCTGATGCTGGAAAAGATTGAAGGTGGGAGGAAAAGGGGATGCCAGTGGATGAGATGGTTGGATGCCATCACTAACTCGATGCACATGAATTTGAGCAAGCTTCAGGAGTTGGTGATGGACAGGGAAGCCTGGCGTGCTGCAGTCCCTGGGGTTGCAAAGAGTCGGACATGACTGAGAGACTGAACTTAACTGAAGTTCATGATATGGAAANATCACTAACTCGATGTACATGAATTTGAGCAAGCTTCAGGAGTTGGTGATGGACAGGGAAGCCTGGCGTGCTGCAGTCCCTGGGGTTGCAAAGAGTCGGACATGACTGAGAGACTGAACTTAACTGAAGTTCATGATATGGAAAGCTCATAATTCATTTTTTTATAAATAACCTGAAACTTAAAGCAAAATTTTATATTTTTCCTATTTTTTTGCTATAAAAGATAAAGGGATATATGGAGTTATGACACTCAGATGAAGACTATGAAATACATTAAAAATTTTTTTTGATCAAAAATGCTCCTTTAAAACAAATTACAGAAGGGAGTTGAAGTTTTTTATTATTGTTTTCTCCAAAGTTCTGTAGTTACCATCCAAGGACAAATTTCTGGGCAAAGAAATAGCATATGTTTACTTCTCAAATAACAGTTTAATTTGAGAAATTAAGAAAGAAAGAAAACAAGGGAATAAAATATTTTTCACATTGCATTTCTTTAAGCCATAGTTAATCTGTAAAATCAATATATGTTTCATTAATCTAAATTGTGGATTCTCAGAAGTGGTGCTAAAGTCATAAGGTGTTGAAATGCTTGTAACATAATGACAAGTTCTCACAAAGAAAGGATGGAAGTGCTTCAAAAGTAAGAGATTTAGAAGTACCAGATGTCAAGTTAAATTGGAATTACTAGTAAATAGTTGATAAAATGTAGTAGTATAGGCCTGAACTTTTCATATTAATATTCCAGCCCTAACTCAAATCTGTTAAATCAAAACTAATGAAGAAGGAGACTAAGGCCTCTGTTTGGTTTAAAATTTCCCCAGTGATTTAATATGAAGTCAAGTTTGAGAATCACTGTGATTAGCAGTTATTTATTAGTGAAATCACCTATCAGATATGTACAATATGAGCCACAGCCACACAGCAAATCCAGGAGCAGATTAACCTGAGCCCTTGTGCCTTCTGTGAGTCATGATGCTCTCTGTTGATTGAGCGTTAGCATCAAGTTTTCAACCTGGCCTTGACCTCTACTCCGGCTCCTTTTTTCCTACATTGGAGNCAGCCACAGCCACACAGCAAATCCAGGAGCAGATTAACCTGAGCCCTTGTGCCTTCTGTGAGTCATGATGCTCTCTGTTGATTGAGCGTTAGCATCAAGTTTTCAACCTGACCTTGACCTCTACTCCAGCTCCTTTTTTCCTACATTGGAGAACAAGCACGAGTCCCCCCACTCAGTTCATTTCCTCATGTTCAAGGTCATCAGGGAATAGGTACAGAAATAAAAATAATGTCTGTTGTAAAACTGTCTAACCAATGTGTAAAGAATTTTTACCAGTACAATGGGTATTATGTTTTATCTCAAAACATATGAGATGGTTGAGGATGCTAAAAATGGTAGAGCAGATAGGAAATTGATTACATCAGAAAACCCAGTTATGTGCTTCCTGTGTATGCCATTAACTTCTTTGAGCCACATGTACCTCATTGATAAAATTAACAGGACGACTTGTTGACTGTCAAATTATAAAAATATATAAAGCTTAGTTTTTAAATTGTCTTGTGGAAAAACTAAGATTGGCACATGCAAGTTATTACATAATTAATATCTCCAAACTTTTGTTATAAGAGACATGTCTTTTAAGTAAAATGATTAGGAGATAAAATACAGTACACTAGATATTTATGCTCCATACTTGTTATCTGGGAGAGGTACTAGATATTAAATGCAGATGACAAATTTGAAGTCTACCTTGATAGTAATCCTATGAACCTTTCAGAAAATTGAAATTCAGTTTTAGAGGAAATAAATGTGTCTTAGTTTCAGCTCACCTGCAAAATAACCAATGGTCTATTTAGAATGATGAAGTAGAAACGACAAAACTTTCATGACTTTTAATTGTTTTATCTTGGCCAATGTACACAGAAGTGGCTTTCAAGTACTAGCACTGATTTCTTAAGTGCCAAAAATGAGGTATTTCTTTNTAGTCAAGGTTATGGTTTTTCCTGTGGTCATGTATGGATGTGAGAGTTGTACTGTGAAGAAGGCTGAGCCCCCGAAAAATTGACGCTTTTGAATTGTGGTGTTGGAGAAGACTCTTGAGAGTCCCTTGGACTGCAAGGAGATTCAATAGTCCATTCTGATGGAGTTCAACCTTGGTATTTCTTTGGAAGGAATGATGCTACAGCTGAAACTNTTGGAGAAGACTCTTGAGAGTCCCTTGGACTGCAAGGAGATTCAATAGTCCATTCTGATGGAGTTCAACCTTGGTATTTCTTTGGAAGGAATGATGCTACAGCTGAAACTCCAGTTGTTTGGCTACCTCATGAGAAGAGTTGACTCATTGGAAAAGACTCTGATGCTGGGAGGGATTGGGGGCAGGAGGAGAAGGGGACAACAGAGGATGAGATGACTGGATGGCATCACGGACTGGATGAACTTGAGTCTGAGTGAATTCCGCCTGATGGTGTTGGACTGGGATGCCTGGCATGCTGCGACTCAGGGGGTCGCAAAGGGTTGGAGATGACTGAGCGACTGAATTGAACTGAACTGAATTTTATTGTTACATGAAGTTTGGTTTAATTTGTTGATTTAAATGTGTGCGTGCATGCTTAGTCACTTCAGTCGTGTCCAACTCTTTGTGCCCCATGGATCTTAGTCCACCAGGTCCTCTTTCCATGGGATTCTAGGCAAGAATACTAGAGTGTGTTGCCATGCCTTTCTCCAGGTTATCTTCCCAGCCCAGGGATTTAAGCCCTGCTTCTATGTCTCCTGCATAGGCCAATGAGTTCTATACCACTAGTACCACTTAGGAAGGTGAAGGTGAATGTGAAGTCACTCAGTCGTGTCTGACTCTTTGTGACCCCGTGGACTGTAACCTACTAGGCTTCTCTATCCATGGGATTCTCCAGGCAAGAATACTGGAGTGGACTGCCATTTCCTTCTCCAGGGGATCTTCCCAACCCAAGGATGGAACCTGGGTCTTCCGCATTGGAGGCAGACGCTTTAACCTCTGAGCCATCAGGGAAGCCCTATTAGGAAGACCTTTTAAAAATTTGTATTTAATATTAATTACATTACTGAGATTGCTTTTAACATTTTTAAAGTTATTTGTGATAGTTTCTTAATCAAACACTTTCCAACTTTGGCCTATTGCATTTTCTTTCAGTTCCTTGCTTTATTTATGATTAATTTCCAGTCTAATTTTTATTATTTGTATTTCCTTCCTTACAGTCTCTTTAAAGTTATTTTCCCCCCTAGTTTTTGAGTTAATGATTAGTTTTCTAGTTGTATATACTTTGTGTTTCCCAATGTGTACTTTAAATAGTAAAAATTTCATTTTATCTGCATATAAATATTAATATATGTATAATTTATATACATATATGTTAGCTTCCTTTATTTCAGTCACAGACTCTAATGTTGTTCTGCAATGAAGTGCAATCTGCATCACCTACTTGTCATGCTGATTGTCTTTCTGTGTCACTAGAACATAAGTCTCTTATAGCAAGACAATTTGTCTGCTCTGTTGATTTTCATAATCCCTGAGTCAGAAGAGAGTTTGACACACAATAAACCTCACTAATTACTTGTTGAATAAATGATTTGGGTTCTAGAGTTTTCAGCTGCCTTAAGTCANATAAGTCTCTTATAGCAAGACAATTTGTCTGCTCTGTTGATTTTCATAATCCCTGAGTCAGAAGAGAGTTTGACACACAATAAACCTCACTAATTACTTGTTGAATAAATGATTTGTGTTCTAGAGTTTTCAGCTGCCATAAGTCAATTTTTACATTATTCATTTATCTTCTTGTGTTTCTAGTATATATGTCATAATATAGTCTTTTCATACAGTCTGGTGTTTCAATTCATCAGAGTTGTTTTTTTGTTTGTTTGTTTTGTTTTCATTTTTTCCCACCTCTTTTTGTGTTGAGGAAACTTCCTTAATAATCATATTATTCTAACTTTTAAAAATTCAAAAGCGTCTTACATTGAAGTTAATTTTTCCAGGTCCTTGTTCAGTTCAGTTAAGTTTGGTTGCTCAATCATGTCCTACTCTTTGCAGTCCCATGGACTGCAGCACACCAGGCCTCCCTGTCCATCACCAGCTCCCAGAGTTTACTCAAACTCATGTCCATTGTGTCAGTAATGCCATCCAACCATCTCATTCTCCTCCCACCTTTATCTTTCCCAGCATCAGGGTCTTTTCCAATGAGTTAGCTCTTCACATCAGATGGTCAAAGTATTGGAGTTTCAGCTTCAGCATCGGTCCTTCCAATGAATATTGAGGACTGATCTCCTTTAGGATAGACTGGTTGGATCTCCTAGCTGTCCAAGGTAATCTCAAGAGTGTTCATCAACACCACAGTTTAAAAGCATCAATTCTTCAGTGCTCAGCTTTCTTTATAGTCCAACTCTNAATATTGAGGACTGATCTCCTTTAGGATAGACTGGTTGGATCTCCTAGCTGTCCAAGGTAATCTCAAGACTGTTCATCAACACCACAGTTTAAAAGCATCAATTCTTCAGTGCTCAGCTTTCTTTATAGTCCAACTCTCACATCCATACAAGACTACTGGAAAAACCATAGCTTTGACTAGGTGGACGTTTGTTGGCTAAGTAATGTCTCGGCTTTGTAATATGTTGTGTAGGCTAGTAATAACTTTTCTTCCAAGTAGCAGGCATCTGTTAATCTCACAGCTGCCATTACCATCTGCAGTGACTTAGGAGCCCCCCAAAATAGTCTCTCATTGTTTCCACTGTTTCCCCATCTATTTGCCATGCAGTGGTGGGACTGAATGCCATGGCCTCAGTTTTCTGAATGTTGAGTTGTAAGCCAACTTTTCCACTCTCCTCTTTCACTTTTATCAAGATGTTCTTTAGTTCTTCACTTACTGCCATAAGGGTGGTGTCATCTGTATATCTGAGGTTATTGATACTTCTCCCAGCAATCTTGATTCCAGCCTGTGCTTTATCCAGTCCAGCATTTCTCATGATGTACTCTACATATAAGTTAAGTAAGCAGGGTCACAATATATAGCCTTGACATACTCCTTTCCTGATTTGGAATCAGTCTGTTGTTCCAAGTCCTGTTGTGACTGTTACTTTTTGACCTGCATACAGATTTCTAATCTATAAACACATAAACTTCAGTACTGAGAAACTATTTTGAAACTTTTTCTTTGTTAATTTCTTCTTCCATGTTATATCTTGCTAAGAATACTAAGAATCATCTGAGTTTGATATCTCGTTTTATTTGTTTGTTTTCTCTTCTTATGCTTTCATTTTTTAATCTATAGCTATCTATCCATATATAAATATATATGCTTTTTGCAGGGAGTCTGCTTTCTTGTAATTTTTACTTTTTTTTTTCATTCAAAATTTCTCATTTTTTAAATTTCTTCTCTCATTCTTTATTTTCCAAAATCTCTAATTATGTTACTTATATTTATTCTTTATATCATGTTATTTTGGTGTGGTTATTTAAATGTTTTAAATATATTTATTGTCTCTCTGAGGGTATTAATTATATTCTTGAAGTATTATACCCCTGTTTCATCACTGACTCCTAGCCCTTGTGTTCCTCTTCAAAGTTTCTTTGATCCCTTTTAAGTTAAATTTTTCTATATGTCTAGTGTCTCTATCTATTTATTGTAAATTTGTGCTATTGTGCTATTTATTGTAAAGTAAAAAAAAAAAAAGAAAAAGAAAAAGGAAAAAATAGTGTCAGACCCTAAATATCAGACTGGAAATCTGTTGTGCATTTGCAGAATTTTAAGTGTCAAATATAGGGCTAGTTCATTAGTATCCTCCGAAGTCACCATCTACTTGTATTTCCATCCAGGAAAGATAATGGATGCTCTCTGTAGTCCCAGTACCTGTTATCTGGAAGTTCAGTGGGGTCCAGACTCTTAGTACTCAGTGTGTAGAATTCCACAACCAGTTTAAACATGATGCTCTGAGCTTTAATAGAGTTTATTGTTCACAATTCCAAATTCCTTCAATTTTAAACTCTCTAGAGAGTAAATTTTCAATATTTTTCTTAGTGTTCATATTTATACATGTAGTGTAGACAGGGTTCTAAGGAATGACAGAGGATTGGAAAGGGGAGTGTATCCAAGTGACTTAATGCTTTCAACGGTAATGTTCTAGAACCTTCATTCTTCAGTCATCCTCAAACATGACTTTCACAGGAAGCAAAGCCTTCACCTCTTCATCTTTTTAAGGATTTCACTGATTCTTAGTTTCTCCCCCTATAGTGTTTTCTGCAAAGTTAATAATGAATTGGTAGCTTTCATTATTCAATTAACATATTTTATCTTGTGATGTCTTGTCCTTATCTCTCAGCTTTATGAGATCATATCTTTTTAAAAAAATCATTTATATAGCTATTTTAGTAGTGTTTGTGAAATTTGCAGTGGGAAAGTCCAAAAATCATCTCAAAAAATGACTGCAGTTGTCAATCTCACATTCAATTCTCAGTTATTCAACAACTTCAATTAAAGCACAGAAATGTATCTCCCATAAGTCCACTTATTTCCAGTCCCTGTGTTACTATATAATTTCAAAACATAATATTTGATGAGAGGTACATTTCCAGTCTTTCCCTAAACAATGCCATTTTTCAACTGCAACAGGTATATTTTTCTTTCTAAAGTACAAGCATGACTACGTCATACTGCTCCTGAAAAGCTTTTCAACAGTTTAATTCCTAAGAATAACCCCTAAAGTTCTTATTTACACAAAACACGTAATAACTGAGTCAGCCATGCTCTGCACTTGGACTCCACTCAAAAACTACCCATATCTCTTTCCCATCTTGAAGATTATGAACATGGGGGTGCACACAACACACAACACACACACTATCCATAAACACTGAGCTATTTGCAGTTCTCTAAATGTTCCAAAATTTCTTTCACAGTGGACTAACTACTTTCAATTCCTCTATCAAAATTGCATTTTTTCATAATATTTATATTGTGGCTTAGATATTTTTCCTGATTCTGTATTACAGATATGCCCTCATGAGAAGACATATGTCCCTAATTAGAACAGCATCATTTACCACACTGCAGTGATTTCACTATTTTCTGATTTCCGATCCTACCACTGGCTAAGTTTTCTCCCAAGAGGACAAGCTCTTTAAGGTCACTTGTATCTTTTCTGGGATTCTATTTTAATTCCTGCCACACCACTTGGGACATGTTCACTGAGTACTTCGATAAAAACATACCTAGAGACTACTCTAAAGGCCAAAAAACTAGGAGAATAATAATTAGTTTTTGTAATAATTAGTT
This sequence comes from Raphicerus campestris, assembly GCA_006410735.1. NCBI lineage: Eukaryota > Metazoa > Chordata > Mammalia > Artiodactyla > Bovidae > Raphicerus > Raphicerus campestris. The sequence goes on from SJYW01003733.1 coordinate 14,910, forward strand.
TTTGGATAAGCAGTTTGTTATTTGATTTTTTCTTTCTTTCTTTTTTTTTTTTAAGAGCTACAGTTAACAAATCTTGATACAAAATAATCAATGAATAGTTTTTCATCACATTGACTTTTTCATCAGATTTTTTTTTTTTTTAAAGAAAACATCTATCTTCTGAAAAAGACTAAAAGGAGTATACTGTTTAGAATAGACAGGACAGGAAGCCACCTAGATGTCCATCAGCAGATGAATGGATAAGAAAGCTGTGGTACATATACACAATGGAGTATTACTCAGCCATTAGAAAGAATACATTTGAATCAGTTCTAATGAGGTAGATGAAACTGGAGCTGATTATACAGAGTGAAGTAAGCCAGAAAGAAAACCACCAATACAGTATACTAACATATATATATGGAATTTAGAAAGATGGCAATGATAACACTGTATGCGAGACAGCAAAAGAGACACAGATGTATAGAACAGTCTTTTGGACTCTGTGGGAGAGGGCGAGGGTTGGGGGATGATTTGGGAGAATGGTATTGAAACATGTATAATATCATATATGAAACGAATTGCCAGTCCAGGTTCGATGCATGATACTGAATGCTTGCAGCTGGTGCACTGAGCCGACCCAGAGGGATGGTACGGGGAGGGAGGAGGGAGGGGGCTTCAGGATGGGGAACACGTGTATACCTGTGGTGGATTCATGTTGATGTATGGCAAAACCATTACAATATTGTAAAGTAATTAGCCTCCAATGAAAATAAATAAATTTATATTAAAAAATAAATAAAAGGGGTATTTTCATTGTAAGGGTTTTGCACGTAAAAGCAAATAAAGAAAAGAACAAGGTTTATGTTTATAGCCACCAAAAGGACTACAAAATATAACAGGTAGTAGAATAAGACCTTTAAACATATTTCAACTTCAAAAATATGAAAGTATAGTAACTATTTACATCATCTATAAAAGTGAAATTGAAAGTGAAGTTGCACAGTCATGTTTGACTTTGTACAACCCTATGGACTGTAGACTACCAGGCTTCACCATCCTTAGGATTTTCCAGGCAAGAATACTGAAGTGAGTTACCATTTCCTTCTCCTGGGGATCTTCCCAATCCAAGGAACAAATCTGGGTCTCCTACATTGCAGACAGACTCTTTACAGTCTGAGCCACCAGGGAATTCCTTATCATCTAAAAGGTGATCTCAATTAAATGTGAATTATAAATTCACAGTAAGTTTCATCAAAAGACATAAAGAGGAAATATATGGGTACAGTTGATTAACAATCTCCTGATAAGTTACAAGAAAGAAGATAATGCATATTTCTCATGACTATTTTTCATGTCAAATAAGTGTGCTAGAAAGGAATATATTTAGAGAAATTTTCTAATAAAGGCAATGGCACTGAAATCAAGAAAAATTGCAATATATCCTTCAATGAAGATTTTTAATAACAAAGTAAAATTTTTCTACTTCAGTATCACTACAGCGAAATGTAGGTAAAATAAATAACATGATTCCATTCTTTCTCAACTGCTTCTTACCACAGTGTAAGAACTTAAAATAAAAGGGCATAATTTCAAAGATACAACTGCTGGTGTCTTTGTGAAATGCAAGGGAATTGCTATGATTATAGTCTCCCTTCATCATAGTTTGTTTCTGCTTAAGGTCCACAAGAGAAACGCAATGTATACCCTATTCATGTCAAATTAAAGAAATACACTTCAGACTATAAGAAGTATATAAACTATACATGCCCTGTAAAAAACACCTGAAAGGTCTCTCTGGGAGAACAATAACCTGTTCAATGGTTTTTAACTTGTTAAATAAATGTTATTGAAATAATGACAATAAAATCCCCACATTAGGCATTCATTCATTAAGACCTACCTAAACTTTCCTGTTCTTGTATTTTGTGACTCCTACAGAATGAATGCCAAGCACTATACAACATATAAAAGCTGAAAAATGAAAGTCTCAAAATTCAAAAAACAAAGATCATGGCATCCAATCCCATCACTTAATAGGAAATAGGGGAAAAGTGGAAACAGTGCCAAAGTGTATTTTCTTGTGGTCCAAAACAACTACCAATAGTGATTGCAGCCAAGGAATTAAAAGTTGCTTGCTCCTAAGGAGGAAAACTATGACAAACCTAGACAGTGTATTAGAAAGCAGAGACATCACTTTGCCAAGAAAGGTCCATATACTCAAAGCTATGGTTTTTCCAGTAGTCATGTATGGATGTGAGTGTTGGTCTATAAAGAAGGCTATCACCGAAGAATTGACAATTTTGAAATTATGATGTTAAAGAAAACTCTTGAGAATCTCTTGGGTAGTAACGAGATCAAATCAGACAATCCTAAAGGAAATCAGCTCTGAATATTCACTGGAAGGACTGATACTGAAGTTTCAATACTATGGCCATCTGATAAAAAGCACCGACTTTGTAAAAGAACTTGATGCTGGGAATGATTGATGGCAAAAGAATAAGGGGCAGACAGAGGATGTGTTGGTTGGATGGCACCATCTACACAATACACATGAATTTGAACAAACTCTAGGAGATGAGGAAGGACAGGGAAGCCTGGAGTGTTGCAGTTCACAGAGTCACAAAGAATCAAACAAAGAGATTGAAAAACAACAATAGTACACTATAAAGTTTTCCTACTTCTTGTTAATTGAAGAAAGTAAATTTTAAAACTTTATGATAGAAAAGGAATGGTAGAAATGAAGCAATATTTTCATGAATGATTTAAAATTAGCAGTTAGTTGGATGTGTAAGCAAAGAAAAATCTTCAAAAAAGAAAATTTGCAACTTTGAAACAGTGATGGATTCTTTGTTACCCATAACTGTAACACTATTTCATCTTATTTTGTATTAATTGTCTTAAATAAGTATAGTGGTGTAAATTAGCAACGACATTAGTTGACTAAAACACTAAAATGAAAGGTTGTCAAGCTTAGGGCCTATTTTAAAGAAAATGCTATGATTTCATTCCCCCATGTTGCACTAAATTGCTTTTAGTACGTCATTAAAAAAAGAAACAAACATAAAACATAGGCTTACAAAAAACAAATAAAAAACTATGCTTACATAGTGTTTTATAGTTTTTATAGAACTATATGACCGAAGCAAAAAAATAATACAGTACTCACAGGATTACACAAATAATAGTTTCAGTTCAGTTCAGTTCAGCCACTCAGTCGTGTCCAACTTTTTTTGAACCCATGGAGTGCAGCATCCTAGGCTCCCCTGTCCATCATCAACTTCTGGGGTTTACTCCAACTCATATCCATCAAGTCACTGATGCCATCCAACCATCTGATCCTCTGTCGACCCTTTCTCCTGCCCTCAATGTTTCCCAGCATCAGGGTCTTTTCCAATGAGTCAGTTATTCACATCAGGTGTCCAAAGTATTGGAGCTACAGATTCAGCATCAGTTCTTCCAATGAATACATCCAGGGTTGATTTCCTTTAGGATTTTCTGGTTTGATCTCTTGCTGCCCAAAGGACTCTCAAGAGCCTTATTCAGCACAACAGTTTGAAAGTGTCAACCCAATGAACAGCCTGGCTCTTGGTAAAGGAACACATCTGTAAACATTCTTTCATGGATACCTTGTCCTACTGTGCTAGAGTTTTGGAGCAGAGTTGCGATTTTTTTTTTAAGAATCTTTCTCTTGCTATGGATCATTTTAATCCACACTGAATTTATTATTGGTTCTGCTTTATGCCTTTTTTTGGTTTGTTTGTTTTGGCAGTGAGCCATATGATCTCTTATCTCCCTGAAAGTGAAAGTTGCTCAGTCTTGTCTGTCTCTTTGTGACCTCATGGACTATACAGTCAATGGAATTCTCCAGGCTAGAATACTGGAGGTGGTAGACTTTCCCTTTTCCAGGAATCTTCCCAACACAGGGATCAAACCCAGGTCTCCTGCATTGGAGGCAGATTCTTTACCAGCAGAGCCACAAGGAAAACCCTTATCTCCATGAACAAAGTTCAAACCCATACCCCCTGCTTTGCAAGGCAGTCTTAACCACTGGACCACCAGTGAAGTCCCTGGAGTACAGTTGATTTGATTTAAAGAAAAATAGAGTCTGTGGCACTTCTCACAAAGACACACACATCTAGATGTGATATATGTGAACATTTCCTCCAGGAGTGCTAAGAAATTTCAGTCTGTGCACTACAAAATGATAGCAATATATAGAAATAAAGCAGATTATTTTCAGACAATAGTTAGACCCAGGTGCAGAACTGGCACATGGGATTGAGTCTTCACTCTTAGGAATAACTGCTAATTTTGAATATACCCTTAGTAAATGGATTTCTTTGAGGCCAGCAAATCTGCCTGCAATGCAGGATACCTGGGTTTGATCCCTGGGTCAGGAAGATACCCTTGAGAAGGGAGTGGCTACCCACTCCAGTATTCTTACCTGGAAAATTCCGTGGACAGAGGAGTCTGATGGGCGAGTCTATGGGGTCGCAAACAGTTGGATACCACTGAAGCAGTTTAGCACTCATGCACAGTTTCAGCACACTAGTTTATGCTGAAGGTTGATTTGAAAACTGACTACATAATAAACAACATGAAACAAAAAGCCAACATGCACACATCTAGATGGTAGACAATCAGTACTAAATAAAGAAGACTAAAATATACTTCTGAAAATTAATTCTGTATCCAAGGCGTATAATCAGTTATTAATATTTGACTCCATAATGGAAGATAGTGTTTTTTTATGTGGAAGCAATTATCCCAGGAATCCATTTAATGCCTTGAATGTATGTAAGGGTACTGGGATGGAACTTTCATTAAGGATACATAGGCTTACTGGTGGAAGGTATTATAGAATAAATAGTGAGGAAAGAACCATCTGACTGGTTATTTGCCCACCATTACTGTCAGGAAGGACATACAAGCAGCCAGTTTCTAAAACACCATTGAAGGCAGATAGTCTGAAACAGTCTAGTAGAGGTCGAAGTTAGAGATATGATAGGACAATAACCACTGAAAAAGAGATTTAATGTGACCCTCAAGTTACTGGGGCTTCCCAGGTACCTCAGTGGGTAACAAATCTGCCTGCAGTGAGGGAGATGCAGGGCAAACACATTCTATCCCTGAGTCAGGAAGATCCCCTTGAGGATGAAATGGCAACCCACTCCAGTATTCTTGCCTAGAGAATCTGATGGGCAGAGGATCCTGGTGTCCATGGAGCTGCAAAGAATTGAACATGACTGAAGTGACTGAGCACACTCTAGTTATTGAATACAAAATTGAGTTTAGGTTCTGAAAATAATAAGGACCAACTCATACCTCCTTCAAGTTCCCTCAAGAAATTACACTCTATGGAGACAAATATCCTGCCACATAGAGAGGTTGTATTCTGAACTATCCATGCTTCCAGGTCTGGCTAAGTTCTGCACAATCCAGCTGAGTCAGAAAAAGATTTGCCTCTTTTCAACTTAATGATGTAGACTTGACTGAGTATTTATACTAAAAAGAAGACTCCTTTACCTACATATCCTAGATACCATTTAATTCTAAGACACATTTTTTGTGTGTGTGTGGCCAATGGTTATTCCAGAGATGCCAAAATGTATAAATGAAATTCAATCTTACACCATTCTTGTAGTCATAGTTTCTTGGTTATTGGTTTTGATTTAGAGATTAAATAGTTAGCATTTCTTGTCCTGGGGTGCAGTGAAGGAAAAATTCATACCATTCACAACTGTATTGTCAATGCTTTTCATGAGAGTCACAAACATAACTGCTTCTCCAAAGAATTGTAGAATTTCAAAAAAGGAGACAAATCTTATGGATTTCCCTTCCTACCTAGCAAATTATTACTAGGTCAGTCAATATCAACCAGTCATAGCAACCAAATACCAAATGTTGTAATACATTCTGTAAAAGTTCTGGAAGCAAAAAATTGGTTAAAAAAACAGAACATAAGGATTAGATGCAAGAATAGAATACAAAGTGAGCATGATGGTAAGAACAGCTGTATTCTTTAAAGGTTCAGGGTGGTAGGACTAATTACATTAAGGGATGGAACACTGAAGTTATAGTCAGAATGGGGCAAATAAATTACATAGATGGCTTCTAGTTCAAAGATCTTAATGTTGAAATATGCTTCATGATCCCACAGTTTATCTAAATATATGTTCATGATCTTATAGGTTTGAAATTAAATGGGTGATTTTCAGAAAAAAAAAAAATGACCAGAAAAGGAAAGGAAAATACAATTGTCAGTGACATCTATTGGTATTGCTGTTTTACCAAAGTATACTAATATTATGCCCCAATAGTAAAAAAAAAAAAAAAAGTGTTGAAAATGGTATATTTAACATCTTATATATTAATATTAACATCTTATCTGGTTGATCAGTTGTAAGACATAATCACTTTCATTGTCTCTGATCATAGACTTATGTTAAAAAAACAATGTGAATCTTACAAATTATAAAATATAAATTATGAAATATGTATTTACTTTCTATCAACTATTCTGAAAACATTATTTTGAGTGAGTTTTGAGTACAGTGACTGGATGTAAGTTCTTGTACTTCTTAATCCTCCTTGTAAAACTTAAACAAGTAACAGACCCATGAGATCTCTAAACTTACACAAACTGTTTATTAATGTTGCCAACAAGCCAGATGGTGCTCAAACAAAAAGAAAGAGAGAACTTTTCCAGTACTCGTATAACATCTGTCTATCTAGATTATTAGGCACCCAAAAGAGAGACTAAGTAAAGGATGGGCTTAATATCTTATACTTTATATAATAATTATTAATAAACCAATGAAATATATGCATATAACTAAGATTTTTATTTCATTCATTGTAATTCATTAGAAAATTCCCAAATTAAAAAGTAGATCACTTCTTGTATATTAATTTCCTAAAGGGGACAAAAAAAATCTCACCACAGTACATATGCCTGCTTGATGATGTACAATGAATATTTAACTTGAAATAGGATATGGGGTCACAAAGAGTTGGACACAACTGAGTGACTGAACTGAACTGAGGACAAAATATTTTAACTCATCCATTGCTTCATCAATTTTAAGAATTCTGAAGTTATGAACTTTAGATATCTCTGAGGATTTGTAAGCATGCTTATGTTTTATTCACAGAGATGTTAAGACATAATTAATGGCACGATGACAACTTTCAATCCATAGAGATTTAAGAAAGTCTTGAACAACAAAGAAAAAGTAAATTATTTACAGCCTGAGTCCTTTCCATATGTTTTTTGTTACATTAATTTTCATTTTTCTTGAATAATCATTATTCTAATTAAATTGAAGAAGAATGTCCATGTGAGAGAAGCTGTCTCATCTATATAATTCAGTGCATCCTAACTCTAAAATTTATAAAGTCCCTTCCTTGGTCATCAGGACTGGAGGGAAGATTCACTCTGACTGGCTCTTCAGCACCTTCTAAGTTAAAAGACTTTGGGCTTAACAGATCATTCTGACTGAATCATAGAGTTACATAAAGGTTAGAGACCTGCAACTGGTTTCTCCTTGGACTGGAGACAGTGGTCATTGAATACACAGTCAGGATATTTTTTATATTTGAGTCCATCCTCACCAAAGCCTAAGCAGAGCACCATTCTGGCTCTCACTCTGCTCCCACATTCAGTCAGTGTTGAAATCTGCAATGTTTACATTCCAAATCTTCCTCAACTCTACCCATCATCTCCCTTTTCACTGTTTCTGCTGGATTCATCTTCCCATCTCCCCATAAAGGTCATCTCAGTATTTCATATAATATTTCCTTTACCAGAAAAATGGCCCATGTAATTATTGTTTAGTGTAAATTCATTTATTTGACTCTTCTTCTTACAAGCCCTAAGAAGCCTGCTCTCATAATTTACAGGATTAAGTACAAAATCCAGGAAACATTTTTTTTTACAAATCTCTTGAAGGACTATTTTTTTTTTACCAATCTCTTGGTTCCTTAGTCTCACCTTTCCTGCTTTCACTTTTTTCTTCTGCCTTTGCTACCAAATATATCATGAGGGTCATGAGTTCATCCTTTAAGAGTGAAGTCAAAGGACATTTCTTTTTGAAGCCCCATAGGAGCCCTCACAACAGAGTAGGTTACTTTCTATATTATTCCTCCATTGAAGCTTTGTATTTGTAGCATGTAGCTGTTACACAGTGTTACATCTTGTTGATGATAATATTAATCAGTCCATTGAAGAAAGAAATAGAAACTGTTATTCCAGCTAAACTGGTCTTTATAACCCAGGGACAGCTTCTTAGAAAGTTCTGAGGACTGTTCAGGCTATTAGAGGTCAAAGCACAGTTATATAAGTTTTTTTTTTTTTTTAATAAAGGGCTATACATTAAATGACATATTGACAGTTTACACATTTCAATTCTACACATAGAAAAATGAGTAATAACTGAGTCACATGTCATCATAGTCCCTTACAAAATTAACAAGGGAAGTAAGTTATCTCCTAAGGAGTTTTGAGTCTTGATGTGATTAAGTATGAATGTTATTTCCAAAGGAGGTCTGGTTTTACATGGATGCATGACACACACTAAGGGAAGCAAAGAGGTCCAAATGGGAAAAGAACAATTTATGTAT
>SJYW01003735.1:0-40464 GCA_006410735.1 Raphicerus campestris
CGGGGGAAATCACCCCTTCCCTCTTGGACCTAGAAAGACTCCTTCATACCCTTGTTGTGACCTAGGAAGTTCCCCGCCCAAACCGTCCCCACACGAGAGGAACCCCGAGGGTCCCCCCGCAACTCAAGAGGAACCCCGTTTTCCCATGCTGAGCTCCAGATGAGGGGCCCTTTCTCAGTTTGATCTGGAGAGATTTTCTGGCACTCCCCTCACTACACAAGTGATGGCCTCCCATCAGGAGAGTCGGGAGGAGCCTCAGGTGTCATACTACCACTCACCAAGATCCCCAAATGCCTTGTCCACTACAGATGAACCTGACTGCCCTGAACTGTCTCAACTGTCATCCCCAGGCTCAACTCACCTCAAACTGGCACGTGAGACAGCCCTGGGGAACCTTGATGGCAAGCCACAAATCCCTGTGTCCGCTTGACAGGGAACAGGTCACTGCTGCTGCAGTTGGGGAAGAAAGAGGTCGTCCATGTCTCCAGGCGAGACAAGGCCTGACTGCCCTGTGGGGGCTCCAGAGTAACCTCAAGACCTATGAAGCATGAGCGAGGAAATCTCAGGCTCTGACCGCAGGACCAGATGAGGACTGAGGACACTGTGACGACTGGGGAGGAATCCCCAGAGGAGCCTCGCAACAGGCACTGAGAAAGGCCTCTACTGTGGATACAGGGGCGGGTCCCAGGGGTCCCAGTTGTAACTCAAGAACACTCCACCGAAACTAGAGAAAAACCGGAAGCCTCTCCCCTGCAGGGGTGGTGTGGCACTTGTCCTTGGCGGAATCTCAGGGGAATTCACCCCGTCCCTCGCGGACCTCCAAAGGCTCCTTAACACCCTTGCTGTGACCCAAGAAGTTACCCGCCCCACCCGTGTCCACTCAAGAGGTACTCCGAGGGTCCTGCCAAAAATCAAGAGGAGCCCCGTTTTCCCCTACTGAGCTCCAGATGAGTGGCCGTTCCCCTGCTCCAAATGGAAAGGTTTCCCATTGTTCCCCTCGCATGCCAAGAGGAGGTGCTCACACNTCCGAGTGTCCTGCCAAAAATCAAGAGGAGCCCCGTTTTCCCCTACTGAGCTCCAGATGAGTGGCCGTTCCCCTGCTCCAAATGGAAAGGTTTCCCATTGTTCCCCTCGCATGCCAAGAGGAGGTGCTCACACCTGGAGAGTCGGGAAGAGACTCACAGATGGGGCCACCATTCCCCACGACCCCCAAATGCCTCGTCCACTCCAGATGAACCTGACTGTGCTGCACTGCCTCAACAGTAACCCTGAGGCTTGACTCTGGACACTGGCACGTGTGACAGACCTAGGGTACGTCGAGCCCAATCCATAGATCCCTGTATCCGCTTGACAGGGACCTGGACACGGTTACTCTAGTTGGAAAGGAAAGCAGCCGTGCATGTCTCCAGTCGAGACGAGGCCTGACTCCCCTCTGTGGACTCGAGGGGAAGCCCAATACAAATGTGAGCACGGGTGAGGCACTCTCAGCCTGCAGCCTCAGCACCAGAAGGGGACTGAGTTCTGGGCTCCACTGGGGAGGAAACCCCAGATGGGCCTCACCCCTCGCATGGAGACTGGCCTTTCCTGGGGCCACAGCGGTGGATCCCTGTGGTCCCCGTCGTAACTCGAGGGGACCACGCCGCAACTCGAGAAAAACCAGAAGCTTCACCCTTGCAGGCGGAGTGAGGCCCTTGTCAGCTCTGGCATCCTGGAGGAAATCACCCGTTTCCTATTAAATCTCGAAACGCTCTTTCACACTCTTGCTGTGACCGAAAAAGTTCCCCGCCCCACACGTCCCCAAACGAGAGGACCACTGAGGGACATGCCGAGAATCAACAGGAGCTCCATTTTCCCATGCTCAGCTCCAGATGAAGGGCCCTTTCCCTGCTCCATCGGGAAAGGTTTCCTGGCTCCCCCTCTCATCCCAAGAGGAAGCACTCACACCAGGCAAGACCAGAGAAGCCTCAGGCGTCGGGTTACATTTCCGCAAGACACCCAAATGCCTAGTCCACTCCAGATGAATGTGACTGTCTTGCACTGCCTCGACTGTCACCCCGAGGCTCGCCTCCGACACACTGGCACATGTGATAGCCCTGGGGTACCTCGAGTTCAAGCCATTGATCCTGGTATCCGCTCGACAGGGACCCGGACACTGTTGCTACAGTTGGGGGAAAAGCAGCTGTGCACGTCCCCAGGCGAGATGAGGCCTGACTCCCCTATGGGGGCTCCAGGGGAATCACAAGACCTATGTCAGCATGGGCAAGGCAAGCACAGGCTCTGGCCTCAGCATCAGACGAGGACTGAGGACCCGGTGACGTCTCGGGAGGAATCCCCAGAGGTGCCTGGCAACTCGTATGGAGACTGGCCTCTCCTGAGGCCACAGGGGCGGGTCCCTGTTGTCCCGTCGTTACTCGAGAGGACCCCACAGCAACTCGAGAAAAACCAGAAGCTTCTCCCCTGCAGGGAGGGAGAGTCCCTTGTCCACTGCAGCATCTCGGGGGAAACCGCTCATTTCCTCTTGGACCTCAAAAGGCGCCTTCATTGCCTTGTTGTGACCTAGGAAAATCTCTACCACAACCATCCCCACTCGAAAGGAACCCCGAGGTTCCACTGTGACTAAAGAGGAGCCCCGTTTTCCCCTGCTGAGCTCCAGATGAGGGGCCCTTTCCCTGCAACAATGAGAAAGGTTTTCATGCACTCCCCTCACATCGTAAGAGGTGGCCTCCCATCAGGAGAGTCGGGAGGAGCTTAAGGCATCAGACCACCACTACCGAAGATCCCCAAATGCCTCGTCCACTCCAGATGAACATGACTGCCCTGCAATGTCTCCACTGTCACCCTGAGGCTCGAATCCCAACAAACTGGCACGTGAGCCAGCTCTGGAGTACCACGATGGCAAGCCACAGATCCCTGTGTCCACTTTACGGGGAGTCGGACACTGCCGATGCAGTTGGGGAAGAAAGAGGCTGTGCATATCTCCAGGCGAGAAGAGGCCTGTCTCCTCTCTGGGGGCTCCAGAGTAACCACAAGACCTATGAAAGCATGAGTGAGGAAATCTCAGGCTCCGACCTCAGCACCAGAAGAGGATTGAGAACCCGGCGATGATTGGAGAGAAAAAGCTCCTTCATTCCCTTGTTGTGATCTAGGAAGTTCCATGCAATCATCGTTCCCAAAAGAGAGGAACTGCGAGGGTACTGCCGCGACTCAAGAAGAGCCCCTTTTCCCCTGCTGAGCTCCAGATGAGGGTCCCTTTCCCTGCTCCGTTGGGAAAACTTTTCGCAGTCTTCCCCTCGATTCCCAAGAGGAGGTGCTGGCACCTGGAAAGTCAGGAGGAGTCTCACAGGTTGGGCCACCATTCCCCAAGACCCCCAAATGCTCGTCCACTTCAGATGAACTTGACTGCCCTGCACTGCCTCGACTGTAACCCTCAGGCTCGACTCCTGCTCACGGTCATGGGTGACAGCCTTAGGGTACCTCGAGTGCAAGCCATAGATCCCTGTATCCGCTCAACAGGGACCCGGACACTGTTACTGCAGTTGGGAAGGAAAGTGCTGTGCATTTCTCCAGTCCAGACGAGGCCTGACTCCCCTCTGCGGGCTCCAGGGGAAGCCCAATACAAATGTCAGCACAGGTGAGGCAATCTCAGGCTGCAGCCTCAGCACCAGAAGGGGACTGAGGACTTGGCGCCACTGGGGAGAAATCTTTAGATGTGCCTCGCCCCTCGCAGGAGTCTGGCCTATCCTTGGGCCACTCGGGCGGATCACTGTGGTCCCCGTCGTAACTCAGGAGGACTCCGCCGCAACTCGTGAAAACAAGAAGCTTCACCCTTGATGGCGGAATGAGGTCCTTGTCTGCTGAGGCATCCCGGGGGAAATCACCCGTTCCCTCTTGGACCTCGAAATGCCCTTTCACACCCTTGCTGTGACCCAAGAACATCCCTGTCCTATAGCTCCCCACTTGAGAAGACCACCGCAGGTACCACTGTGACACAAAAGTAGCTCCATTTTCCCAAGCTCAGCTCCAGATGAGAGGCCCTTTCCTTGCTCCACCCGGAAAGGGTTCCCGGCTCTCCCCTCGCATCCCAAGTGGAGGCACTCACAACAGGTGAGTCCAGAGAAGCCTCAGGCTTTGGGTCATATTTCCCAAAGACCCCCAAATGCCTAGTCCATTTCAGATGAACTTGACTGCCCTGCACTGTCTCGACTGTAACCCTCAGGCTCGACTCCTACACACGGTCATGGGTGATAGCCCTAGGGTACCTCGAGCACAAGCCATAGATCCCTGTATCCGCTCAACAGGGACACGGACACTGTTACTGCAGTTGGGAAGGAAAGCGCNACTGGCCTCTCCTGAGGCCACAGGGGCGGGTCCCTGTTGTCCCGTCGTTACTCGAGAGGACCCCACAGCAACTCGAGAAAAACCAGAAGCTTCTCCCCTGCAGGGAGGGAGAGTCCCTTGTCCACTGCAGCATCTCGGGGGAAACCGCTCATTTCCTCTTGGACCTCAAAAGGCGCCTTCATTGCCTTGTTGTGACCTAGGAAAATCTCTACCACAACCATCCCCACTCGAAAGTAACCCCGAGGTTCCACTGTGACTAAAGAGGAGCCCCGTTTTCCCCTGCTGAGCTCCAGATGAGGGGCCCTTTCCCTGCAACAATGAGAAAGGTTTTCATGCACTCCCCTCACATCGTAAGAGGTGGCCTCCCATCAGGAGAGTCGGGAGGAGCTTAAGGCATCAGACCACCACTACCGAAGATCCCCAAATGCCTCGTCCACTCCAGATGAACATGACTGCCCTGCAATGTCTCCACTGTCACCCTGAGGCTCGAATCCCAACAAACTGGCACGTGAGCCAGCTCTGGAGTACCACGATGGCAAGCCACAGATCCCTGTGTCCACTTTACGGGGAGTCGGACACTGCCGATGCAGTTGGGGAAGAAAGAGGCTGTGCATATCTCCAGGCGAGAAGAGGCCTGTCTCCTCTCTGGGGGCTCCAGAGTAACCACAAGACCTATGAAAGCATGAGTGAGGAAATCTCAGGCTCCGACCTCAGCACCAGAAGAGGATTGAGAACCCGGCGATGATTGGAGAGAAAAAGCTCCTTCATTCCCTTGTTGTGATCTAGGAAGTTCCATGCAATCATCGTTCCCAAAAGAGAGGAACTGCGAGGGTACTGCCGCGACTCAAGAAGAGCCCCTTTTCCCCTGCTGAGCTCCAGATGAGGGTCCCTTTCCCTGCTCCGTTGGGAAAACTTTTCGCAGTCTTCCCCTCGATTCCCAAGAGGAGGTGCTGGCACCTGGAAAGTCAGGAGGAGTCTCACAGGTTGGGCCACCATTCCCCAAGACCCCCAAATGCTCGTCCACTTCAGATGAACTTGACTGCCCTGCACTGCCTCGACTGTAACCCTCAGGCTCGACTCCTGCTCACGGTCATGGGTGACAGCCTTAGGGTACCTCGAGTGCAAGCCATAGATCCCTGTATCCGCTCAACAGGGACCCGGACACTGTTACTGCAGTTGGGAAGGAAAGTGCTGTGCATTTCTCCAGTCCAGACGAGGCCTGACTCCCCTCTGCGGGCTCCAGGGGAAGCCCAATACAAATGTCAGCACAGGTGAGGCAATCTCAGGCTGCAGCCTCAGCACCAGAAGGGGACTGAGGACTTGGCGCCACTGGGGAGAAATCTTTAGATGTGCCTCGCCCCTCGCAGGAGTCTGGCCTATCCTTGGGCCACTCGGGCGGATCACTGTGGTCCCCGTCGTAACTCAGGAGGACTCCGCCGCAACTCGTGAAAACAAGAAGCTTCACCCTTGATGGCGGAATGAGGTCCTTGTCTGCTGAGGCATCCCGGGGGAAATCACCCGTTCCCTCTTGGACCTCGAAATGCCCTTTCACACCCTTGCTGTGACCCAAGAACATCCCTGTCCTATAGCTCCCCACTTGAGAAGACCACCGCAGGTACCACTGTGACACAAAAGTAGCTCCATTTTCCCAAGCTCAGCTCCAGATGAGAGGCCCTTTCCTTGCTCCACCCGGAAAGGGTTCCCGGCTCTCCCCTCGCATCCCAAGTGGAGGCACTCACAACAGGTGAGTCCAGAGAAGCCTCAGGCTTTGGGTCATATTTCCCAAAGACCCCCAAATGCCTAGTCCATTTCAGATGAACTTGACTGCCCTGCACTGTCTCGACTGTAACCCTCAGGCTCGACTCCTACACACGGTCATGGGTGATAGCCCTAGGGTACCTCGAGCACAAGCCATAGATCCCTGTATCCGCTCAACAGGGACACGGACACTGTTACTGCAGTTGGGAAGGAAAGCGCCGTGCATGTCTCCAGTCGAGACGAGGCCTGACTCCCCTATGGGGGCCTCCAGGGGAACCCCAAGGCTTATGTCACCATAGGATAAGAAAGCACAGGCTCCGGCCTCAGCACCATAGGAGGACTAAAGACCCGGTGACATCTCGGGACAAATACCCAAAGGTGCTTAGAAACTCGCAAGGAGACTGACCTCTCTTGAGGCCACAGCAGCGGGTCCCTGGGGTCCCCATCGTAATTTGAGTGGACCCCACCTCAACTCGAGAAAACCAGAAGCTTCTCCACTGCAGGGAGGGTCAGTTCCTTGTCCGCTGCAGCACATCACGGGAAATCAACCCTTCCCTTTGGACCTCGAAAGGCTCCTTCTTACCCTTGTTGTGACTGAGGAAGTTCCGTGCCCCCACTGTGCCCCCACTCAAGAGGAACCCCTAGGTTCCTGCCACGACTCAAGAGGAGCCCCGTTTTCCCCTGCTGAGCTCCAGATGAGGGGCCCTTTCCCTGCAACAATGAGAAAGGTTTTCATGCACTCCCCTCACATCGTAAGAGGTGGCCTCCCATTAGGAGATTCGGGAGGAGCCTCAGATGTCTGACCACCCCTCCACAAGATACCCAAATGCCTCTTCCGCTCGAGATGAACATGACTGACCTGCACTGTCTCGAATGTCACCCCGAGGGTTGACTCCCAAACACTGGCCCTTGAGACAGCCCTGGAGTACCTCGATGGCAAGCCACAGATCCCTGTGTCTGCTTTACTGGGAGCAGGACACTGACGCTGCAGTTGGGGAAGAAAGAGGCCGTGCAAGTCTCCAGGCGAGAAGNCTCCCAAACACTGGCCCTTGAGATAGCCCTGGAGTACCTCGATGGCAAGCCACAGATCCCTGTGTCTGCTTTACTGGGAGCAGGACACTGACGCTGCAGTTGGGGAAGAAAGAGGCCGTGCAAGTCTCTAAGTGAGAAGAGGCCTGACTCCCCTGTGGGGGCTCCAGAGTAACCTCAAGACCTATGAAAGCATGAGCGAGGAAATCTCAGGCTCCGACCTCAGCACCAGACGAGGTGAGGACCCAGTGATGATTGGGGAGGAATCCCCAGAGGCGCCTCGCAACTCGCACTGAGAATGGCCTCTCCTGAGGACACAGGGGTGAGCCCCTGGGGTGCCCGTCTTAACTCAAGAGGACCCTGCCACAACTCGAGAAAAACCGGAAGATTCTCCCCTGCAAGCGAGGTGTGGCCCTCGTCCGCAATGCATCTCAGAAGAATTCACCTCGTCCCTCGTGGACCTCAAAAGGCTCCTTCACACCCTTGCTGTGACCCAAGAAGTTCCTCGTTCCACCCGTCCCCACTTGAGAGGAACCTCAAGGGTCCCGCCAAGAATCAAGAGGATCCCCGTTTTCCCCTGCTGAGCTGCAGATGAGGGGCCCTTTCCCTATTCCGTCGGGAAAGGTTTTGCGGTGTACTCCTCGCATCCTAAGAGGAGGTGCTTGCACCTGGAAAGTTGGGAAGAGTCTCACAGTTTGGGACATCATTCCCCAAGACCCCCAAATTCGTTGTCCACTTCAGATGAACATGAATGCCCTGCTCTGCCTCGACTGTCACCCCGAGGCTCGACTCCGGCACACTGGCACGTGTGCAGCACTAGGGTACCTCAAAAGCAAGCCATAGATCCCTGTATATGCTCGACAGGGACCCGACACTGTTACTGCAGTTGGGAAGGAAAGTGGCCGTGCACGTCTCCAGTGGAGACGAGGCCTGACTCCCCTCTGCGGGCTCCAGGGGAAGGTCAATACAAATGTCAGCATGGGCGAGGCAATCTCAGGTTGCAGCCTCAGCACCAGAAGCGGACTGAGGACTTGGCGCCACTGGGGAGGAATCCCCAGATGTGCCTCGCACCTCACACGAAGAATGGCCTATCCTGAGGCCACAAGGGCCTACCCCTTTGGTCCCTGTTATAACTCGAGGGGACCCCGCAGCAACTCGAGAAAAACCAGAAGCTTCACCCTTGCAAGCGGAGTGATGCCCTTTTCTGCAGCGGGGTCCCAGGGGAAGTCAGCCGATCCATCTTGGACCTCGAAATGCTCTTTCACACCCTAGCTGTGACCCACGAAGTCCTCCTCCCCACACGTCCTCAATCGAGAGGACCGCCGAGGGTCCCCTGCGACTCAAGTGGAGCTCCATTTTCCCATGCTCAGCACCAGATGAGGGGCCCTTTACCTGCTCCATTGGGAAAGGGTTCCCGGCTCCCCCCTTACATCCCAAGAGGAGGCCTTCAAACCAAGCGAGTCCACAGAAGCCTCAGGCATCGAGTCACATTTCCACAAGACCCCCAAATCCCTAGTCCACTCCAGATGAATCTGACAGTCCCGCACTGCCTCGACTGTCACCCTGAGGATCCACTCCAGCACACTGGCATGAGTGATATCCCTGGGGTACCTCAAGGTCAAGCCACTGATCCCTGTATCCGCTCAACAGGGACCAGGACACTTGCTGCAGTTGGGGAGGAAAGGGGCTGTGAACATCCCCAGGCGAGACGAGGCTTGACTTCCCTGTGGGGGCCCAGGGGATCCCCAAGACCTATGTCAGCATGGGCGAGGCAAGCAGAGGCACTGGCCTCAGCACCAGACGAGGACGGAGTACCTGGGGACGTCTTGGATGGAATCCCCACAGGTGCATGGCAACTCACATGGAGACTGGCCTCTCCTGAGGCCCCAGCCGTGGGTCCCTGGGGTCCCGGTCGTAATTCAAAAGGACACCGCAGCAACAGAGAAAAACCAGAAGCTTCTCCCCTGAAGGGAGGGTGAGTTCCTTGTCTGCTGCAGCATCTCTCGGGGGAAATCACCCCTTCCCTCTTGGACCTCAAAAGGCTCCTTCATACCCTTGTTGTGACCTAGGAAGGTCCCCGCCCCAACTGTCCCCAGTCGAGAAGAACCCCGAGGGTCCCGCCACAACTCAAGCGGATCCCCGTTATCCACTGCAGAGCTCCAGATGAGGGGCCCATACCCTGCTCTTTTTGGAAAGGTTTTCAGACACTAACCTCGCATCCTAAGAGTTGGCCTTGTATCAGGAAATTCGGGAGGAGCCTCAGATGTCCGACCACCACTCCCCAAAATCCCCAAATGCCTCGTCCACTCCAGATGAACCTGACGGCCCTGCACTGTCTCGACTGTCACCCCGAAGCTCGACTGCTGACACACTGGCTCATGTGATAGCCCTGGGGTACCTCGAGTGCCAGCCAAAGATACCTTTGTCCGTTCAACAGAGAGCCGGACATGGTTGCTGCACCCTGGAGTAAAGCGACCCTGCACCTCTATGTGCGAGACGAGGCCTCATTCCCCTGAGGGGACTCCAGGGGAACTCCAAGACCTAAGTAGGCACGGGTGAGGAAATCTCAGGCTCCAGCCTCAGCACCAGAATGGGACTGAGGACTTGGCGCTACTGGGGAGGAATACCCAAATGTTCCTCGCCCCTGGCACTGAGACTAGCCTCTCCAGGGGCCGCAGGGTTTGCTCCCTGGGGCCCCGTCTTAACTTGAGAGAACCCCTCCGCGACTTGAAAAAAACCAGACACTTCCCTGCAGGCGGATAGAGGCCCTTGTCTGATGCAGCATCTCCGGGGAATTCACCCCTGCCCTCTCAGACCTCAAAAGGCCGCTTCACACCATTGCTGTGAAACAAGAAGTTCCCCGCTCTGCCCGTCCCCTTTCGAGAGGAACCTCGGGGGTCCCGCCAATACTCAAGAGGAGCCCCGTTTTTCCCAGATGAGCTCCAGATGAGGGGCCCTTTCCCTGCTGCATTGGGAAAGGTTTCGCGGTGTTCCCCTTGCTTCCCAAAGGAGGTGCACGCAAATAGAAAGTCAGGAGTAGTCTCACAGGTTGGGCCACCATTCCCCAAGACTCCCAAATGCCTCGTCCACTTCAGATGAACCAGAATGCCCTGCACTGCCTCGACTGTAACCCCGAGGCTCATCTTCGGTGCACTACCATGTGTGACAGACCTGGGGAACCTCGAGGTCAAGCCACTGACCCTGTATCCGCTCGACAGGGACCCGGAAACTGTTGTCACAGTTGGGGAGGAAAGCGGCTGTGCACGTCCCCAGGCGACACGAGGCCTGATTCCCCTATGGGGGCTCCAGGGGAACCCCAAGACCTAGGTCAGCATGGGCCAGGCAAGCACAGGCTCAGGCCTCAGCACCATACGAGATCTGAGGACCTTGCGACGTCTGGAGAGGAATCACTACAGGTGCATTGCACCTTGCATGGAGACTGGCCTCTCCTGAGGCCATAGGGGCGGATCCCTGGGGACCCCGTTGTAACTCGAGAGGACCCAGCCACAACTCGAGTAAAACCAGAAGCTTCTCCTCTGCAGGGAGGGTGAGTCCCTTGTCCGCTGCAGCATTTTGGGGGAAATCACCCCTTCCCTCTTGGACCTCGAAAGGTTCCTTCATACCCTTGTTGTGACCTAGGAAGTTCCCCGCCCCAACCGTCCCCACTCGAGAGGAACCCTGAGGGTCCTGTCATGAATCAAGAGGAGCCCCGTTTTCCCCTGCTTAGCTCCAGATGAGCAGCCCATTCCCTGTTCCATTAGGAAAGTTTTTGTGGAGCTCTGCTCGCATCCCAAGAGGTGGCCTCCCATCAGGAGAGTTGGGAGGAGCCTCAGGTGTCCAACTACCACTACCCAAGATCCCCAAATGCCTCGGCCAATCCAGATGAACATTACTGCCCTGCACTGTCTCGACTGTCACCCAGAGGCTCGACTCCCAACACACTGGCACGTCAGACACCCCTGGAGTACATCGATGGCATGCCACAGATCCCTGTGTCCGCTTTACGGGGAGACGGACACTGCTGCTGCAGTTGTGGAAGAAAGAGGCCGTGCAAGTCTCCAGGCGAGAAGAGGCATGAATCCCCTGTGTGGCTCAAGAGTAACCTCAAGACCTATGGAAGCATGAGCGAGGAAATCTCAGGCTCCGACCTCAGCACCAGTCTAGGTCTGAGGACCCAGTGATGACTGGGAAGGAATCCTCAGAGGCACCTCACAACTCGCACTGGGAATGGCCTCTCCTGAGGATACAAGTTCAGGTTCCTGGGGTCCCCGTCATAACTCGAGAGGACCCCGCCCCAAATCAAGAAAAACCAGAAGCTTCACCCTTGCAGGGAGAGTGAGGCCCTTGTCCACTGCAGCGTCCCAGGGGATATTACCCGTTCCATCTTGGACCTCGAAATGTTCTTTCACACCCTTGCTGTGACCCAATAAGTTCCCCGCCCCATACCTCCCCAGTCAAGAGGACCGCTGAGGGTCCCGCCGCGACTCAGGAAGAGCTCCATTTTCCCATGCTCAGCTCCAGATGAAGGGCCCTTTCCCTGCTTCACCGGGAAAGGGTTCCCGGCACACCTCTCGCATCACAAGAGGCGGCACTCACACCAGGCGAGTCCAGAGAAGCCTCAGGTGTCGTGTCACATTTCCACAAGACCCCCAAATGCCTAGTCCACTTCAGATGAATCTGACAGTACTGCACTGCCTCGACTGTCACCCCGAGGCTCAACTCCAGCACACTGGTACCTGTGATAGCCCTGAGGTACCTCGAGGTCAAGACACTGACCCTGTATCTGCTCGACAGGGACCCCGTACACTGTTGCCACAGTTGGGGAGGAAAGCGGCTGTGCACGTCCCCAGGCGACATG
This sequence comes from Raphicerus campestris, assembly GCA_006410735.1. Classification (NCBI taxonomy): domain Eukaryota; kingdom Metazoa; phylum Chordata; class Mammalia; order Artiodactyla; family Bovidae; genus Raphicerus; species Raphicerus campestris. The sequence goes on from SJYW01003735.1 coordinate 11,984, forward strand.
AGGCCTGATTCCCCTATGGGGGCTCCAGGGGAACCCCAAGACCTAGGTCAGCATGGGCCAGGCAAGCACAGGCTCGGGCCTCAGCACCAGACGAGGTCTGAGGACCTCGTGACGTCTGGAGAGGAATCACTACAGGTGCATCGCACCTTGCATGGAGACTGGCCTCTCCTGAGGCCACAGGGGCGGGTCCCTGGGGTCCCCGTCGTAACGCAAGAGGACACCTCCGCAACTGGAGAAAAACCAGAAGCTTCTCCTCTGCAGGGAGGGTGAGTCCCTTGTCTGCTGCGGCAATTCGGGGGAAATCACCCCTTCCAACTGGGACCTAGAAAAGCTCCTTCATTCCCTTGTTGTGACCTAGGAAGTTCCATGCACCCATCGTTCCCACAAGAGAGGAACCCCGAGGGTCCCACCGCGACTCAAGAAGTGCCCCGTTTCCCCTCCTGAGCTCCAGATGAGGGGCTCTTTCTCTGCTTCGTTGGGAAAAGGTTTCGCAGTCTTCCCCTCGATTCCCAAGAGGAGGTGCTGGCACCTGGAAAGTCGAGAGGAGTCTCACAGGTTGGGCCACCATTCCTCAAGACCCCCAAATGCTCATCCACTTCAGATGAACTTGACTGGCCAGCACTGCGTTGACTGTAACCCTCAGGCTCGACTCCTGCACACGGTCATGGGTGACAGCGCTAGGGTACCTTTAGCGCAAGCCATAGATCCCTGTATCTTCTCAACAGGGACCCGGACATTGTTACTGCAGTTGGGAAGGAAAGCGCCCTGCATTTCTCCAGTCGATACGAGGCCTTACTCCCCTCTGCGGGCTCCAGGGGAAGCCCAGTACAAATGACAGCACAGGCGAGGCAATCTCAGGCTGCAGCCTCAGCACCGGAAGGGGACTGAGGACTTGGCGCCACTGGGGAGAAATCTCCAGATGTGCCTCGCCCCCCGAAGGAGACTGGCCTATCCTGGGGCCACTGGGGCAGATTGCTGTGGTCCTGTCGTAACTCGAGAGGACCCTGCGGCAACTCGTGAAAACCCGAAGCTTCACCCTTGATGGCGGAGTGAGGTCCTTGTCTGCTGCGACTTCCCGGGGGAAATCCTCCATTCGCTCTTGGACCTCGAAATGCCCTTTCACACCCCTGCTGTGACCCAAGAAGATCCCAGTCCTATAGGTCCCCACTAGAGGACAGCTGCNGACGTCTGGAGAGGAACCACTACAGGTGCATTGCACCTTGCATGGAGACTGGCCTCTCCTGAGGCCATAGGGGCGGATCCCTGGGGACCCCGTTGTAACTCGAGAGGACCCAGCCACAACTCGAGTAAAACCAGAAGCTTCTCCTCTGCAGGGAGGGTGAGTCCCTTGTCCGCTGCAGCATTTTGGGGGAAATCACCCCTTCCCTCTTGGACCTCGAAAGGTTCCTTCATACCCTTGTTGTGACCTAGGAAGTTCCCCGCCCCAACCGTCCCCACTCGAGAGGAACCCTGAGGGTCCTGTCATGAATCAAGAGGAGCCCCGTTTTCCCCTGCTTAGCTCCAGATGAGCAGCCCATTCCCTGTTCCATTAGGAAAGTTTTTGTGGAGCTCTGCTCGCATCCCAAGAGGTGGCCTCCCATCAGGAGAGTTGGGAGGAGCCTCAGGTGTCCAACTACCACTACCCAAGATCCCCAAATGCCTCGGCCAATCCAGATGAACATTACTGCCCTGCACTGTCTCGACTGTCACCCAGAGGCTCGACTCCCAACACACTGGCACGTCAGACACCCCTGGAGTACATCGATGGCATGCCACAGATCCCTGTGTCCGCTTTACGGGGAGACGGACACTGCTGCTGCAGTTGTGGAAGAAAGAGGCCGTGCAAGTCTCCAGGCGAGAAGAGGCATGAATCCCCTGTGTGGCTCAAGAGTAACCTCAAGACCTATGGAAGCATGAGCGAGGAAATCTCAGGCTCCGACCTCAGCACCAGTCTAGGTCTGAGGACCCAGTGATGACTGGGAAGGAATCCTCAGAGGCACCTCACAACTCGCACTGGGAATGGCCTCTCCTGAGGATACAAGTTCAGGTTCCTGGGGTCCCCGTCATAACTCGAGAGGACCCCGCCCCAAATCAAGAAAAACCAGAAGCTTCACCCTTGCAGGGAGAGTGAGGCCCTTGTCCACTGCAGCGTCCCAGGGGATATTACCCGTTCCATCTTGGACCTCGAAATGTTCTTTCACACCCTTGCTGTGACCCAAGAAGTTCCCCGCCCCATACCTCCCCAGTCAAGAGGACCGCTGAGGGTCCCGCCGCGACTCAGGAAGAGCTCCATTTTCCCATGCTCAGCTCCAGATGAAGGGCCCTTTCCCTGCTTCACCGGGAAAGGGTTCCCGGCACACCTCTCGCATCACAAGAGGCGGCACTCACACCAGGCGAGTCCAGAGAAGCCTCAGGTGTCGTGTCACATTTCCACAAGACCCCCAAATGCCTAGTCCACTTCAGATGAATCTGACAGTACTGCACTGCCTCGACTGTCACCCCGAGGCTCAACTCCAGCACACTGGTACCTGTGATAGCCCTGAGGTACCTCGAGGTCAAGACACTGACCCTGTATCTGCTCGACAGGGACCCCGTACACTGTTGCCACAGTTGGGGAGGAAAGCGGCTGTGCACGTCCCCAGGCGACATGAGGCCTGATTCCCCTATGGGGGCTCCAGGGGAACCCCAAGACCTAGGTCAGCATGGGCCAGGCAAGCACAGGCTCGGGCCTCAGCACCAGACGAGGTCTGAGGACCTCGTGACGTCTGGAGAGGAATCACTACAGGTGCATCGCACCTTGCATGGAGACTGGCCTCTCCTGAGGCCACAGGGGCGGGTCCCTGGGGTCCCCGTCGTAACGCAAGAGGACACCTCCGCAACTGGAGAAAAACCAGAAGCTTTTCCTCTGCAGGGAGGGTGAGTCCCTTGTCTGCTGCGGCAATTCGGGGGAAATCACCCCTTCCAACTGGGACCTAGAAAAGCTCCTTCATTCCCTTGTTGTGACCTAGGAAGTTCCATGCACCCATCGTTCCCACAAGAGAGGAACCCCGAGGGTCCCACCGCGACTCAAGAAGTGCCCCGTTTCCCCTCCTGAGCTCCAGATGAGGGGCTCTTTCTCTGCTTCGTTGGGAAAAGGTTTCGCAGTCTTCCCCTCGATTCCCAAGAGGAGGTGCTGCCACCTGGAAAGTCGAGAGGAGTCTCACAGGTTGGGCCACCATTCCTCAAGACCCCCAAATGCTCATCCACTTCAGATGAACTTGACTGGCCAGCACTGCGTTGACTGTAACCCTCAGGCTCGACTCCTGCACACGGTCATGGGTGACAGCGCTAGGGTACCTTTAGCGCAAGCCATAGATCCCTGTATCTTCTCAACAGGGACCCGGACATTGTTACTGCAGTTGGGAAGGAAAGCGCCCTGCATTTCTCCAGTCGATACGAGGCCTTACTCCCCTCTGCGGGCTCCAGGGGAAGCCCAGTACAAATGACAGCACAGGCGAGGCAATCTCAGGCTGCAGCCTCAGCACCGGAAGGGGACTGAGGACTTGGCGCCACTGGGGAGAAATCTCCAGATGTGCCTCGCCCCCCGAAGGAGACTGGCCTATCCTGGGGCCACTGGGGCAGATTGCTGTGGTCCTGTCGTAACTCGAGAGGACCCTGCGGCAACTCGTGAAAACCCGAAGCTTCACCCTTGATGGCGGAGTGAGGTCCTTGTCTGCTGCGACTTCCCGGGGGAAATCCTCCATTCGCTCTTGGACCTCGAAATGCCCTTTCACACCCCTGCTGTGACCCAAGAAGATCCCAGTCCTATAGGTCCCCACTAGAGGACAGCTGCAGGTCCACCACGACACAAGAGGAGCTCCATTTTCCCAAGCTCAGCTCCAGATGAGGGGCCCTTTCCCTACTCCATTGGGAAAGGGTTCCCAGCTCTCCCCTCGAATCCCAAGTGGAGGCACTCACACCAAGTGAGTCCAGAGAAGCCTTAGGCTTCGGGTCACATTTCCGCAAGACCCCCAAATGCCTAGTCCACTCCAGATGATCTGACTGTCCTGCACTGCCTCGACTGTCACTTCGAGGCTAGACTCCGTCACACTGGCACGTGTGATAGCCCTGGGGTACCTCCAGGTCAAACCACTGATCCCTGTATCCGCTCGACATTGAACCAGACACTGTTCTTGCAGTTGGAGAGGAAAGCGGCTGTGCCCGTCCCCAGGCGAGAGGAGGCCTGACTCCCCTATGGTGCCTCCAGGGAAACCCCAAGACCTGTGTCACCAGAGGTGAGGCAAGCACAGGCTCCGGCCTCAGCACCAGACGAGGACTGAGGACCTGGCGACATCTCAGGTGGAATCCCCACAGGTGACTCGCAAATCGCATGGAGACTGGCCTCTCCTGAGGCCCAGCTGCGGGTCCCTGGGGTCCCGGTCGTAACTCGAAAGGACCCCGCCACAACACGAGAAAAACCAGAAGCTTCTCACCTGCAGGGAAGGTGAGTCCCTTGTCTGCTACAGCATCTCGGGGGAAATCAACCTTTCCCTCCTCGACCTCAAAAGGCTACTTCATACGCTTGTTGTGACCTAGGAAGTTCCTCGCCCCAACTGTCCCTACTCGAGAGGAACCCCGAGGGTTCCGTAGTGACTCAAGAGGAGCCCTGTTTTCCCCTGCTGATCTCCAGATGAGGGCCCTTTCCCTGGTCTTTTGGGGAAGCTTTGCCGGCCCTATCCTCGCATCCTAAGATTTGGCCTCGCATCAGGAGATTCGGGAGGAGCCTCAGGTTTCTGACCACCACTCCCCAAAATCCCCAAATGCCTCGTCCACTCCAGATGAACCTGACGGCCCTGCACTGTCTCGACTGTCACCCCGAAGCTCAACTGCTGACACACTGGCTCATGTGATCGCCCTGGGGTACCTTGAGTGCCAGCCAAAGATCCATTTGTCAGTTCAACAGAGAGCTGGACATGGCTGCTGCACCGTGGAGTAAAGCGACCCTGCACCTCTATGTGCGAGACGAGGCCTCACTGCCCTGAGTGGGCTCCAGGGGAACTCCAAGACCTAAGTAGGCACGGGTGAGGAAATCTCAGGCTCCAGCCTCAGCACCAGAATGGGACTGAGGACTTGGCGCTACTGGGGAGGAATCCCCAGATGTGCCTCGCCCCTGGCACTGAGACTAGCCTCTCCAGGGGCCGCAGGGTTCGCTCCCTGGGGCCCCGTCTTAACTTGAGAGAACCCCTTCACAACTCGAAAAAAACCAGACACTTCCCTGCAGGTGGATAGAGGCCCTTGTCCAATCTCGGGGGAATTCACCCCTGCCCTCTTGGACCTCGAAAGGCCGCTTCACACCCTTGCAGTGAAATAAGCAGTTCCCCGCTCTGCCCGTCCCCATTCGAGAGGAACCTCGAGGGTCCCACCAATACTCAAGTAGAGCCCTGTTTTCCCCAGATGAGCTCCAGATGAGGGGCCCTTTCCCTGCTCCGCCAGGAAAGGTTTCCCGGTGTTTCCCTCACATGTCAAGAGGAGGTGCTCACACCTAGAGAGTAGGGAGGAGTCTCACAGTTTGGGCCACCATTCCCCAAGACCTCGAAATGCCTGGTCTTCTCCAAAAGAACCTGACTGCCCTGCACTGCCTTTACTGTCACCCCGAGGCTCGACTCAGGCACACTGGCAGGTGTGATAGTCCTGGGGTACCTCAAGGGCAAGCCACTAATCCTTGTATCCGCTCTTCAGGGACACAGACACTGTTGCTGCAGTTTGGCAGGAAAGCGGCTGTGCACGTCCCCAAGCAAGACCAGGCCTGACTCCCCTATGGGGTCTCCCGGGGAATCCAAGACCTATGTCAGCATGGGTGAGGCAAGCAGAAGCTCCGGCCTCAGCACCAGATGAGGACTCAGGACATAGCGACATCTCGGGAGGAATCCTCACAGGTGCCTCGCCACTCGCATGGAGACTGGCCTCTCCCGAGGCCACAGCACCGGGTGCCTGGGGTCCCTGTTGTAACTCGAGAGGACCCTGCCGCAACTGGAGAAAAACCAGAAGCTTCACACTTGCATGCGTGGTGTGGCCCTTGTCCACAACCGCATCTCAGGGGAAATCAACCCGTACCTCATGGACCTTGAAAGGCTTCTTCATTCCCTTGTTGTGACCTAGGAAGTTTTCCGCCACACCCGTCCTCACTCAAGAGGAAACCCAAGGGTCCCGCCACGACTAAGAGGAGACCCGTTATACCCTGCTGAGCTCCAGATGAGATGCCCTTTCCCTGCTCCATCGGGAAAGGTTTTCTGGGGCCCCTCTCACACCCCAAGAGGTGGCCTCGTATCAGGAGAGTCGTGAGGAGCCTCAGATGTCCGACCACCACTCCCCAAGATCAGCAAATGCCTCGTCCACTACAGATGAACCTGAATGCCCTGCACTGTCTCGACTGTCACCCCAAGGCTTGACTCGCAACACCCTAGCACGTGAGAAAGCCCTGGAGTACCTCGATGGCAAGACACAGATCCTTGTGTCCGCTTTACGGGGAGCCAGACACTGCCACTGAAGTTGGGGAAGAAAGAGGCCGTACAAGTCTACAAGTGAGAAGAGGCCTGACTCCCCTGTGAGGCCTCCAGAGTAACCTCAAGATCTATGAAAGGATGAACGACAAAATCTCAGGTTCCAACCTCAGCACCGGATGAGGACTGAGGACCCGGCAATGACTTGGGAGGAATCCCCAGGGGTGCCTCGCAACTCACACTGAGAATGGCCTCTCCTGAGTACACAAGGTCTGGTCCCTGGGGTCCCCATCGTAACTCGAGAGGACCCTGCTGCACCTCGAGAAAAACTGGAAGCTTCTCCCCTGCAGGCAAGGTGTGGCCCTTGTCCCCAATGGCATCTCAGGGGAATTCACCCCTTCCCTCGTGGACCTCGAAAGCCTCCCTCACATCCTTGCTGTGACCCAAGAAGTTCCCCGCCTCACCCGTCCCTACTTGAGAGGAACCCCAAAGGTCCCGCCAAGACTCAAGAGGAGCCCCGTTTTCCCCTGCTGAGCTCCAGATGATGGTCCCTTTCCCTGTTCCATCAGGAAAAGTTTTGCGGTGTTCCCCTCGCATCCCAAGAGGAGGTGCTCGCACCTGGAAAGTCGGGAGGAGTCTCACAGGTTGGGCCACCATTCCCCAAGACCGCCAGATGCCTCATCCACTTCAGATGAACCTGATTACCCTGCACTGCCTCGACTGTAATCTGCAGGCTCGACTCCGGCACACTGGCTCATGTGACAGCCCTAGGGTACCTGGAGCACAAGACATAGATCCCTGTTTCCACTCGACAGGGACTCGGACACTGTTACCGCAGTTGGGAAGGAAAGTGGCCGAGCAAGTCTCCAGTCGAGAAGAGAACTGGCTCCCCTCTGTGGGCTCCAGGGGAAGCCCAATAAAAATGTCAGCATGAGTGGGCAATCTCAGGCTGCTGCCTCAAAACCTGAAGGGGACTGAGGACATGGCACAACGGGGGAAGAATCCCCACAGGTGCCTCGCCCCTTGCACGGAGACTGGCCTATTCTGAGGCCACAGTGGCGGGTCCCTGGAGTGCCCGTTGTAACTCGAGAGGACCCCGTCACAACTCGAGGAAAACCAGAAGCTTCTCCCTGCAGGGAGGGTGAGTCCCTGGTCTGCTGCAGCATCTCGGGGGAAATCACCCCTTCCCTCTTTGACCTCGAAAAGCTCTTTTATTCCCTTGTTGTGACCTAGGAAGTTCCCCGCCCCAACCGTCCCCACTTGAAGGGAACCCCAAGGGTTTCACTGTGATTCAAGGGCAGCCTCGATTTACCCTGCTGAGCTCCAGATGAGGGGCCCTTTCCATGCTCCATCGGGAAAGGTTTTCTGGCGCTCCCCTCACATCCCAAGAGGTGGCCTCACATCAGGAGAGTCGGGAGGAGCCTCAGGTGTCCGACCACCACTCCCCAGGGCTCTCCAAATGCCTCGCCCACTCCAGATGAACATGACTGCCCTGCACTGTCTCGACTTTCACCCTGAGGCTCGACTCCCAACACACTGGCCCATGAGACAGCCATGGAGTACCTCAATGTGAAGCCTCAGATCCCAGTGTCCGCTTTACAGGGAGCCAGACCCTGCCATTGCAGTTGGGGAAGAAAGAGGCCATGCAAGTCTCCAGGGGATAAGAGGCCTGATTCCCCTGTGGGGCCCAGAGAAAGCTCAAGACCTATGAAAGCATGAGCGAGATAATCTCAGTCTCAAACCTCAGAACCAGTTGAGGACTGAGGACCCGGCGATGACTGGGGAGAGATCTCCAGATGTGCCTCACAACTTGCAGTGAGAATGACCTCTCCTGAAGTTACAGGGGCAAGTCCCTGGGGTCCCCTTCGTCGAAAATGCATCTGAGGGGAATTCGCCCCATCCCTCATGGACCTGGAAAGGCTCCTTCACACCCTTGCTGTGACCCAGGAAGTTCCCCGCCCCACCCGTCCCCACTCAAGAGGAAACCCAAGGGTCCCACCAAGACTCAAGAGCAGTCCCATTTTCCCCTGCTGAGCTACAGATGAGGGTCCCTTTCAACGCTCCATCAGGAAAGGTTTCCCGGTGTTCCCCTCACATCCCAAGAGAGGGTTCCCGCACCTGGAATGTCGGGACAAGTCTCACAGGTTGGGCCACCATTCCCCAAGTCCCCCAAATGCCTCATCCACTTCAGATGAACCTGACTTCCCTGCACTACCACGACTGTAAATCCGAGGCTCGACTCCGGCACACTGGCACGTGTTACAGCCCTAGGGTACCTCGAGTGAAAGCCATAGATCCCTGACTCCGCTCGACAGGGATCTGGAAACTGTTATTGCAGTTGGGAAGTAAAGCGGCCATGCACGTACCAGTCGAGATGAGGCTTGACTCCCCTATGTGGGCTCCTGGGGAAGCACAATACAAATGTGAGCAAGGGCTAGGCAATCTCAGGCTGCAGCCTCAGCACCAGAAGGGGACTGAAGACTTGGCACCACTGAGGAGGAATCCCCAGATGTGCCTCCCCCCTCACAAGGAGACTGGCCTATCCTGGGGCCACACGGGCGGATCCCTGTGGTCTCCGTCATAACTCAAGAGGACCGTGCCGCAACTCAAGAAAAACCAGAAGCTTCACCCTTGCAGGCGGATTGAGGCCCTTGTCCGCTGCAGCGTCCCAGGGGAAATCACCGGTTCCGTCTTGGACCTCGAAATGATCTTTCACACCCTTGTTTTGACAAAAGAAGTTCTGCACCCCACACGTCCCCACAGGTGAGGACTGCCGAGGGTCCCGCCGTGACTCGGGAGGAGCTCGATTTTACCATGTTCAATTCTAAATGAGGGGCTCCTTCCCTGCTCCATTGAGAAAGGGTTCCCAGCTTTCCCCTTGCATCCCTAGAGAAGATAATCTCACCAGAGGAGTCCAGAGAATCCTCAGGCATCGGGTGATATTTCCACAAGACTGCAAATGCCTAGTTCAATCCAGATGAATCTGACTGTTCTGCACTGCCTGGACTGTCACCCCGAGGCTCGACTCTGGTACTCTGGCATGTGTGATAGCCCTGGGGTACCTCGAGGTCAAGCCACTGATTTCTGTATCCGCTAGACAGGGACCCGGACACTGTTGCTGCAGTTGGGGAGGAAAGCGGCTGAGCACATCCCCAGGTGAGACGAGGCCTGATTCCCCTATGGGGGTTCCAGAGGAACCCCAAGACCTATGTCAGCAAGAGCGAGGCAAGCACAGGCTCCGGCCTCAGCACCAGACGATGACTGAGGGCCCGGCGACATATCGGGATGAATCTCCACATGTGCCTGGCAACTGGCATGGAGACTGGCCTCTCTTGAGGCCACAGTGGAGGGTCCCTGGAGTCCCTGTCATAACTCGAGAGGACTCCGCTGCAACTCGAATAAAACCAGAATGTTCTCCCCTGCAGGGAGGGAGAGTCCCTTGTCCCCTGCAGCATCTCTGGGGAAATCAAATCCTTCCCTCTTGGATCNAACTCGAGAGGACTCCGCTGCAACTCGAATAAAACCAGAATGTTCTCCCCTGCAGGGAGGGAGAGTCCCTTGTCCCCTGCAGCATCTCTGGGGAAATCAAATCCTTCCCTCTTGGATCTTGAAAGTCTCCTTCATACCTTTGTGTGACCTAGGAAGTTCCCCGCCCATATCGTCCCCACACGAGAGGAACCCCGAGGGCCCCGCCGCGACTCAGGAGCAGCCCCGTTTTCCCCTAATGAGCTCCAGATGAAGGCCCCTTTCCCTGATCCACCGGGAAAGCTTTTCTGGCACTTCTCTCGCATCCCAAGAGGTGGTCTCACATCACGAGTGTCAGGAGGAGCCTCAGGTGTCTGACCACTACTCCCCAAGATACCCAAATGCCTTGCCCACTCCAGATGAATATGACTTCCCTGCACTGTCTCGACTGTCAACCCGAGGCTCGACTCTCAACACACTGGCACGTGAGACAGCCCTGGAGTACCTGGATGGCAAGCCACAGATCCCGGTGTCCGCTTTATGGGAAGCCGGACACTGCCACTGCAGTTGGGGAAGAAAGAGGCCGTGCAAGTTTCCAGGCGAGACGAGCCCTGACTCCCCTGTGGGGGCTCCAGAGTAACCTCAAGACCTATGAAAGCATGAGCGAGGAAATCTCAGGCTCTGACCTCAGTACAAGACGAGGACTGAGGACCTGACGATGACTGGGGAGGAATCCCCAGAGGCGCCTCGCAACTCGCATTGAGAAGGGCCTCTCCTGAGGATACAGGGGCAGGTCCCTGGGGTCCCCGTCATAACTCAAGAGGATCCCGCCGCAACTCTAGAAAAACCTGAAGCTTCTCCCCTGCAGGCATGGTGTGGCCCCTGTCCGCAACGGCATCTCAGGGGAATTCACCCTGTCCTTCGTTGACCTCGAAAGGCTTGTTCAAACCCTTGCTGTGACCCAAGAAGTTCCCCGCCCCACCTGTCCACACTCGAGAGAAACCCCAAGGGTCCCACCAAGACTCAAGACAGACCCGTTTTCCCCTGTTGAGCTCCAGATGAGGGGCCCTTTCCCTGCTCCATCGGGAAAGGTTTCGCGGTGTTTCCCTCGCATCCCAAGAGGAGATGCTCGCACCTGGAAAATCCGGACGAGTCTCACAGGTTGGGACACTATTCCCCAAGACCCCCAAATGCCTAGTCCACTTCAGATGAATCTGACTGCCCTGAACTGCCTCGACTGTAACCTCGACACTCGACTCTGGCACACTGGCACATATGACAGCCATAGGGTACATGGAGTGCAAGCCATAGATCCCTGTATCAGCTCGACAGGGACACGGACACTTTTAATGCAGTTGGGAAGGAAAGCAGCCATGCCCGTCTCCAGTAGAGACGAGTCCTGACTTCCCTCTGTGGGCGGCAGGGGAAGCCCAATACAAATGTCAGCCCGGGCAAGGCAATATCAGGCTGAAGCCTCAGAAGCAGAAGGGGACTGAGGACTTGGCGCCACTGGGGAGGAATCTCCAGATGTGTCTCCCCCCTACTTCAGAGAATGGCATATCCTGGGCCCACAGGGTCAGATCCCTGTGGTCCCCGTTGTAACTCAAGAGGGCTCCATCGCAACTAGAGAAAAACCAGAAGCTTCACCCTTGCAGGCGGAGTGAACCCCTTGTCCGCTGCGGTGTCCCGGGGTAAATTACCCGTTCCCTCTTGGACCTCGAAATGCTCTTTCACACCCTTGCTGTGACCCAAGAAGTTCCCCGCCCCACACGTCCCCACTCCAGAGGACCGCCGAGGGTCCCACCACGAATCAACAGGAGCTCCATTTTGCCATGCTCAGCTCCAGATGAGGGGCCGTTTCCCTGCTCCATCGGGAAAGGATTCCCTGCTCTCCCCTCGCATCCCAAGAGGAAGCACTCACAACAGTTGAGTCTAGAGAAGCCTTAGACGTTGGGTCACATGTCTGCAAGACCCCCAAATGCCTAGTCCACTCCAGATGAATCTGACTGTCCTGCAGTGCCTCGACTGACACCACGAGGCTCGACTCTGGTACACTGGCACGTGTGATAACCTTGGGGTACCTCGAGGTCAAGACACTGATCCTTGTATCCACTCGACAGGGACCTGGACACTGTTGCTGCAGTTGGGTAGGAAAGCGGATGTGCACGACCCCAGGGGAAACGAGGCCTGACTCACATATGGAGGATCCAGGGGAAACCCAAGATCTATATCAGCATGGGTGAGGCAATCACAGGCTCCAGCCTCAGCACCAGACGAGGACTGAGGAACAGGCGACGTCTCGGGAGTAATCCCCACAGGTGCTTGGCAACTCGCATGGAGACTGGCCTCTCCTGAGGCCACAGCCCAGGTCACTGAAGTCCCCGTCGTAACTCGAGAGGACCTTGCCGCAACTTGAGTAAAACCAGAAGCTTCTCCCCTGCAGGGAGGGTGAGTCCCTTGTCTGCTGCAGCATCTCGGGGGAAATCACCCCTTCCCTCTTGGACCTCGAAAGGCTCCTTCATACCCTTGTTGTGACTGAGGAAGTTCCCCGTCCAAACCGTCCCCACTTGAGAGGAACCCTGAGGGTCCCGCCGTGACTCAAGAGGAGCCCCATTTTCCCCTGCTGAGCTCCAGATGAGGGTCCCTTTCCCTGATCCATTGGGAATGGTTTTCCGGCGCTCCCGTCACATCCCAAAAGGTGGCCTCGCATCAGGAGAGTCGAGAGGAGCCTCAGGTGTCCGACTACCACTCCCCAAGAATCCCAAATGCCTTGTCCACTCCAGTTGAACGTGACTTCCCTGCACTGTTTAGACTGTCACCCTGAGGCTTGACTCCCAACACACTGGCCCGTGAGACAGCCCTGGAGTACCTTGATGGCAACACACAGATCCCTGTGTCTGCTTTACAGAGAGCAGGACACTGCCGCTGCAATTGGCGAAAAAAAATGGCCTTGAAAGTCTGAAGGCGAGAAGAGGCCTGACTCCCTTGTGGGGCATCCAGAATAACCTCAAGGCCTATGAAAGCATGAGCGATTAAATCTCTGGCTCAGACCTTAGCACTAGACGAGGAATGAGGACCCGGCCATGACTGGGGAGGAATCCCAAGAGGCGCATCTCAACTTGCACTGAAAATGGCCTCTCCTGAGGATACAGGGGCGGGTCCCTGGATTCCCCGTCTTAACACATAACTCGAGAAACCCTGCCACAACTCGAGAAAAACCGGAAGCTTCTCCCCTGCAGGCGTGGTGTGGCCCTTGTCCGCAACGGCATCGCAGGGGCTTTCACCTCGTCCCTCGTCGACCTCGAAAAGCTCCTTCACATCCTTGTTGTGACCCAAGAAGTTCCCCTCCACACCTATCCCCACTGGAGAGGAAACCCAAGGGTCCCGCCAAGACACAAGAGGAGCCCAGTTTTGCCTTGCTGAGCTCCAGATGAGGGGCCATTTCCGTGCTCTTTGGGGAAAGGTTTTGCGGTGTTCCCCTCGCATCCCAAGAGGAAATGTTCACACCTGGAAAGTCGGGAGGAGTCTTACAGGTTGGGCCACCATTTCCTAAGACCCCAATGCCTCGCCCACTTCAGATGAACCTGATTGCCCTGCACTGCCTCGACTGTCACCCCGAGGCTCGAATCTGGCACACTGACATGTGTGACAGCCCTAGGGTACCTTGAGCACAAGCCATAGATCCCTGTATCTGCTCGACAGGGACCCAGACACTGTTACTGCAGTTGGGATGAAAAGTGGCCGTGCACGTCTCCAGGCAAGACAAGGCCTGATTCCCCTCTGCAGGCTCCAGGGGCAGCCCAATACAAATGTCAGCACGGGCGAGGCAATCTCAGGCTGCAGCCTCAGCACCAGAAGGGGACTGAGGACTTGGCGCCACTGGGGAGGAATCCTCAGATGTGCCTCGTCCCTCACCCGGACACTGGCCTATCCTTGGGCCACACGGGTGGATCCCTGTGGTCCCAGTTGTAACTCGAGAGGACCCGGCTGCAACTCGAGTAAAACCAGAAGCTTCACCCTTGCAGGCCCAGTGAGGCCCTTGTATGCTGCGGCGTCCCAGGGGAAATCACCCGTTCCCTCTTGGAACTCGAAATGCTCTTTGACACCCTTGCTGTGACCCAAAAAGTTTCCCTCCCCACCTGTCCCCACTTGAGAGGACCACCGAGGTTCCCGCAGTGACTCAAGAAGAGCTCCATTTTCCCATGCTCATTTCCAGATGAGGGGCCCTTTCTCTGCTCCATCAGGAAATGGTTCCCTGCTCCCCCCTCACATCCCAAGAGTAGGCACTCACACCAGGCGTTTCCAGAGAAGCCTCAGGTATCCGGTCACATTTCTGCAAGACCCCCAAATGCCTAGTCCACTCCAGATGAATCTAACTGTCCTGTACTTCCTCGACTGTCACCATGAGGCTCGACTCCAGCACACTGGCACATGTGATAGCCCTGGTGTACATGGAGTTCAAGCCACTGATCCCTGTGTCTGCTCAACAGGGACCTGGACACTTGCTGCAGTTGGGGAGGAAATCAGCGGTGCAGGTCCCCAGGGGAGATGATGCCTGACTCCCCTATGGGAGCTCCAGGGGAACAACAAGACCTATGTCAGCATGGGCGAGGAAAGCACAGGGTCCAGGCTCTACACCAGACGAGGAATGAGGACCCGATGACGTCTCAGGAGGAATCCACACAGGTGCCTCGCAACTCGCATGGAGACTGGCCTCTCCTGAGGCCACAGGGGTGGGTCACTGGGGTCCAAGTAGTGACTTGAGAGGACGCCGCCGCAACTCGAGAAAAACCAGAAGCTTCTCCCCTGCAGGCTGGGTGAGTCCCTTGTCCGCTGCACCATCTCAGGGGAAATCACCCCTTCCCTCTTGGACTTTGAAAGGCTCCTTCATACCCTTGTTGTGACCTACGATGTTCCGCGCCCAAACCGTTCCCACACGAGAGGAACACCGAGGGTCCTGCCGCGACTCAAGAGGAACCCTTTTTCCCTGCTGAGATCCAGATGAGGGGCCCTTTCGCTGCTCCATCGGGAAAAGTGTTCCGGCACTACCCTCACATCCCAAGAGGTGTTCTCGCATCTGGAGAGTCAGGAGGAGNTGGTACACTGGCACGTGTGATAACCTTGGGGTACCTCGAGGTCAAGACACTGATCCTTGTATCCACTCGACAGGGACCTGGACACTGTTGCTGCAGTTGGGTAGGAAAGCGGATGTGCACGACCCCAGGGGAAACGAGGCCTGACTCACATATGGAGGATCCAGGGGAAACCCAAGATCTATATCAGCATGGGTGAGGCAATCACAGGCTCCAGCCTCAGCACCAGACGAGGACTGAGGAACAGGCGACGTCTCGGGAGTAATCCCCACAGGTGCTTGGCAACTCGCATGGAGACTGGCCTCTCCTGAGGCCACAGCCCAGGTCACTGAAGTCCCCGTCGTAACTCGAGAGGACCTTGCCGCAACTTGAGTAAAACCAGAAGCTTCTCCCCTGCAGGGAGGGTGAGTCCCTTGTCCGCTGCAGCATCTCGGGGGAAATCACCCCTTCCCTCTTGGACCTCGAAAGGCTCCTTCATACCCTTGTTGTGACTGAGGAAGTTCCCCGTCCAAACCGTCCCCACTTGAGAGGAACCCTGAGGGTCCCGCCGTGACTCAAGAGGAGCCCCATTTTCCCCTGCTGAGCTCCAGATGAGGGTCCCTTTCCCTGATCCATTGGGAATGGTTTTCCGGCGCTCCCGTCACATCCCAAAAGGTGGCCTCGCATCAGGAGAGTCGAGAGGAGCCTCAGGTGTCCGACTACCACTCCCCAAGAATCCCAAATGCCTTGTCCACTCCAGTTGAACGTGACTTCCCTGCACTGTTTAGACTGTCACCCTGAGGCTTGACTCCCAACACACTGGCCCGTGAGACAGCCCTGGAGTACCTTGATGGCAACACACAGATCCCTGTGTCTGCTTTACAGAGAGCAGGACACTGCCGCTGCAATTGGCGAAAAAAAATGGCCTTGAAAGTCTGAAGGCGAGAAGAGGCCTGACTCCCTTGTGGGGCATCCAGAATAACCTCAAGGCCTATGAAAGCATGAGCGATTAAATCTCTGGCTCAGACCTTAGCACTAGACGAGGAATGAGGACCCGGCCATGACTGGGGAGAAATCCCAAGAGGCGCATCTCAACTTGCACTGAAAATGGCCTCTCCTGAGGATACAGGGGCGGGTCCCTGGATTCCCCGTCTTAACACATAACTCGAGAAACCCTGCCACAACTCGAGAAAAACCGGAAGCTTCTCCCCTGCAGGCGTGGTGTGGCCCTTGTCCGCAACGGCATCGCAGGGGCTTTCACCTCGTCCCTCGTCGACCTCGAAAAGCTCCTTCACATCCTTGTTGTGACCCAAGAAGTTCCCCTCCACACCTATCCCCACTGGAGAGGAAACCCAAGGGTCCCGCCAAGACACAAGAGGAGCCCAGTTTTGCCTTGCTGAGCTCCAGATGAGGGGCCATTTCCGTGCTCTTTGGGGAAAGGTTTTGCGGTGTTCCCCTCGCATCCCAAGAGGAAATGTTCACACCTGGAAAGTCGGGAGGAGTCTTACAGGTTGGGCCACCATTTCCTAAGACCCCAATGCCTCGCCCACTTCAGATGAACCTGATTGCCCTGCACTGCCTCGACTGTCACCCCGAGGCTCGAATCTGGCACACTGACATGTGTGACAGCCCTAGGGTACCTTGAGCACAAGCCATAGATCCCTGTATCTGCTCGACAGGGACCCAGACACTGTTACTGCAGTTGGGATGAAAAGTGGCCGTGCACGTCTCCAGGCAAGACAAGGCCTGATTCCCCTCTGCAGGCTCCAGGGGCAGCCCAATACAAATGTCAGCACGGGCGAGGCAATCTCAGGCTGCAGCCTCAGCACCAGAAGGGGACTGAGGACTTGGCGCCACTGGGGAGGAATCCTCAGATGTGCCTCGTCCCTCACCCGGACACTGGCCTATCCTTGGGCCACACGGGTGGATCCCTGTGGTCCCAGTTGTAACTCGAGAGGACCCGGCTGCAACTCGAGTAAAACCAGAAGCTTCACCCTTGCAGGCCCAGTGAGGCCCTTGTATGCTGCGGCGTCCCAGGGGAAATCACCCGTTCCCTCTTGGAACTCGAAATGCTCTTTGACACCCTTGCTGTGACCCAAAAAGTTTCCCTCCCCACCTGTCCCCACTTGAGAGGACCACCGAGGTTCCCGCAGTGACTCAAGAAGAGCTCCATTTTCCCATGCTCATTTCCAGATGAGGGGCCCTTTCTCTGCTCCATCAGGAAATGGTTCCCTGCTCCCCCCTCGCATCCCAAGAGTAGGCACTCACACCAGGCGTTTCCAGAGAAGCCTCAGGTATCCGGTCACATTTCTGCAAGACCCCCAAATGCCTAGTCCACTCCAGATGAATCTAACTGTCCTGTACTTCCTCGACTGTCACCATGAGGCTCGACTCCAGCACACTGGCACATGTGATAGCCCTGGTGTACATGGAGTTCAAGCCACTGATCCCTGTGTCTGCTCAACAGGGACCTGGACACTTGCTGCAGTTGGGGAGGAAATCAGCGGTGCAGGTCCCCAGGGGAGATGATGCCTGACTCCCCTATGGGAGCTCCAGGGGAACAACAAGACCTATGTCAGCATGGGCGAGGAAAGCACAGGGTCCAGGCTCTACACCAGACGAGGAATGAGGACCCGATGACGTCTCAGGAGGAATCCACACAGGTGCCTCGCAACTCGCATGGAGACTGGCCTCTCCTGAGGCCACAGGGGTGGGTCACTGGGGTCCAAGTAGTGACTTGAGAGGACGCCGCCGCAACTCGAGAAAAACCAGAAGCTTCTCCCCTGCAGGCTGGGTGAGTCCCTTGTCCGCTGCACCATCTCAGGGGAAATCACCCCTTCCCTCTTGGACTTTGAAAGGCTCCTTCATACCCTTGTTGTGACCTACGATGTTCCGCGCCCAAACCGTTCCCACACGAGAGGAACACCGAGGGTCCTGCCGCGACTCAAGAGGAGCCCTTTTTCCCTGCTGAGATCCAGATGAGGGGCCCTTTCGCTGCTCCATCGGGAAAAGTGTTCCGGCACTACCCTCACATCCCAAGAGGTGTTCTCGCATCTGGAGAGTCAGGAGGAGCCACAGGTGTCCGATCACCACTCCCCAAGATCCCCAAATGCCTCGTCCACTCCAGATGAACATGACTTTCCTGCACTGTCTCGATTGTCACCCCGAGGCTCGACTCCCAACACACTGGCACATGAGACAGCCGTAGAGTACCACGATGGCAACACACAGATCCCTGTCTCTGCTTTACTGGGAGCCGGACACTGCCGTGCAGTTGGGGAAGAAAGAGGCCGTGCAAGTCCCCAGGCGAGACGAGGCCTGACTCCCCTGTGGGGGCTCCAGAGTAACCTCAAGACCTATGAAAACATGAGCAAGGAAATCTGAGGTTCTGACCTCAGTACCAGACGAGGACTGAGGACCCGGTGATGACTGGGGAGGAATCCCCAGAGGCGCCTCACTACTCGCACCGACAATGGCCTCTTCTGAGGATACAGGGCCGGGTCCCTTGGGTCTCCATCGTAACTCAAGAGGACCCCCCTGAAACTCTTGAAAAACCTGAAGCTTCTCCCCTGCAGGCCTGGCGTGGCCCTTGTCTGCAATGGCATATCAGGGTAATTCACCTCTTCCCTCGTGTACTTGGAAAGGTTTCTTCACACCCTTGCTGTGACCCAAGAAGTTCCCCTCCCCACCCGGCCCCACTCGAGAGGAACCCCAAGTGTCCCGCCAAGACTCAAGAGGAGCCACTATTTCCCCTGCTGAGCTCCCGATGACGGTCTCTTTCCCTGCTCCATCGGGAAAGGTATCACGGTGTTCCCCTCGCATGCCAAAAGGAGATTCTAGCACCTGGAAAGTCGAGAGGAGTCTCACAAGTTGGGCCACGATTCCCCAAGACCCCCAAATGTTTCATCCACTTCAGATGAAACTGAATGCCCTGCACTGCATCGACTGGAATCCCGAGGCTCGACTCCAGCACACTGGCAGGTGTGACACCCCTACGGTACCTGGAGCTCAAGACATAAATCCCTGTATCCACTCGACAGGGACCTGGACACTGTTACTGCAGTTGGGAAGGAAAGCGGCCATGCATGTCTCCAGTAGAGACGAGGGCTGACTACCATCTGCGGGCTCCAGCGGAAGCCCAATACAAATGTCAGCATGGGCGAGGCAATCTCAGGCTGCAGCCTCAGCACCAGAAGGGGACTGACGACTTGGCACCACTAGGGAGGAATCCCCAGATGTGCCTCGCCCCTGGCATGGAGACTGGCCTATCCTGGGGCCACAGGGGCGGATCCCTGTGGTCCCCGTCATAACTGGACAGGACAGTGCCACAACTCGAGAAAAACCAGAAGCTTCACTCTTCCAGGCAGAGTGAGACTCTTGTCAGCTGCGGCATCCAGGGGGAAATCACCCATTCCCTCTTGGACCTCGAAATGCTCTTTCACACCCTTGCTGTGACCTAAGAAGTTCCTTGCCCCACACATCCTCACTCGAGAGGACCCCCGAAGGTCCCACGGTGACTCAAGGGGAGCTCCATTTTCCCATGCTGAACTCCAGATGTGGGGCCCTTTGCCTGCTCCATCGGGAAAGGGTTCCCGGCTCGCCCCTCGCATCCTAAGAGGAGGTACTCACACCAGGTGTGTCCAGAGAAGTCTCAGGCATCGTGTAACATTTCCACAAGACCCCTAAATGCCTGGTACACTTCACATGAATCTGACGGTCCTGCACTGCCTTGACTGTCACCTTGAGGCACGACTCCGGCACACTGGCAAGTGTGATAGCCCTGTGGTACCTCGATGTGAAGAAACTGATCACTGTATCCGCTAAACAGGGACCCGGACAATGTTGCTGCAGTTGGAAAGGAAAGCGGCTGTGACGTACCCAGGTGAGAAGAGGCCTGACTCCACTATGGGGGCTCCAGGGGAACCCCAAGACCTATGTCAGCATGGGCAAGGCGAGCACAGGCTCCGGCCTCAGGACCAGGCGAGGACTGAGGACCCGGTGACGTCTCGGGAGGAATCCCCATAGGTGCCTCGCAACTCCCATGGAGACTGGCCTCTCCTGAGGCCACAGGGGAGGGTCCCTGGGATCCCCATCGTAACTCGAGAGAACCCCACCACACTCGAGAAAAACCAGAAGCTTCTCCCCTGCAGGGAGGGTGAGTCCCTTGTCCACTGCAGCATCTCGGGGGAAATCACCCCTTCCCTATTGGACCTCGAAAGTCTCCTTCATACCCTTTTTGTGACCCAGGAAGTTCCCCTCCCAAACCTACCCCACGTGAGAGGAAACCCAAGGGTCCCGCTGCGACTCAAGAGGAGCCCCATTTTCCCCTGCTGAGCACCAGATGTGGAGTCCTTTCCCTGCTCCATCGGGAAAGGTTTTCCGGTGCTTCTCTCGCATCCCAAGAGGAGGCCTCCCATCAGGAGAGTCGGTAGGAGCCTCAAGTGTCTGACCACCACTCCCCAAGGTTTCCAAATGCCTGGTCCACTCCAGATGAACATGACTGCCCTGCACTGTCTCAACTGTTACCCCGTGGCTCGATTCCAACACACTTGTACGTGAGACAGCCCTGGCATATCTCGAAGGCAAGCCACAGATCACTGACTCCACTTTAGTGGGAGCCGGACACTATTGCTGCAGTTTGGAAAGAAAGAGGCTGTGCAAGTCTCCAGTCGAGAAGAGTCCTGAATCCCCTGTATGGCTCCAGAGTACCCTCAAAACGTATGAAAGCATGAGTGAGAAAATCTCAGGCTCCCACCTCAGCACCAGACGAGGACTGAGAACCAGGAGATTACTGGGGAGGAATCCCAAGAGGCGCCTCCCAACTCCCACTGAGAATGGCTTCTTCTGAGGATACAGGGGCGGGTCCCTGGGGTCCCCGTCGTAACTTGAGAGGACCTGTCACAACTCGAGAAAATCCGGAAGCTTCTCCCCTGAAGGTGTGGTGTGGCTCTTGTCTGCAACGGCATCTCAGGGGAATTCAACCCGTCCCTCATGAACCTTGAAAGGCTCCTTCACACCCTTGCTGTAACCCAAGAAGTTCCCCGACCCACCCCTCCCCACTTGAGATGAACCCCAAGAGTCCTGCCAAGATTCAAGAAGAGCCCCGTTTTCCCTTGTTGAGCTCCAGATGTGGGGCCCTTTCCCTGCTCCATCAGGAAAGGTTTTGCAGTGATCCCCTCCCGTCCCAAGAGGAGGTGCTCGCACATGGAAAGTTGGGAGGAGTCTCACAGGTTGGTCCACCATTTCCCAAGACCCCAAAAGCCTCGTCCACTTCAGATGATCCTGACTGCCCTGCACTGCCTCGACTGTGACCCTGAGGCTCAACTCCGGCACACTGGCACGTGTGACAGCCCAAGGGTACCTCGAGAGCAAGCCATAGATCCCTGTATCCACTTGACAGGGACCCGGACACTGTTACTGCAGTTTGGAAGGGAAGAGGCCGTGCTCGTCTCCAGTCGAGATGAGGCCTGACTCCGCTCTGCGGGCTTGAGGGGAGGCCCAATACAAACGTCAGCACGGGCGAGACAATTTCAGGATGCAGCCTCAGCACCAGAAAGGGACTGAGGACTTGGCTTCACTGGGGAGGAATCCCAAGATGTGCCTCTCCCCTCGCATGGAGACTGGCCTATCCTGGGGCCACAGGGGCGGATCCCTGTGATCTCTGTCGTAACTCGAGAGGACTCCACTGCAACTAGAGAAAAACAGAAGCTTCACCCGTGCAGGCAGAGTGAGGCCCTTGTCTGCTGGGGCTTCCCGGGTGAAATCACCCGTTCCCTATTGAATCTCGCAATGTTCTTTTATACCTTTGCTATGACACAAGATGTTCCGCGCCCCACATGTCCCCACTCAAGAGGACAGCCAAGGGACCTGCGGCGATTCAAGAGGAGCTCCATTTTCCCATGCTTAGCTCCAGATGAGGCGCCCTTTCCCTGCTACATCAGGAAAGGGTTCCAGGCTCCCCCCTCGCAACCCAAGAAGACACACTCACAACAGACGAGTCCAGAGAAGCCTCAGGCATCACGTCACATTTCCGCAAGACACCCAAATGCTTAGTCCACTCCAGATGAATCTGACTGTTGTGCACTGCCTCGACTGTCACCCGAAGTTCGACTCCTACGCACTGGCACGTGTGATAGCCCTGGGGTACCTTGAGGTCAAGTCCCTGCTCCCTGTATCTGCTCGACCGGGACCCGCACACTGTTGCTGCAGTTGGGGAGGAAAGCGGCTGTGCATGTCTCCAGGCAAGACTAGGCCTGACTCCCCTATGTGGGCTCCAGGGGAACCCCAAGACCTTTGTCAGCAAGGGCGAGGCAAGCAACGGCTCTGGGCTCAGCACCAGACGAGGACTGAGGACCCAGCTACGTCTCGGGAGGTATCCCCACAGGGGCCTCCCAACTCGCATGGAGACTGGCCTCTCCTGAGGCCACAGGGGCAGGTCCCTGGTGTCCCCTTCGCAACTCCAGGGGACCCCGCTTCAACGTGAGAAAAACCAGAAGCGTCTCCCTGCAGGGAGGGTGAGACCCTTGTTCACTGCAGCAACTCGGGGGAAATTACCCCTTCCCTCTTGGACCTCGAACGGCTCCTTCATACCATTTTTGTGACCTAGGAGTTTCCCTGCCCCAATCGTCCCAAATCAAGAGGAACCCCGAGGGACCCACCGTGACTCAAGAGGAGCCTCGATTTCCCCTGCTGAGCTCCAGATGAGGGGCCTTTACCTGCTCCATTGGGAAAGGATTTCCGGCGCTCCCCTCGCATCCCAAGAGGTGGCCTCGCATCAGGAGAGTCGGGGGGAGCCTCAGGTGTCCAATCACCACTTCCTAAGATCTTAAAATGCCTCGTCCACTACAGATGAACATGACTGCCCTGCACTGTCTTGACTGTCACCCCGAAGCTCGACTTCCAGCACACTGGCCCGTGAGACAGACCTGGAGTACCTAGATGGCAAGCCACAGATCCCTGTGTCCACTTGACGGGGAGCCAGACACTGCCACTGCATTTGGGGAAGAAAGAGGCCATGAAATTCTCCAGTCGAGAAGAGGCTTTACTCACCTGTCGGGGCTCCAGAGTAACCCCAAGACCTATGAAAGCATGAGCGAGGAAATCTCAGGTTCTGACCTCATCACCAGACGAGGACTGAGGACCCGGCTATGACTGGGGAGGAATCTCCAGGGGCGCATCACAACTCGCACTGACAATGGCCTCTCCTGAGGATACTGCGATGGGTCCCTGGGGTCCCCGTCGTACTTCGAGAGGACTCCACCGAAACTCAAGAAAAACTGGAAGATTCTCCCCTGCAGGCGTGGTGTGGTCCTTGTCTGTAATGGCATCTCAGGGGAATTCACCCCGTGCCTCGTGGACCTCGAAAGGCTCCTTCACACCTTTGCTCTGACCCAAGAAGTTCACCGCCCCACCCGTTCCAAATCGAGAGGAACCTCAAGGGTTCTGCCAAGACTGAAGAGGTACCCAGTTTTCCCCTGCTGAACTCCAGATGAGGGGCCCCCTCCCTTCTCCGTCGGGAAAGGTTTTGCGGTGTTCCCCTCCCATCCCAAGAGGAGGTGTTCGCACCTGGAAAGTCGAGACGATTCGCACAGTTTGGGCGACCATTTCCCAAGACCCCCAAATGCCTCGTCCACTTCAGATGAACGTGACTGCCCTGCACTGCCTCGACTGTAACCCAAGAAGTGACTCCAGCACACTGGCACGTGTGACAACCCTAGGGTACCTCGAGCACAAGCCATAGATCCCTGTATCTGCTGGACAGGTACCCGGACACTGTTACTGCAGTTGGGAAGGAAAGCGGCCATGCATGTCTCCAGTAGACACGATGGCTGACTCCACTGTGCGGTCTCCAGTGGAAGCCCAATACAAATGTCAGCACGGGCGAGGCAATCTCAGGCTGCAGCCTCAGCACCAGAAGGGGACTGAGGACTTGGCGCCACTAGGGAAAAATCCCCAGATTTGCCTCGCCCCTGGCATGGAGACTGGCCTAAACTGGGGCCACCGGGGCAGATCCTTGTGGTCCCCATCGTAACTGGACAGGACAGTGCCACAACTCGGGAAAAACCAGAAGCTTCACTCTTCCAGGCAGAGTGAAGCTCTTGTCCGCTGCGGCATCCCGGGGGAAATGACCCATTCCCTCTTGCACCTCGAAATGCTCTTTCACACCCTTGCTGTGACCCAAGAAGTTCCTCGCCCCACACGTCCCCACTCGAGAGGACCCCTAAAGGTCCCGCCGTGACTCAAGAGGAGCTCCATTTTCCCATGCTGAACTCCAGATGTGGGGCCCTTTGCCTGCTCCATCGGGAAAGGGTTCCCGGATCCCCCCTCACATCGCAAGAGGAGGCACTCACACCAGGTGTGTCCAGAGAAGCCTCAGGCGTCATGTAACATTTCCACAAGACCCCCAAATGCCTTGTACACTTCACATGAATCTGACTGTCCTGCACTTCCTCGACTGTCACCTCGAGGCTCGACTCCGGCACACTGGCACGTGTGATAGCCCTGTGGTACCTCGAGGTGAAGCCACTGATCACTGTATCCACTCAACAGGGATCCGGACACTGTTGCTGCAGTTGGGGAAGCACACGGCTGTGATGTACCCAGGTGAGAAGAGGCCTGACTCCACTATGGGGACTCCAGGGAAACCCCAAGACCTATGTCAGCATGGACGAGGCAAATACTGGCTCTGGTCTCAGCACCAGATGAGGACTGAGGACCCGGCGACGTCTCAGGAGAAATCCCCACAGTGCCTCGCAACTCGCATGGAGACTGGCCTCTCCTGAGGCCACAGGGGCGGGTCCCTGGGTTCCCCATCATAACTCGAGAGGACCCCACCGCAACTCGAGAAAAACCAGAAGCTTCTCCCCTGCAGGGAGGGTGAGTCCCTTGTCCACTGCAGCATCTCAGGGGAAATCACCCCTTCCCTATTGGACCTCGAAAGGCTCCTTCATACCCTTGTTGTGACCTAGGAAGTTCCTCTCCCGAACCGACCCCACTCGAGAGGAACCCCGATGGGCCCGCTGCGACTCAAGAGGATCCCCGTTTTCCCCTGCTGAGCTCCAGATGTGGGACCCTTTTCCTGCTCCATCGGGAAAGGTTTTCCGGTGCTCGCCTCCCATCCCAAGAGGAGGCCTCGCATCAGGAGAGTCGGGAGGAGCCTCAGGTGTGTGACCACCACTCCCCAAGATCCCAAAATGCCTCGTCCACTCCAGATGAATATGACTGCCCTGCAGTGTCTCGACTGTTACCCCGAAGCTCGATTCCAACACACTTGCACATGATACAGCCCTGGAGTACCTTGATGGCAAGCCACGGATTCCTGAGTCCGCTTGATGGGGAGCCAGACACTGTCGCTGCAGTTGGGGAAGAAACAGGCAGTGCAGGTCTCCAGGCGAGAAGAGGCACAGGCCCCCTGTGGGGGCTCCAGAGTAACCTCAAGTCCTATCAAAGCATGAGCAAGGAAATCTCAGGCTCCGACCTCAGCACCAGACGAGGACTGAGGACACGGCGATGACTGGGGAGGAATCCCAAGAGGCGCCTTGGAACTGGCACTGAGAATGGCCTCTCGTGAGGACAAATGGGCGGGTCCCTGTGAATGCCGTCGTAACTCGAGAGGACCCAGCACCAACTCGAGAAAATCAAAAGCTTCACCCTTGCAGGTGGAGTGAGTCCCTTGACCGCTGTGGCATCTTGGAGGAAATCACCCGGTCCCTCTTGGACCTCAAAATGCTCTTTCACACCCTTGCTGTGACCCATGAAGTTCCCCTCCCCACACATCCCCACTCGAGAGGACCGCCGAGGGTCTCGCAGTGACTCAAGAGGAGGTCCATTTTCCCCTGCTCAACTCCAGTTGAGGGGCCCTTGACCTACTCCATCGGGAAAGGGTTCTCGGCTCTCCCCTCACATCCAAAGTGGAGGCACTCACAGAAAGCGAGCCCAGACAAGCCTCAGGCGTCAGGTCATATTTCCGAAAGACCCCCAAATGCCTCGTCCACTTCAGATGAATCTGACTGCCCTGCACTGCCTTGACTGTAATGCCAAGGCTCGACTCTGTAACACTGGCACGTGTGTCAGTACTAGGGTACCTGAAGTGGAAGCCATAGATCCCTGTATGTGCTCGACAGGGACCCGGACACTGTTACAGCAGTTTGGAAGGAAACCGTCCGTGTAACTGTCCAGTCGAGACGAGGGCTGACTCCCCTCTGCAGGCTCCAGAGGAAGCCCAAAACAAATGTCATAACGGGCGAGGCAATCTCAGGCTGCAGCCTCAGCACCAGAAGGGGACTGAGGACTTGGCGCCACTAGGGAGGAATCCCCAGATGTACCTTGCCCCTGGCATGGAGACTGGCCTATCCTGGGGCCACAGGGGCACATCCCTGTGGTCCTTGGCTTAACTCGAGAGGACCATGCCACAACTCGAGAAAAACAAGAAGCTTCACTCTTCCAGGCAGAGTGAGGATCTTGTCTGCTGTGGCATTCCGGGGGAAATCACCTGTTCCCACTTGGATCTCAAAATGCTCTTTCACACCCTTGCTGTGACACAAGAAGTTCCTCGCCCCACACATCCCCACTAGAGAGGACCCCCGAAGGTCCTGCCGTGACTCAAGACGAGCTCCATTTTCCTTGTTCAACTCTAGATGAGGGGCCCTTACCCTGCTCCATCTGGAAAGGGTTCCCGGCTCTCCCCTCACATCCCAATGGGAGGCACTCACACAAGGCGAGTGCAGAAAAGCCTCAGGCGTTGGGTCACATTTCCACAAGACCCCCAAATGCCTAGTCCACTCCAGTTGAATCTGACTGTCCTGCACTGCCTCGATTGTCACCCCGAGGCTCGACTCCGGCATACTGGTACGTGTGATAGCCCTGAGGTACCTCGAGGTCAAGCCACTGATCCCTGTATCCACTCAACAGGGACCCGGAAAGTGTTGCTGCAGTTGGGGAGGAAAGCGGCTGTGCACGACCTCAGGCGAGATGAGGCCTGACTCCCCTATGGGTGCTCAAGGGGAAACACAAGATTTATGTCAGGGTTTGCGAGGTAAGCACAGGCTCCAGCCTCCGCACCAGACGAGGACTGAGGACCCGGCAAAGTCTAGGGAGGAATTCCCACAGGTGCCCCGCAACTCGCATGGAGACTGGCCTCTACCAAGGCCACAGGGCCGGGTCACTGGGGTCCCCGTGGTAACCCGAGAGGACCTAGCCTCAACTCGAGAATAACCAGAAACTTCTCCCCTGCAGGGAGGTTGAGTCCCTTGTCTACTGCAGCATCTCGGGGGAAATCACCCCTTCCCTCTTGGACCTCGAAAGTTTCCTTCATACCCTTGTTGTGACCTAGGAAGTTCCCCGTCCCAACCGTCCCCACTCAAGAGGAAACCCAGGGTCCCGCCATGACTCAAGAGTAGCCCCGGTTTCCCCTGCTGAGCTCCAGATGAGGGGCCCTTTCCCTGCTCCATCAGGAAAGGTTTTCCGGAGCTCCCCTCGCATCCCAAGAGGTGGCATCGCATCAGGAGAGTCGATAGGAACATCAGGTGTCTGACCACAACTCCCCAAGACCCACAAATGCCTTGTCCACTCCAGATGAACTTGATTGCCCTACACTGTCTCGACTGTCACCCCGAGGCTCGAATCCCAACACACTGGACAGTGAGACAGCCCTGGAGTACATCGATGGCAAGCCACAGATCTCTGTGTCCGCTTTACGGAGAGCTGGACAGTATCGCTGCAGTTGGGGAGAAAGAGGCCGTGCAAGTCTCCACAGGAGAAGNAGTGAGACAGCCCTGGAGTACATCGATGGCAAGCCACAGATCTCTGTGTCCGCTTTACGGAGAGCTGGACAGTATCGCTGCAGTTGGGGAGAAAGAGGCCGTGCAAGTCTCCACAGGAGAAGAGGGCTGACTCCCATATTGGGGCTCCAGAGTAACCTCAAGACCTATGAAAGCATGAGCGAGGAAATCTCAGGCTCCGAACTCAGCACCAGATGAGGATTGAGGATGCAGCGATGACTGGGGAGGAATCCCCAGAGGCGCCTGGCAACTGGCACTGATAATGTCATCTCCTGAGGATACAGGGGCAAGTCCCTGGGGTCCCCATCATAACTCAAGAGGACCCTGCCTCAACTCGAGGAAAACCGGAAGATTCTCACCTGCAGGCATGATGCGGCCCTTGTCCACAAGGGCATCTTAGGGGAATTCACCCCATCCCTGGTTGACCACGAAAGGCTCCTTCACACCCTTGCTGTGACCCAAGAAGTACCCCGCCCAACCCGTCCCCACTCGAGAGGAGCCCCAAGTGTCCCGTCAAGACTCGAGGAGCCCCGTTTTCCCCTGCTGAACTCCAGATGATGGGCCCTTTCCCTGCTCCATCGGGAAAGGTGTCACGGTGTTCCCCTCACATCTCAAGAGGAGGTGCTCGCATCTGGAAAATTGGGAGGAGTCTCTCAGGTTGGGCCACCATTCCCCAAAACCCCCAA
>SJYW01003737.1:0-16544 GCA_006410735.1 Raphicerus campestris
GTTGAGCTTTAAGCCAACTTTTTCACTCTCCTCTTTTACTTTCATCAGGAGGCTTTTTAGTTCCTCTTCACTTTCTGCCGTAAAAAGGCAAAAAGATATGACACCTAAAGATGAGCCCCATAGTTTGGAAGGTGTCCAGTATGCTACTGGGGAAGAGCAAGGGCAGTTACCTCTGCAGGCCTCGCTCCTCTTATACTCACTGATATCAACACAAGTTCAGTTTAAAAAATGCAAGCAAACAATCCACAGAAAATAGACTCATGCACAAAATATCCTTGCGGCTCTCTACAGGAACATTTGTAGCAACTTTAACACTTTTAAACATTCATCAATAGAAAAATGGATGGATTGTGTAATATGGATATAGACTGTTACTCCATAACTCATTTATTTTGTGACTAAGAGTGTTTTTACCTGTTAATCTCCCTCACTATTTCATTCACCCTTGCCTCCCTCTGGCAACTACCTGTTTGTTTTCTTTATCTGTGAGTCTGTTTTTTATTTGTTTGTTCATTTGTCCTTTTAGATCCCACATGTAAGTGAAATCATATGGGATTTGTCTTTGTCAACTTATTTCACTTAACATAATGCCCTCTGGATCCACCCATGTTGTCATAAATGCTAAGATTTCATGAAGTATAATCACTGGATTGTATGGCAGTTCTATGTTTAATTTTTGAGGACTCTCCATATTGTTTTTTTATAGTGGCTGCACCAATTTACATTCTTCCCAACAATGCATGAGGATTCTCTTTTTTCCATATCCTCCTCAACACTTGTTCTTTGTTGCCTTTGACGGTACCCATTCTGACAGGTGTGAGGTGATATCTCATTGTGATTTTGATTTGCCTTTCCCTGATGGTTAGTGATACCGAACATCTTTTCATGTGCCTCTTGGCCATCTGTATGTCTTCTTTGGAAAAATGTCTATCAAGTTCTTTGCCCATTTTTTAATTGGGTTTTTGGAATTTTTGATGTTGAATTTTAAGACTTCTATGTTTATTTTGGATATAGACCCCTTATCAGATGTATCATTTGCAAATATCTTCACCCATTCAGTAGGTGGCCTTTTCATTTTGTTGATCACTTCTTTTGCTGTGATAAAGCTTTAGTTTGATGTTGTCCCACTAGTTTATTTTTTACTTTATTTCTCTTGCTTGAGAAGACATAACCAAAAAATATTTCTAAAGACAATGTCAAAGAGTGTACACTGTCTTTGTTTTCATCTAGTTTTATGGTTTTAGGTCTTTACGTCTTTAATATATTCTGAGTTTATTTTTTTATATGGTGTGAGAAAATAGTCCTGTTTGATTCATTTCCATGTTGCAGACCAGTTTTCCTAACACTATTGAAAAGTCTGTCTTTCCCCCATTGTATATTCTTGCCTCCTTTGTGTGGATTAACTGACCTTACCAGTGTGGGTTTATTTCTCATCTCTTGATTCTGTTCCACTGACCGATATGTCTGTTTTTGTGCCAGTATCATACTATTTTGATTCCTGTCACTTTGTAGTATAGTATGAAATCTGGCTTTGTTCTTTCTTAAGATTGTTTTGCCCACTTGGGGTCTTTTGTGTTTCCATACAACTTTTAGAATTCCCTATTCTAATACTGTGAAAAATGCCATTGATCTTTTGATATGGATTCTGTTGAATCTGTAGGTTGCCTTGGGTAATATGGTCATTTTAATAATGCTAATTATCCCAATCCATGAGCATAGTATATCTTTTCATTTGTGTCATCTTTCATTTCTTTCATTAACCTTGTAATTTTCTGAGTACAGGTCTTTTAACCCCTGGTTTGATTTATTCCTAGGTATTTTATTCTTTTTGATGCAATTGTGAATGGGATTGCTTTCATAATTTCACTTTCTGATAGTTCACTGTTAGTTTATAGAAGTGCAACAGATTTCTGTATGTTAATTTTGTATTCTGCAACTTTACTAAATTCATTGATGAGTTCTAATAGTTTTTTAGTGGCATCTTGAGGACTGTGTACATAGTGTTATGTTATCTGCAAACCGACAGTTTTACTTCGTTTCTTATTTCTTTTTTTTAAAATTATGAAAGTATGATAACACGGTTACAGGAGACAGAAAATACAGGACAAAGTTACATATAATTCTGCTATGTATTCCAATTATTTTTTAAGTAGATAAATTAAGATTTTTTTGCTTTTGAATTGTGAGTCTTGAGAGTCCCTTGGACTGCAAGGAGATCAAACCAGTCAATCTGAATGGAAGTCAACCCTGAATATCCATTAGAAGGACTGATGGTAAAGCTGAAGCTCCAATACTTTGGCCACCTGATGTGAACAGGCAACTCATTGGAAAAGACCCTGATGCTGGGAAAGATTGAAGGCCAAAGAAGAAGGAGGGAGGCAGAGCATGAGATGGTTGGAATGCATCATTGACTTAATGGACACGAGTCTGAGAAACTCTGGGAGATAGTGAAGGGGAGTCTGGCGTTGCAGAGTTGGATGTGATTTAGTTACTGAACAAACACAACAAAATTAAGATTTTTAGTTGGAGTTTCAATATCAAACTCTCAAAAATCAATAGAATGAATATAGAGAAAAGTAGGATATAGTAGACCTAAAAAGCACTATAAACCAATTCAACATATTTATGCAATTTTCACACAATAGTAGGATACAAATCCTATTCAAGTTCCCATAGACTATAAACTAGGAGATACTGGGACATATACAGGGACATAAAACAAGGTGCAAAAATTTCATGGTCTTGTAGTAGTCTCATGATCTTTTTTATTTCTGTGGTGTCCATTGTAACTTCTCCTTTTAATTCAGCATTTTTAAATTTGGCCCCCTTTTCTTTTTTTCTTCATGAATTTGGCTCAAGGTTTATCAATTTTATTTTTTCAAAGAAACAGCTATTACTTTTACTGATCTTTTCTATTGTTTTTAATCTCTATTTCATTTATTTCTGAGGATCTGTTCTGATCTTCATTATTTCTTTCCCTTTACTAACTTTGGGTTCATTTGTTCTTCATTTTCTAGTCCCTTTAGATAAGGTTAGGTTGTTTATTTGTGATTTTTCTTATTTCCTGATGTAGGATTTTACTGTTATAAAATTCTTTTTTAGAACTCCTTTGCTGTGTACCATACATTTTGGATCATCTTGGTTTCATTTGTTTCCAGATATTTTTAAGTTTTCTCTTTGATTTATTCAGTGATCTATTGGTTGTTTAGTAGCATATTGTTTAGCCTCCAAGGGTTTGTGTTTTTTTGCAATTTTTTTCTTGTATCTGGTATCTAGCCTCATACATTTGTGGTCAGAAGACATGCTTGAAATGACTTCAGTCTACTAAATTTATTTGGACTTGTTTTGAGGTCTAGCGTTTGGTCTGTCCTAGAGAATGTTCTGGGCTTCCCTGGTGGCTCACTGGTAAAGAATCCTCCTGCAATGCAAGAGCCCCAGGAGATAAGGGTTCAATCCCTGGGTTGGGAAAATCCCCTAGAGGAGGACATGGCAACTCACTGCAGTATTCTTGCCTGGAGAATCTCATGGACAGAGGAGCCTGGTGGACTACAGTCCCTAGGCATGCAAAGAGTTGGACATGACTAAAGTGATTTAGCATTTACTCAGAGAATGTTCTGCGCACACTTGAAAATTTTTCAGGCCAGAAAACTGGTGTGGATCCCTTCCCTAGAGGATCTTCCAAACTGAGGGATTGAACCCTGGTCTCCTTCACTGCAGCTGGATTCTTTACCAGCTGAGCCATCAGGGAAGCCCAAGAATACAGGAATGAGTAGCCTATCCCTTCTTGGGCAGATCTTCCTGATCCAAGAATTGAACTGGGGTCTCCTGCTTTGCAGGCAGATTCTTTGCTAGCTGAACTACTAGAGAAGTCCAAAGTATGTGTATGCTGCTGCTTTTGAATGAAATGTTCTGTATGTATACCTATTACCTCCCTTTGCTGTAATGTATTATTTAAGGCTTGTGTTTCCTTGTTGATTTTATGTATGATCTGTCCATTGTTGTAGGTGGAGTGTTAGAGTCCTCTAATATTATTGTGTTACTGTCAATTTTCCCCTTTATGTTTGTTAATATATGATTTATTTATTTAGCTGCTCTCATGTTGTATGCATATATATCTTCAATTATTATATTCTCTTGTTGGATTGATCCTTTGAGCTCATGTAATGTCTTTATATCTTGTTACAGTCTTTGTTTTAAAGTCTATTTTTCTGATGTATGTATTGCTAGTCCAGTTAAGCTATTTCAAATTCTGAAAGATGATGCTGTGAAAGTGCTGCACTCAATATGCCAGCAAATTTGGAAAACTCAGCAGTGGCCACAGGACTGGAAAAGGTCTGTTTTCATTCCAATCCCAAAGAAAGGCAATGCCAAAGAATGCTCAAGCTACCACACAGTTGCACTCATCTCACACTGTAGTAAAGAGATGCTTAAAATTCTCCAAGCCAGGCTTCAGCAGTACATGAACTGTGAACTTCCAGATCTTCAAGCTGGTTTTAGAAAAGGCAGAGGAACCAGAGATCAAATTGCCAACATCCGCTGGATCATGGAAAAAGCAAGAGAGTTCCAGAAAAACATCTATTTCTGCTTTATTGACTATGCCAAAGCCTTTGACTCTGTGGATCACAATAAACTGTGAAAAATTCTGAAAGAGATGGGAATACCAGACCACCTGACCTGTCTCTTGAGAAACCTATATGCAGGTCAGAAAGCAACAGTTAGAACTGGACATGGAACAACAGACTGGTTACAAATAGGAAAAGGAGTACGTCAAGGCTGTATACTGTCACCCTGTTTATTTAACTTATATGCAGAGTACATCATGAGAAATGCTGAGCTGGAAGAAGCACAAGCTGGAATCCAGATTGCCGGGAGAAATATCAATAACCTCAGACATGCAGATGACACCACCCTTATGGCAGAAAGTGAAGAGGAACTGAAAAGCCTCTTGTTGAAAGTGAAAGAGGAGAGCGAAAAAGTTGGCTTAAAGCTCAACATTTAGAAATCGAAGATCATGGCATCCGGTTCCATCCCTTCATGGCAAATAGATGGGGAAACAGTGAAAACAGTGGCTGACTTTATTTTTCTGGGCTCCAAAATCACTGCAGATGGTGACTGCAGCCATGAAATTAAAAGATGCTTACTCATTGGAAGGAAAGTTATGACCAACTTAGGCAGCATATTAAAAAGCAGAGACATTACTTAGCCAACAAAGGTCTGTTTAGTCAAGGCTATGGTTTCTCCAGTGGTCATGTATGGACATGAGAGTTGGACTATAAAGAAATCTGAGTGCAGAAGAACTGATGCTTTGAACTGTGGTGTTGAAGAAGACTCTTGAGAGTCTGTTGGACAGCAAGGAGATCCAACCAGTCCATCCTAAAGGAGATCAGTCCTGGGTGTTCATTGGAAAGACTGATGCTGAAGCTGAAACTCCAATACTTTGGCCACGTCATGAAAAGAGTTGACTCATTGGAAAAGACCTTGATGCTGGGAAAGATTGAGGGCAGGAAGAGAAGGGACAACAGAGGATGAGATGGCTGGATGGCATCACCGACTCGATGGACATGTATTTAAGTGAACTCCGGGAGTTGGTGATGGACAGGGAGGCCTGGCGTGCTGCCATTCATGGGGTCGCAAAGAGTCAGACACGACTGAGCGAGTGAACTGAACTGAACTGATGTACTTATTGCCATTTTGTTAACTGTTTGGAGGTTGTTTTTGTGGTTCATTTTTGTTCCTTTTTCCCTTTGCTCTTTCCCCTTGTGATTTGATGTCTATTTTAGCATTATCTTTGTATTCCTTTTTCTTTTTTGTGTGTATATCTATCAAAAGTTTTTGGTCTGTGTTCCCATAAGGTTTACATATTAACAGACTGTATATGGTTGGCTGGTGGTTTAGTCACTAAGTTGGGAACCCCATGGACTGTAGCCTGCCAGGTTCCTCTGTCCATGGGATTTCCAAGGTGAGAATACTGGAGTGGGTTGCTGTTTCCTTCTCTAGAGGATCTTCCTGACCTAGGGATTGGACCCAGGTCTCCTACATTACAGGTGGAATCTTTATTGAATGAGCCTCCAGGGAGAGCCTGTGTATATAGGGAATTATTTTAAGTTGATGATCTCTTAAGTTTGATCGCATTTGACCCTGCATTTTTTACTGCCCCCATCTCTCCTGTTTAATGCTTTTGATATCACATTTTACATCTTTTTTTTTTTTTTTGCTTATCTCTTAACTGCTTATTGTGGATATAGATGATTTTACCATTTTTGTCTTTTAACCTTCCTTTTATCTGTGTATGTGATTCACATATTACCTTTACTGTATATTTGCTTTACCAATTTTTTTTGGTAATTCTTATATTTCTAGTTATAATCTTTTCCTCCATTTGGAAAAGTCCCTTTAACATTTCTTATAATGCTAGTTTAGTGGTGCTGAACTCTTTTAGCTTTTGTTTGTCTGTAAAACTCTACCTCTACATATAACCTGAATAATAGCTCTGTTTAGTAGAATATTCTTGGCTTTGGGCTTTTTCCTTCCATTGCTCTAAATATATCGTGACACTCTTAGCCTGCAAAGCTTTTGCTAAAAAGTAATCTGACAGTCTTACGGAAGTTCTCTTGAATGCAACTGGTTACTTTTTCCATGCTGCTGTTATGGAATTGTTATTATGGATTGTCTATTTATCATGTTTTTTTGCCATTTTAATTACATGGTGGATCTCTTTGGTTTGATCTTGTTTAGGACTCTGTGGTTCCTAGGCCTGGTTGGCTGTTTCCTTTCCCAGGTTAGGGACATTCTGGCTAATCTTTAGATATAGGCTTTGAAGTTTCTCTTGCTCTCCTTCTGGGACCTCTGTAACGCGAGTGTTAATATTTTTGATGTCATTCCAGAAGTCTTGAAAACTGTCCTTGTTTTTTAAAAATTCTTTCTTTTTTTGGTTCAGTTTGGGTGTTTTCACTATTCTGCCACTTCACTGATTTATTCCTGTCTTCTAATCTACTGTTGATTTTTCTAGACTCTTTAATTTCAGTTATTGTGCTCTTCAGCTCTGTTTGGTTCTTCTTTCTATATTCTAACTGTTTGTTAAACTTACCACTGTGTTCACCCATTCTTCTCCTAAGTTCATTGAGTGTATCTACAATCATTACTTTGAACTCTTTATTGGGGTAAATTACCTCCACTTCATTTTGTCTTTTTTGGGGGGATTTATCTTGTTCCTTCATTTGGAACATATTCCTCTGTCGCTTCTGATTTTCTGGTTTTATTTTTATGTATTAGGTAGACGGGTTAGTTTTTTGATCTTGAAGAAGTAGGCTGTGTAAGAGATGTCCTTAGGGCCAGCAGGACACTGTCTTCTGGCCACCACATCTCTCTGTTCTAAGGGCGCACCCTCTGCAGACTGCATGCTCCCGTTGTGGTAGGGCCCGCTACACAACTGAATATGGTTGGGTCCCAGAAGGTCCCCAGGCTGGTGCTGGCCCACTGATGGGTGGGGCCCAGAACCTCCCCAGGCTGGTGCTGGCCCACTGATGGGTGGGGCCCAGAACCTCCCCAGGCTGGTGCTGGCTTGCTGGTTGGTTAGAAAGATCCTAGGGTGACAAGAGTGGGGCTTGGGTGGGCCTAGCTGGAATCTTAATTTATTTTAATTTACATTTTTTAAAAAGTATCTTTTGACTAATGACATATTTCCCCTTTTTGTATTTACTGTACTCTTGAAAGCACTTTATTCTCCTTGACTTTATTCTGCTTGATTAAGCTGTTTATACGGAGAAGGCAATGGCATCCCACTCCAGTACTCTTGCCTGGAAACTCCCATGGATGGAGGAGCCTGGTGGGCTGCAGTTCATGGGGTCGCTGAGTCAGACATGACTGAGCGACCTCACTTTCACTTTTCACTTTCATGCATTGGAGAAGGAAATGGCAACCCACTCCAGTGTTCTTGCCTGGAGAATCCCAGGGATGGCGGAGCCCAATGGGCTGCCGTCTGTGGGGTCGCACAGAGTTGGACATGACTGAAGCGACTTAGCAGCAGCAGCAGCAGCAAGCTGTTTATCAAAATGCTTTTGGGTTGACAATTCTGATACTGTTAGCATGATTTTTTGCATCCTTTTTTTTTTTTTTTCAGCCCGTTTGTGTCTTTATAATGAATGGAACTCTCATAAGCAGCATATCACTGGGCATTACTTTTATATGCAATCTGACAATCTCTGCTTTTTAATTGAAGTATAAACTCCATTTATATTTAATGTAATTATTGATTTAGCTGTGTTTCTGTCAGCTTGATATTATCTTCTATTTGCTTTTCCTCTGTTCCTCCTTACCTATTTTGGGGGGATTAATCTGCAACTTAGTGCCCCATTTTATTTCCTTGATTGACTTCTTAGCTCTGAGTCCTTATTTGTGTGTGCATGTGTATGTGTGTGTGTTTTCTAGGGCTAACACTATGCTTCCTTGGTGGCTCAGAAAGTTAAGAATCTGCTTGCAATGTGGGAGACCTGAGTTTGATTCCTGGGTCGGGAAGATCCCCTGGAGAAGGAAATGGGAACCCATTCCAGTAATCTTCCCTGGAGAGTCCCCATGGATAGAGGAACCTGGTGGGCTACAGTCCATGGAGTCGCAAAGAGTTGGGCAGCTGAGCGATGAAGCACACACAAGACTATGCTATGGTTTTGTATTTTCACGTGTGTTATTGTGTGATCATTTCTCCCTTTTTGAGAAAAGGAATTTTGTCTTAGACTTTTCTCCTATCATCAGTATTCATTCATTCAATTCATTTATCCATTCAACATATTGCTATCAAACATCTACTGTGTACCAAGGACTTCTAAGTGTTAGAAATACAACTGTGATCCACACAGATATGAAGCCAACAGTCTGCTTGGAAAAAGATGAGTAAGAAGGAAAGTTTTCCCAAAGGAGGAAACATCGGAACTAAGCCTTGAAGGCTCAACAGTGAAGTTCAGTTTTCTTCAAGTGAAGAAAATAGTGTTAGATTGTTTCAGGTTGTGGCAATAGTGATTTCAAAGACCCAGGAACAGGAGCAACTGGTAATTTGTTCAGGGAGTGGTAAGACATGCAGCGTGGCTGGAGCACAGTGTTAGATGGAGCAAATTGGGTGGGAAGTGGAGTATGGAATAGGTTGGCAAGAAGTTTAAGGAGTCCCTATGATAACTTCTATTTTTTTCGGGAATCTAGAGCTATATCCATGATATTCATGCTGTCTCTTATACACATCTAGATGTGTATAAGAGACAGGTTTAGGACTCTGTGGTTCCTAGGCCTGGCTGGCTGTTTCCTTTCCCAGGTTAGGGACATTCTGGCTAATCTTTAGATATAGGCTTTGAAGTTTCTCTTGCTCTCCTTCTGGGACCTCTGTAACGCGAGTGTTAATATTTTTGATGTCATTCCAGAAGTCTTGAAAACTGTCCTTGTTTTTTAAAAATTCTTTCTTTTTTTGGTTCAGTTTGGGTGTTTTCACTATTCTGCCACTTCACTGATTTATTCCTGTCTTCTAATCTACTGTTGATTTTTCTAGACTCTTTAATTTCAGTTATTGTGCTCTTCAGCTCTGTTTGGTTCTTCTTTCTATATTCTAACTGTTTGTTAAACTTACCACTGTGTTCACCCATTCTTCTCCTAAGTTCATTGAGTGTATCTACAATCATTACTTTGAACTCTTTATTGGGGTAAATTACCTCCACTTCATTTTGTCTTTTTTGGGGGGATTTATCTTGTTCCTTCATTTGGAACATATTCCTCTGTCGCTTCTGATTTTCTGGTTTTATTTTTATGTATTAGGTAGACGGGTTAGTTTTTTGATCTTGAAGAAGTAGGCTGTGTAAGAGATGTCCTTAGGGCCAGCAGGACACTGTCTTCTGGCCACCACATCTCTCTGTTCTAAGGGCGCACCCTCTGCAGACTGCATGCTCCCGTTGTGGTAGGGCCCGCTACACAACTGAATATGGTTGGGTCCCAGAAGGTCCCCAGGCTGGTGCTGGCCCACTGATGGGTGGGGCCCAGAACCTCCCCAGGCTGGTGCTGGCCCACTGATGGGTGGGGCCCAGAACCTCCCCAGGCTGGTGCTGGCTTGCTGGTTGGTTAGAAAGATCCTAGGGTGACAAGAGTGGGGCTTGGGTGGGCCTAGCTGGAATCTTAATTTATTTTAATTTACATTTTTTAAAAAGTATCTTTTGACTAATGACATATTTCCCCTTTTTGTATTTACTGTACTCTTGAAAGCACTTTATTCTCCTTGACTTTATTCTGCTTGATTAAGCTGTTTATACGGAGAAGGCAATGGCATCCCACTCCAGTACTCTTGCCTGGAAACTCCCATGGATGGAGGAGCCTGGTGGGCTGCAGTTCATGGGGTCGCTGAGTCAGACATGACTGAGCGACCTCACTTTCACTTTTCACTTTCATGCATTGGAGAAGGAAATGGCAACCCACTCCAGTGTTCTTGCCTGGAGAATCCCAGGGATGGCGGAGCCCAATGGGCTGCCGTCTGTGGGGTCGCACAGAGTTGGACATGACTGAAGCGACTTAGCAGCAGCAGCAGCAGCAAGCTGTTTATCAAAATGCTTTTGGGTTGACAATTCTGATACTGTTAGCATGATTTTTTGCATCCTTTTTTTTTTTTTTTCAGCCCGTTTGTGTCTTTATAATGAATGGAACTCTCATAAGCAGCATATCACTGGGCATTACTTTTATATGCAATCTGACAATCTCTGCTTTTTAATTGAAGTATAAACTCCATTTATATTTAATGTAATTATTGATTTAGCTGTGTTTCTGTCAGCTTGATATTATCTTCTATTTGCTTTTCCTCTGTTCCTCCTTACCTATTTTGGGGGGATTAATCTGCAACTTAGTGCCCCATTTTATTTCCTTGATTGACTTCTTAGCTCTGAGTCCTTATTTGTGTGTGCATGTGTATGTGTGTGTGTTTTCTAGGGCTAACACTATGCTTCCTTGGTGGCTCAGAAAGTTAAGAATCTGCTTGCAATGTGGGAGACCTGAGTTTGATTCCTGGGTCGGGAAGATCCCCTGGAGAAGGAAATGGGAACCCATTCCAGTAATCTTCCCTGGAGAGTCCCCATGGATAGAGGAACCTGGTGGGCTACAGTCCATGGAGTCGCAAAGAGTTGGGCAGCTGAGCGATGAAGCACACACAAGACTATGCTATGGTTTTGTATTTTCACGTGTGTTATTGTGTGATCATTTCTCCCTTTTTGAGAAAAGGAATTTTGTCTTAGACTTTTCTCCTATCATCAGTATTCATTCATTCAATTCATTTATCCATTCAACATATTGCTATCAAACATCTACTGTGTACCAAGGACTTCTAAGTGTTAGAAATACAACTGTGATCCACACAGATATGAAGCCAACAGTCTGCTTGGAAAAAGATGAGTAAGAAGGAAAGTTTTCCCAAAGGAGGAAACATCGGAACTAAGCCTTGAAGGCTCAACAGTGAAGTTCAGTTTTCTTCAAGTGAAGAAAATAGTGTTAGATTGTTTCAGGTTGTGGCAATAGTGATTTCAAAGACCCAGGAACAGGAGCAACTGGTAATTTGTTCAGGGAGTGGTAAGACATGCAGCGTGGCTGGAGCACAGTGTTAGATGGAGCAAATTGGGTGGGAAGTGGAGTATGGAATAGGTTGGCAAGAAGTTTAAGGAGTCCCTATGATAACTTCTATTTTTTTCGGGAATCTAGAGCTATATCCATGATATTCATGTTATTAATGTTCACTAATTGAATGACTGAAGAGGTTTTGAACAGAATTGTTGCCTGTAAACCATGTGCCTTGTCCAGTTGTCTATAATGCCTATTTTCACTTTGGGAGATTTGTCTTTTGGAGGTGAAGACATTTTGATTTTCAAATCCTGTTATTAAAAGAGAATATATTATTCCAGAGGAGTGCTTTCTGTAACATAACATAAGCAAAGAATTTTCCAAGGTTATTGGAGAAGAGAGTGTGCATCCATTTACCTACACCCAGGGACGGGGGAGCCTGGTGGGCTGCCGTCTGTGGGGCTGCACAGGGTTGGACACGACTGAAGTGACGCAGCAGCAGCAGCAGCAGCAGCAGCAGATTGCCTCAGATGAGAAAGTGCTCCTCATTTTATGTATATTCTTCCCCTGCCCAGTTTTATTGAGATGTAATTGCTCTGTAACATCGTGTAATATTTAGGTGTACAATGTGTTATTTTTCTGTTTTTTAAATTTATTTTTAATTGGACGATAATTGCTTTACAATATTGTGTTAGTTTTCGCCATACATCAATGTAAATCAGCCATAGGTATACATATGTCCCTTCCCTCTTCAACCCCCCTTCCACCTCCCCTCCATCCCACCCCTCTGGGTTGTCAGAAAGCATCAAGCAATGTGTCAGTTTGACACATGTATATATTACAAAGTGATTATCACAGTAGCATTAGTTAAGTCCTCTATCTATTCTCATAATTACCAGTTCTTTTTTATGGTGAGAACACTTAACGTCCACTCCTAGCAAATTTCAAGTGTATAATACAGTATTGTAAAGTATTAGATCCCCAAAACTTATTCATCTTATCACTGGAGGTTTTTCATACTTTGACCAATAGCTCCCTATTTCTCCTGACATCCCAACCCTAACCCCTGACAATCGCTAGTCTGCTCTCTGTTCCTATGAGTTTCTGTGAGTTGGGCCTTGAATATATATATTTACTTGGCTGCATCAGGACTTAGCTGGAGCCCGCGGGCTCTTTATCGCACCATGTGAGGCCTTCCGTTGCGGTGCACTGGACTTTATAGTTGCGGTGCGACAGCTCCATGGGCACGGGCTTTAGCAGTTGCATCTCGTGGGCTCTGGAATATGCACATTCAGTTGTTGCTGTGCACAAGCTTTGTTGCTTCACAGCATGTAGATCTTAGTTCCCTGACCAGGGATAGAACCTCTCCTGCATTGCAAGGTGGATTCTTAACCACTGGACCACTAGGGAAGTCCTAAGTTAGGTATTTTTAGCTTTCACACATACGTGATATCATACAGTATTTGTCTTTCTCTGACTTATTTCACTTGGCATAATGTCCTCAAGGTCTGTCCCTGTTGTCACAAATGGCAGCGTTTCCTTCTTTCTCATGGATGAATAATATTCTACTGTATATATAATTGACCCTTGAACAAAGCAGAGGTTATTGCTGCTAACCCCCCAGTGCAGTGTAAACTCATGTACAGATACCAGTGGACAACTATAAACTTGGATACCAATGGTATCCAAGGAGAACTGGTTCCAGGACCTGGCACAGATATTCAAATCTGAAGATGCCCAAATCCCATAGTCAGCCCTCTGCATTTGTGGTTCTGCATCAGTGGGTTCAACAACCCTGGATCATATAGTACTGCAGTTATTGAAAAGAACTGTATATAAACAGATGCACACAGTTCAAACTGGTTTTCTTCAATGGTAAATTATATATACACTTCATCTTCTTTATCCATTACTTAGATTGTTTCCATATCTTGAAAGTGTTAGTCACTCAGTCATGTCTGACTCTTTGTGACCCCATGGACTGTGGCCTGCTAGGCTTCTCTGTCCATGGAATTCTCCAGGCAAGAATACTGGAGAGGATAGCCTTTTCCTTCTCCAGGGGATCTTCCTGACCCAGGGAGTGAATCTGTATCTCTTACGTCTCCTACATTGGCAGACAGGTTCATTACCACTAGCGCCACCTGGGAAACCCAAGATTGCTTTATCATGCTTTATTTTACTTTCATTCTCTTAAAAAAAAAATATATATATATATATATATATATTTTAATTTGGAGACTAATTACTTTACCATATTGTAATCGTTTTGCCATACATCAACATGAATCCTCCACGAGTGTACATGTGTTCCTCGTCCTGAACCCCTCTTCCACTTCCCTCCCCATCCCATCCCTCTGGGTCATCCCAGTGCACCAGCCCCAAGCACCCTCTCTGATTCATCGAACCTGGACTGGCAATCCATTTCACATATGATAATATATATGTTTCAGTGACATTCTCCCAAATCATCCCACCATTGCCCAAAGCCGTGGTACTTTCAAAGGATAATTTCACTGAACAAATAATTCTTAATCCTTTTCTTTCATCCCTTTCAGCCACCAGGGAAGCCCTTCCATATCTTGGTTATTGTAAATGAAGCTGCCATGTACATGGGGGTGCAGATATTTCTTGGAGATACTGATTTCATTTCCCTAGGATATAGTCCCAGAAATGG
Organism: Raphicerus campestris; assembly: GCA_006410735.1. Taxonomy (NCBI): domain Eukaryota; kingdom Metazoa; phylum Chordata; class Mammalia; order Artiodactyla; family Bovidae; genus Raphicerus; species Raphicerus campestris. The sequence continues at coordinate 14,243 of SJYW01003737.1, forward strand.
GATGGTTGGATCATATGGTAGTTCTATTTTTAATTTATTGAGGAACCTTCAGACTGTTTCTATAGCGGCTGTACCACTTTATATTTCTACTAACCGTGTTTTCTGTATCTTTGTCAACACTTGGTTCCCTAGTGAATCAGATGGTAAAGAATCTGCCTGCAGTGCAGGAGACTTGGGTTTGAGCCCTGGGTCAGGAACATCCCCTGGAGAAGGGAATGGCTATCCACTCCAGTATTCTTCCCTGGAGAATCCCATGGACAGGGGAGCCTGGTGGGCTATAGTTCATGAGGTCACAAAGAACTTGACTAAGTGACTAACGTTTTCACTTCGCTTTCAATGCTTGGTTTTGTCTCGTCTTTTGGATGATAGCCATTCTCGTAGGTGAGAGGTGTTATTTCCTTGTGATTTTGATATTAATTTTTATGGTAATTAGTAATGGCAGCACCTTTTCACATACTTTATGACTACTTGTGTGTCTTGCATTCAGTTCCTCTACCCATTTTTAAACTGAATTGTTTTTTGTTTTGTTACTGAGTTCCTTATATATTTTGGATATTAACCACCTATCAGACACACAATTTTCAATTTTTTTCTCCTCTTCCATAGGTTACCTTTTCATTTTATTGATTGTTTATTTTGCTGTGCAGATGTTTTTTAGTTTGATGTAGCCCTACTTAATTGTTTTTACTTTTTATTTTGCTTGTGCTTTTGATGTCATATTTTAAAAAAAAATACCTGCTGCGTCTATTTCCCTATGTTTTCTTCTAGGATTTTTATGGTTTCATGTCCTATGTTTTAAGTCTTTGATTTAAAAGTGTGGGTTGTATGTTACAGGAGTGCAATTTTATTTAGTATGTGATTATATGGTTTTTCCCAATACCTTTTATTGAAGAGTTTATCCTTTCTTCATTGAATGTTCTTGACCCTATTGTCAAATATTGGTTGACTGTGTATGTGAGGGGTTATTTCTGGCCCTTAACTATGTTTTATTGTTTCATGAATCTTTTCTTATGCCAATATCACACTGTTTTGATTAATAAAGCTTTGCAGCATGCTTTGAAGTTAGGAAGTGTTGTGCCTCCAATTTTCTTACTCTTTCTCAGGATCGCGTTGGCTATTCAGGGTCTTTTGCAGTTTCATACAAATTTTAGGATTGTTTTTTCTATTTCTGTGAAAAATGCCATTGGAATTTTGATAAGCATTGCATTGAATCTTTAGGTAGTTTTGGGTAGCGTGGGCATTTTAACAATATTGATTTTTCTGATCCATGAACACAAGATATCTTTCCATTTGTTTGTATCTCTTCAATTTCTTTCCTCCAAGCCTTGTAGTTTTCAGTGTACANTTTTGATAAGCATTGCATTGAATCTTTAGGTAGTTTTGGGTAGCGTGGGCATTTTAACAATATTGATTTTTCTGATCCATGAACACAAGATATCTTTCCATTTGTTTGTATCTCTTCAATTTCTTTCCTCCAAGCCTTGTAGTTTTCAGTGTACAGATCTTTAAATTCCTTGGTTAAATTTATTCACAAGTATTTATTGTTTTTGATGCTACTGTGAATGGGATTATTTTCTTTATTTCTTTTTCAGATATTTTATTTTGGTGTATGGAAACACAACTGGTTTCTATGTACTGATATTTTATCTTACAACATTATTAAATTTTTTGATTAGTGATAATGGTTCTTTTGGTGGAGCCTTCAAAATTTTCTCTATATAAGGTCATATCATCTATAGAGAAAATTTTATTTCTTTCTTTCCAATTTGGATGGCTTTTATTTCCTTTTCTTGTCAATTGTTATGGTTTTAACTTCCAATACTGTATTGAATAGAAGTAGTGAGAGGAGGCATCATTGTCTTTCTGATCTTAGATGAGAAGCTTTCAATCTTTCACCACTGAGTGCGATATTATGTATGGGTTTGTCAAATATGGCCTTTATTATTTCCAGGCACTTTTCTTCTATACTTAAGATTTTTCTTTTTATTATCATGAATGGATGTTGTATTTTTTAAAAAAATGCTTTTCTACATCTGTTGAGATGATCGCATGATTTTATCTATTATTCTGTAAGTATGGAGTATTTATTTAGTGATTTATGTTGTTGAACCATCCTTGCATCTCAGGGATAAGTCCCACTTGATCATGGCATATAATCCTTTTAATGTGTCATTGAATTAAACTTGCTAATGTTTTGTTAATATTATTACATTGATGTTTATTAGGGAAATTGGCCTGTAGTTTTTTTTTTTCCTTATAGCATCCTTATCTGGCATTGGTATCAGGTAATGCTGGCCTCATA
>SJYW01003738.1:0-87251 GCA_006410735.1 Raphicerus campestris
TCATGGGAAATAGATGGGGAAACAGTGGAAACAGTGTCTGACTTTATTTTTTGGGCTCCAAAATCACTGCAGATGGTGACTGCAGCCATGAAATTAAGGCACTTACTCCTTGGTAGGAAAGTTATGACCAAGCTAAACAGCATATTAAAAGCAGAGACATTACTTTACCAACAAAGGTCCATCTATGGGTTTTCCAGGAGTCATATATGGATGTAAGAATTGGAGTATCAATAAACCTGATCCTTTTGAACTGTGGTGTTGGAGAAGTCTTTAGAGTCCCCTGGACTGCAAGGAGATCCATCCAGTTCATCCTAGAGGAGATCAATCCTGAATTTCATTGGAAGAACTGATGTGGAAACTGAAACTCCAAAACTTTGGCTACCTGATGCGAAGAGCTGACTCATTTGAAACAGCCCTGATTCTGGAAATGATTGAAAGCAGGAGGAGAAGGGGACAACAATGGATGAGATAGTTGGATGGCATCACCGACTCAATGGACATGAGTTTGTGTAAACTCCTAGAGTTGGTGATGGACAGGGAGGCCTGGCATGTTGCGGTCTGTGGTGTCACAGAGTTGGACATGACTGAGCAACTGAACTGAACATCTTCCATGTGCTCTCTTCCAAACGCTGAACATTATATTCAATACATTTTACTTGCATATTTTTTATTTAAAATGTATTTGTGTTTTTCATTTTATAAATTCTTCAAATTTTTATAAAATTCATTCACCTGTCTTCTTGAATCTATAAATTTGTCATTCACAAAATTTGGAAAATCTTTGGCTTTTATTTCTTCAGATATTTTCTGCACTTATTTATTCTCCTTGCTTTCTGGGATACAAATGTGATATATATTAGAACTGTTGATATTATTTCATGGTTCCTTGAGGTTCTGTTCATTATATTTCATATTTTTTTCTCTCTTCTTCAGATTGAAATTCTACTTATCCAGTTTTAAATTTACTGAATCTTTCCTTTGTCATCACCATTCTGCTCTTTGTGACTCTACTGTGGCTTTCTATATCCATCAGAGGGCAGAGAGAGTGAGAACCGCAATCACAGAAAACTAACTAAACTTATCACATGGACCACAGCCTTGTCTAACTCAGTGAAACTATGATCTATGCCATGTAGGGCGACCCAGGACTGATGGGTCATAGCGGAGAGTTCTCACCAAACATGGTCCACTCAAGAAGGGAATGGAAAACTACTTCAGTATTCTTGTCTTGAGAACCCCATGAACATCATGAAAAGACAAAAAGATATGACACTCAAAGATGAACGCCCAGGTCAGTAGGTGCCTGATGTGCACTAGAAAAAAGTGGAGAAATAACTCTAGAAAGAATGAAAAGATGGAGCTGAAGTGAAAACAATGTCCAGTTGTATATGTGACTGCTGGTGAGAATAAAGTCCCATGCTATAAAGAACAATATTGCATAGGAACCTGTAATGTTAAGCCCATGAATCAAGGTAAATAGGAAGTGGTCAAACAGAAGATGGTAAAAGTGAACATCGACATTTTAGGAATCAGTGAACTAAAATGAACCATATTGGGTGGATTAAATTCCATTAGATGAAATGGAGCAACCATCATACTCAATGAAAGAGTCTGAAATGTAGTACTTAGGTGCAATCTCAAAAATGTCAGAATGATCTCTGTTCATTTCCAAGCCTAACCATTCAGTATCACGGTAATCTAAGTCTATGCCCCAACCACTAATGCCAAAGAAGCTGAAGTTGAACGATTCTATGAAGACCTACAAGACCTTCTAGAACTAACACCCAAAAGTCATTTTCATTATAGGAGACTGGAATGCAAAAGTTAAGAAGTCAAGAAATACCTGGAGTAACAGAAAGTTTGGCCTTGGAGTACAGAATGAAGCAGGGCAAAGGCTAACAGAGTTCTGCCAAGAGAACGCACTGGTCATAGCAAACACTCTCTTCCAACAACACAAGAGATGACACTGCACATCACCAGTTGGTCAACACTGAAATCAGATTGATTATATTCTTTGCAGCCACAGATGGAGAAACTCTATACAGTCAGCAAAAACAAGACTGTGAGCTGACTATGACTCAGATCATGAATTCCTTAGTGCCACATTCAGACTTAAATTGATGCAAGTAGGGAAAACTACTAGACCATTCAGATATGGCCTAAATCAAGTCCTTTATCATTATATAGTGGAGGTGACAAATAGATTTGAGGGATTAGATTTGATACACAGAGTGCCTCAGGAAGGATGAATGGAGAGTCATGACATTGTACAGGAGGCAGTGATCAAGACCATCCCCAAGAAAAAGGAATACAAAAATGCAAAATGACTGTTTGGGGAGGCCTTACAAAAAGCTGAGAAGAGAAGAAAAGCGAAAGGAAAAGGAGAAAAGGAAAGATATACCCATCTGAGTGCAGAGTTCCAAAGAATAGCAAGAGAGATAAGAAAACCTTCCTAAGTGATCAATACAAAGAAATAGAGTAAAACAATAGAATGGGGAAGACTAGAGATCTCTTCAAGAAAATTAGAGATACCAAGGGAACATTTCATGCAAAGACTGGCACAAGAAAGGACAGAAATGGTATGGACCTAACAGAAGCAGAAGATATTAAGAAGAGCTGGCAAGAATACACAGAAGAACTGTACAAAAAAGATTCTCATGACCAAGATAATCATGATAGTGTGATCACCCACCTAGAGGCAGACATCCTGGTATGTGAAGTCAAGTGGGCCTTAGAAAGCATCAGTATGAGCAAAGCTAGTGGAGGTGATGGAATTCCAGTGGAGCTATTTCAAATCCTGAAAGATGATGGTGTGAAAGTACTGCACTGACTATGCCAGCAAATTTGGAAAACTCAGCAGTGGCCACAGGATTGGAAAAGGTCAGTTTTCATTCCGATTCCAAAGAAAGGTAATACCAAAGAATGCTCAGACTACTGCACAATTGCACTCATCTCACATGCTAGCAAAGTAATGCTCAAAATTCTCTAAGCCACGCTTCAACAATATGTGAATCCAGAACTTCCAGATATTCAAGCTGGGTTTCTAAAAGGCAGAGGAACCAGAAATAAAATTATCAACACCCACTGAATCATAGAAAAAGCAAGAGAATTAAAGAAAATAAAACACATCTACGTTTGCTGTATTGACTACACCAAAAGCCTTTGACTGTGTGGATCATAACAAACTGTGGAAAATTCTTAAAGAGATGGGAATACCAGACCATCTGATCTGCCTCCTGTGAAATCTGTATGAATGTCAGAAAGCAACATTTAGAACCGGACATGGAACAAAAGACTAGTTCGACATTGGGAAAGGAATCATCAAGACTGTATATTGTCACCCTGTTTATTTAACTTATATACAGAGCACATCATGAAAAATGCCAGGTTGGCTGAAGCACAAGCTGGAATAAGATTTCTGGGAGAAATATCAATAACCTCAGATACGCAGATGACATCACCCTTATGGCAGAAAGTGAAGAAATGGCCACCTACTCCATTATTCTTGCCCTGAGAGTCCCCTGGACAGCGGAGCCTGGTGGGGTATTCTTCATAGGGTTGCAGAGAGTCGGATACGACTGAGCAACTAACACACACATCATCCCACTCATTTAGTGTTTATCTTCACCTCATAGATCAGTTATAACAGCTGCATAAGGTCTTTTTCTGAAATTTGACCATCTGTGTCATCATAAGATTGGTGTCTGTGGGTTATCTGCTTCCTTGAGAAACAGTTCTTTTTTGGTAATTTAAATTGTATTTGATATATTTTTAATCCAAAGAATGATTCTGGCTTCTGTTAAAATCATATGGAAGATATTTATTTTATGTTTTTACATGCAATCAGCTGAATTTAAGAATGCAAATTCTGTACCATTTTCTGCAATGATGGTTTGTTTTAATGTAGTTCAGCTTTCAGTGCCTTTGTTTGGCTTCTTTGGGTCTATCTTGCAAATAGGAACTTGGCACACAATGGATACTCAAAATATTTTTTTTCTTTCATTTTCAGTTTTTAGTACAGCTTATTTGAAGCTGAATCATATGGAAATAATAAGCTTTGACAGTCTGTTAATTGTTAAAAAATATACCTTATCTCTCCAATAACAGGTATGTTTCTTCAGGGAATGGAGCATAAAATGTATTTTGCAAAGTGATATATTTAAAGAGCACCCAGTGGATTTTGTTAAATGTTTAAAGAAAGTAAAACTTCTAACATGCTACCAATTTCATTTTTGGTATTTATTTCTTATTCATTTTTTTTTCTTATTTTTCATATAATGGCTAATAATTCTAATATCTGTGGTGTATATTGACTTGATTTTTTAATTTGCCTATAGAAGTACATGTTATATGTTTCTGAGATTCAAAATCATATGCTTCCCATTTTCTTCCTCAATCCCAGTATAACTAAGTTCACTATGAAATAAAACTTTTTAAAAATCTACATTTACAACTATAATAGTTTAATACTTTTGCTATAAAATTCTATTCCTTTTACAGACTAACACATACCAACTTAAATATGGAAAGTTATGGAAAATTATCTGTTTAGTGTGATAAGGACAGCTCTTTAGTTTTAAACATGTTGAAAATTGAATCTCATATTACAGTGTTGTGCCTTTGTTTTAAATTCATGCTATTTTTATACTGTGTAACTTTCTCATTCATGGCAATTTTAAAAATGTTCTCCATTATAGATAGAGTGACTTAAAATAGTTTGTCATTTAAAAATTTTAATTGAAAATCCAAAGAACTTATCAATGCTAAAAAGAAATGAATTATTGAACCATGAAAAGACATGGAGGAAACTTAGATGCATATTGCTAACTGAAAGGAAGCAATCTGAAAAAGCTACATACTATATGATTCCAACTCTATGACATTCAGGAAATGGCAAAACTTTGGCGATATTAAACATATTAGTGATTGCTGAGAGTGAGATAGAGGAGAGACGAATGGATACACAGCACAGATAATTTTCAGGTCAGTGAAAATTCTTTTAGGATGCTATAATGATGGATACAAAACCCATAAAATGTACAACATCAGGAGGTAAGGTACACTGTGAACTTTGAGTAATTATGACAAGTCAGTGTACGTTCATCCATTGTGAGGAATGGACCACTCTGCTGGGAATGTTGCTAATGGAGAGGCTCTGTATACATGTGTAGGGCGTGGGATATAGGCAAAATCTCTGTACCTTTCTCTGAGTTTTATTGTGAACATAAAATTTCTCTAAACAATCTTGTCTATCTAAAAAAGAAAAAAAAAAAGAATCAGCATTTCATATAGTACCAATAAATGAAATCAAATTCTATATCCTCATTTACTATGCTTTGCATAATTAAAAATATTTTGAATTTATGACATATCTTATNAATCTTGTCTATCTAAAAAAGAAAAAAAAAAGAATCAGCATTTCATATAGTACCAATAAATGAAATCAAATTCTATATCCTCATTTACTATGCTTTGCATAATTAAAAATATTTTGAATTCATGACATATCTTATTAATAAGCAGAAATTCAGAAATACTTTGCACTTGAATATCATGCCTTTGAACTGCATGAGTCTACTTATGTGGGAATGTAGTTCCATAAATACTACGGAACGACAGGACCTATAGTTGGTTGAATCTCTAGATACAGAACTGCAGATATGGAAGAACAAAGTGTACTGGAATGTGGACTATAAATAATTCCTGGATTTTTGACTTGGTGGAGGGTCAGTGCCTGAAAATACTGCATCATTCTGTGTTAGCATGTTCTTGTTTGCAAGAAAGCATATTCATATCATTACTGCTATACTACTACTGAGACTTGGGGACATTAAGTACATAAAATAGTTCCATCCTGGCATGGTCAGTCTGTTTGTGTTTCTTTTGTGTGATTTCAAGTAGAAAAAATGGACAGATTTGTATTTGTTCTGAATATAGGTAAGTAGTTATCTATCTAGGTAATCCCAATACTTCTAAATTCTTTAAGATATTCCTGCAGTTATCTCAGAGACAGGTATTGATAGTCCTCATATTTGAGAACCATAGGATGAACTTATTTTTAAGCCCCATTTTCCTTTATTTTTTTGGCTTCTTTAGGAAGCTAGAAACATAATAGAGTTTTTTTTTTAATTGGACTTTGTTCAGATTACATTTAGAACACATTTAAGAGTACTACCTAGAGAAGGAAATGGCAGCCCACTCCAGTATTCTTCCCTGGAGAATTCCGTGGACAGAGGAGCCTGGAGGGCTACAATCCATGGGGTTGCAGAGTCAGACATGACTGAAGCAGCTTAGCATGCACACACGCAAGGATCCTTCAGTGGAACTTTTGTCTATATTGTGGATAGTATTTGAAATTGTCACATATGTGCTTTTAAAAATTAGGTTTATCTTTTACACATAAAGAACTTGCATGAATCATACACACTCTCAGGTAAATTAATAATGGCTTTCATGATGAAACAAAACAAGCATTTGTTAAAATATCTTGCAATGTCACCAATTCAACTAAAAAGCAAACACCTGATAAGATTTAAATTTTGGTTTTAGGACAAGTTGACTCAATTAAAAGCCTATGAACAGTAGTTTAATTTACTTTTAGTGACTAAGTTACTCTCATTAGTAGAGTTTTCAAGGTAAATATGTTTTGGTGATGAGTCCCTTTCTGCAATAAGACACTTCTGTTAGCTCAACTGGTAAAGAATCCGCCTGTAATGCAGGAGACCCCAATTCAACTCCTGGGTTGGGAAGATCCCCTGGAGAAAGGATAGGCTACCCACTCCAGTATTCTTGGGTTTCCCTGGTGGCTCAGATGGTAAAGAATCTGCCTGCAATGCAGACAGCCTGGGTTCTATCCCTGGATTGGGAAGATCCCCTAGAGGACGGCATGACAACCCACTCCAGTATTCTTTCCTGTAGAATCCCACGGGCAGAGGAGCCTGGCGGGCTACATTCCATGGGGTTGCAAAAAGTCAGACACAACTGAGCTACTAAGCACACAGAAGATGCTGCATTTCATCCACAGCCACAAGAATAGCACCTGAGCATTTATATTGATCACGTAGTTTACTCTAAAAAGTTTTTAGCTTTACCAGGCTGTCATTATTAAGCTCTATCTGAAAATTTTTAAACATATCTCAGCACCAAGTACAAGAGCGTATGATTTCTACCAATCTATTTTAACAGAACAATGTACCAATCTCACTTTATTATATGTTTTAATATAATAATGATTGTGATCATTAAAGTGCATCTGCTTATTATTGAATGAACAATTCAAAAATACTATTTCTAATATCCTCTTCATTTCAAAGTCACAAATAATAGAGAAGAATTTTAGAAACCAGAAGTCCTTACCTTCTCCACATTTATAGGAAATTACATTTTTAGATGTCAGCTCAATAAGTTGAAAGTTACCATGGTAACTTTTATAATAGTCACAAGTCATAGAAAATTACCTTAGTAATCAAAAACTGATTACACATTGTGGGAACCAAACAGGAAAAGCAAACAGTATGCTCTAACCTGTCTGTTTTCTCTATTCTTCTGGCACTGCTAATCTCACACAAGATATAGGCTGTATGTTTCACAAACCAAGTTCAGTGCAAATAGAACTTTGAAAATATTGAACCAGTATATGTCAGTGTCCATCTGTTCCTCATCCCCACCCAGAATCTGCAGCCATTCCATCTATAACAGGATAAAATATCATCCTAGGAATAAAAAAAGAATGGAAGTAATATTCTTTACACATTAGGAGAGGTAGGAAGATGTGGCTTTCCAGTTGGTAAAATACTGGAAGAGGAATACCAGAAAGAAAAGGAAAGGTCAGGTATCAGTGTTTGCTTCTCTCATACATTGCTAAGAATAGAAGGGTATAACAGAATCATCCAAAAGTGTATGCAAGAAACCACTACTATGACTATGAGTCCGTTTATATAGGGGTAGCAAGGGCTAAGGATTGGGATTTAGAAGCAGGGATTTGCAGGGCTGTTTTGATCTCCTTTACTTCTGTAACCCATTCAATAGGCCTCATGAGTGATTTTGGATGACTTTAGTTGAGAGAAGTGTTTAAGCTAGTTACCATATTGATTCAGTTATCTATTCATATTATAAATAATGCTTTTATAAAAGCATTGCACCTATATTCTCTCTTCTTTGAGAATGTGTACTTTTGGATTATAATCCTAGAAGGTCAAACACATAAGTGTATCTTTAATTTTACTTGATATACCAAGTTATATTGTTTAGAGTTTGAACTGTTATGTATTCCCACCAGCCATAATCTGAAATAATTTAAGTTCTCCAGTCTCACTGATAGAATATATTATTGAATTTAGTATTTTTGCCAATCATATAGGTGAGAAATAATGCATCTGTTGTTTTAGTTTTAGTCTTAGTGAGAATGGATATATATTTTTTTCCACTTAAGGGTTTTTTGCATTCTTTTTTTGGTGAATGGTCCATATATTTTGACTTTTTTTCTCAGCTTTGGTCTTAATTTTTAAGAGCCTGTATGTATAAAAGAAAGATTTTCTTACAATTTAATGTTTGCCTGTTGACTTTTTATGAAAACGTTTAACATCCTGAAGTGAAAGTAACTCATGTATAAACTTCATTTTTGACCATAATTTTCCTCAATTGAGTATTCCCAGTGGAAGTGTTAGTTCTTGATTCTATTATTTGATATAGATTATCTCAAAATCTTCTTGGGCAAAATTCTGGCTTGTCCTGGCTTCTGAGATTGGCCTCTTTGATCACTTTCTATCCTGTCATTCAGTTTCAAGTGTTCCTAGTTACTCTTCGTTGGAAGAGTGATTTACATTGAGTCATTCATCCTGGATATCATCTTCTTCTTCCTGACAAAGGCTTCTGGATTGATAGGTTTTCTGTCTAAGTACTTTTGAGATAACTACTCCTCCCTCTTCTACTTTGTATTGTTGCCTACAAGAAAAATGCTGTTATCCTCATTCTTATTCCTCTGTACTTCATGTCACATTTTTTTCAGTAGTCATGATTTTTCTATTTAGTATTGTCATTAAGCAATTTGTTTATGGTATGTCTTCATGAAGTTCCCTTTTTTTTTCTTATAAATGGAGTATATTAAATTTCTCATATTTGCACATGTATAGATTTTTATCAAATCAATAAAAAAGGTAACCATGATTTGTCACTCTACCCCAGGTTTCCATCATTTTCTGGGTATTTACACATGAATTTGACTCCATGAAATTGCTAATTTTTTGATCTTTTATATTTTTGAATTTTAATTTATTATTTTCACTTTACTTTTATAAATTGAAGGGTAATTGCTTTGCAGAATTTTGTTGTTTACTGTCAAACCTCAACATAAATCAGCCATAGGTATACACATATCCCCTCCCTTTTGAAACTCCCTCCCATTTCTCTCCCCATCCCACCCCTCTAGGTTGATACAGAGCCCCTGTGTGAGTTTTCTGAGCCATACAGAAAATTCCCACTGGCTGTCTATTTTATATATGGTAATGTAAGTTTCCATGTTACTCTTTCCATACATCTCACCCTCTCCTCCCCTCTCCCCATGTCCAAAAGTCTATTCTCTATGTTTCTCCATTGCTGCCTTGTAAATAAATTCTTAAGTTCCATTTTTCTAGATTCTGTATATATTTATAATATGATATTTATGTTTCCATTTCTGACTCCACTCTGTATAATGGGTTCTAGGTCCATCTGCCTCATCAGAACTGACTCAAATGCTTTTCATTTTATGGCTGAGTAATATTCTATTGTGTATATGTATCACAACTTCTTTATCCATTCATCTGTGGATGGACATCTAGGTTGCTTCCATGTTCTAGCTATTGTATGTAGTGTTGCAATGAGCAATGGGATACATGTGTTTTTTTCAACCCTGCTTTCCTCAGGGTATATGCTTAGGAGTGGTATTGTGGGGACATATGGTGGTTTTATTCCTGCTGCTTCTGCTGCTAATTCACTTCAGTCGTGTCCGACTCTGTGCAACCCCATAGATGGCAGCCCAGCAGGCTCCTCCGTCCCTGGGATTCTCCAGGCAAAAACACTGGAGTGGGTTGCCATTTCCTTCTCTAATGCATGAAAGTAAAAAGTGAAAGTGAAGTCACTCAGTCGTGTCCGACTCTTAGCAACTTCATGGATTGCAGCCCACCAGGCTCTTCCACCCATAGGAATTTCCAGGCAAGAGTGCAGGAGTGAGGTGCCATTGCCTTCTCCAGATTTTATTCCTAGTTTTTAAAATAAATCTCCATATTGTCTTCCATAGTGGCTGTATTAATTTATGTTCCCACTAACAGTGCAAGAGCATTCCCTTTTCTCCACACCCTATGCATCCTTTATTGTTTGTAGACATTTTGATGATGGCCATTCTGACTGGTGTGAGGTGATATCTCTATAGTTTTGATTTACATTTCTCTAATAATGAGTGATGTTAAGCATCCTTTTATGTGTTTGTTAGCCATCTGTATGTCTTCTTTGGAGAAATGTCTGCTTAGGTCTTTTCCTCACTTTTTGATCGGCATGTTTGTTTTTCTGGTTTTGAGTTTTATGAGCTGTTTGTATGTTTTGGANTGGGCAAAATTCTGGCTTGTCCTGGCTTCTGAGATTGGCCTCTTTGATCACTTTCTATCCTGTCATTCAGTTTCAAGTGTTCCTAGTTACTCTTCGTTGGAAGAGTGATTTACATTGAGTCATTCATCCTGGATATTATCTTCTTCTTCCTGACAAAGGCTTCTGGATTGATAGGTTTTCTGTCTAAGTACTTTTGAGATAACTACTCCTCCCTCTTCTACTTTGTATTGTTGCCTACAAGAAAAATGCTGTTATCCTCATTCTTATTCCTCTGTACTTCATGTCACATTTTTTTCAGTAGTCATGATTTTTCTATTTAGTATTGTCATTAAGCAATTTGTTTATGGTATGTCTTCATGAAGTTCCCTTTTTTTTTCTTATAAATGGAGTATATTAAATTTCTCATATTTGCACATGTATAGATTTTTATCAAATCAATAAAAAAGGTAACCATGATTTGTCACTCTACCCCAGGTTTCCATCATTTTCTGGGTATTTACACATGAATTTGACTCCATGAAATTGCTAATTTTTTGATCTTTTATATTTTTGAATTTTAATTTATTATTTTCACTTTACTTTTATAAATTGAAGGGTAATTGCTTTGCAGAATTTTGTTGTTTACTGTCAAACCTCAACATAAATCAGCCATAGGTATACACATATCCCCTCCCTTTTGAAACTCCCTCCCATTTCTCTCCCCATCCCACCCCTCTAGGTTGATACAGAGCCCCTGTGTGAGTTTTCTGAGCCATACAGAAAATTCCCACTGGCTGTCTATTTTATATATGGTAATGTAAGTTTCCATGTTACTCTTTCCATACATCTCACCCTCTCCTCCCCTCTCCCCATGTCCAAAAGTCTATTCTCTATGTTTCTCCATTGCTGCCTTGTAAATAAATTCTTAAGTTCCATTTTTCTAGATTCTGTATATATTTATAATATGATATTTATGTTTCCATTTCTGACTCCACTCTGTATAATGGGTTCTAGGTCCATCTGCCTCATCAGAACTGACTCAAATGCTTTTCATTTTATGGCTGAGTAATATTCTATTGTGTATATGTATCACAACTTCTTTATCCATTCATCTGTGGATGGACATCTAGGTTGCTTCCATGTTCTAGCTATTGTATGTAGTGTTGCAATGAGCAATGGGATACATGTGTTTTTTTCAACCCTGCTTTCCTCAGGGTATATGCTTAGGAGTGGTATTGTGGGGACATATGGTGGTTTTATTCCTGCTGCTTCTGCTGCTAATTCACTTCAGTCGTGTCCGACTCTGTGCAACCCCATAGATGGCAGCCCAGCAGGCTCCTCCGTCCCTGGGATTCTCCAGGCAAAAACACTGGAGTGGGTTGCCATTTCCTTCTCTAATGCATGAAAGTAAAAAGTGAAAGTGAAGTCACTCAGTCGTGTCCGACTCTTAGCAACTTCATGGATTGCAGCCCACCAGGCTCTTCCACCCATAGGAATTTCCAGGCAAGAGTGCAGGAGTGAGGTGCCATTGCCTTCTCCAGATTTTATTCCTAGTTTTTAAAATAAATCTCCATATTGTCTTCCATAGTGGCTGTATTAATTTATGTTCCCACTAACAGTGCAAGAGCATTCCCTTTTCTCCACACCCTATGCATCCTTTATTGTTTGTAGACATTTTGATGATGGCCATTCTGACTGGTGTGAGGTGATATCTCTATAGTTTTGATTTACATTTCTCTAATAATGAGTGATGTTAAGCATCCTTTTATGTGTTTGTTAGCCATCTGTATGTCTTCTTTGGAGAAATGTCTGCTTAGGTCTTTTCCTCACTTTTTGATCGGCATGTTTGTTTTTCTGGTTTTGAGTTTTATGAGCTGTTTGTATGTTTTGGAAATTAATCCTTTGTCAGTTGTTTCATTTGCTATTGTTTTCTCTTATTCTGAGTGTTGTCTTCTCACCTTCCTTATGGTTTCTTTGCTGTGCAAACGCTTCTAGGTTTAATCAGGTCCCACTTGTTCACTTCTGTTTTTATCTCCATTACTCTAGGAGGTGGGTCATCTTAGACGATCTTGCTTTGATTTATGTCATGGAGTGTTCTATGTTTTCCTCTAAGAGTTTTATAGTTTCTGGTCTTGCATTTAGATCTTTAATCCATTTTGAGTTTATCTTTGTATATGGTGTTAGGAAGTGTTCTAATTTCATTCTTTTATATGTAGCTGTCCAGTTTTCCCAGCAACATTTATTGAAGAAGCTGTTCTTGCCACCTTGTATATTCTTGCCTCTTTTGTCAAAAATAAGGTACCCATAGGTGCATGGGTTTATTTCTGGGCTTTCTATCTTGTTCCATTGGTCTATATTTCTGTTTTTGTGCCAATGCCATACTGTCTTGATGATTGTAGCTTTGTAGTTTAATCCAAAGTCAGGAAGGTTGATTCCTCCAATTCCATTCTTCTTCCTCAAGACTGCTTTGGCTGTTCGGGGTCCTTTGTATTTCCATATGAATTGTGAAATTTTTTGTTCTAGTTCTGTAAAAATAAAAAATGGCATGGTGATTTGATAGGGATCACATTGAATCTGTAGATTGCACTTGGTAGTATTTCATTTTCACAATATTGATTCTTCTTTTCCAATCTGGATTATTATTATTTTTTTCTTCTCTGAATACTATAGCTAGGACTTCCAGAACTATGATATATAATAGTCACAAAAGTGGACACCCTTGTGTTGTTCCTAATCGTTGGGGGAATGCTTTCAGTTTTTCACCACTGCAAATAATGTTTGCTGTAGGCTTAGAAAGCTGAGTGCAGAAGATTTGATGCTTTTGAACTGTGGTATTGGAGAAGACTCTTGAGAGTCCCTTGGACTGCAAGAAGATCCATCCAGTCCATTCTGAAGGAGATCAGTCCTGGGTGTTCATTGTAAGGACTGATGTTGAAGCTGAAACTGCAATACTTTGGCCACCTGATGCGAAGAGTTGACTCATTTGAATAGACCCTTATGCTGGGAGGGATAGGGGGCAGAAGGAGAAGGGGATGACATAGTATGAGATGGTTAGATGGCATCACTGACTCAATGGACATGAGTTTGGGTAAACTCCAGGATTTGATGATGGACAGGGAAGCCTGGCATGCTGTGGTTCATGGGATTGCAAAGAGTAGGACATGACTGAGAAACTGAACTGAACTGAACTGAACTGAACTATAGGTTTATCATATATAGCCTTTACTATGTTGAACTAGCTTCCTTCTATGCCCATTTTTGGAAGGGTTTTATTCATAAATGGGTGGTGAATTTTGTCCAAGGCTTTTACTGCATCTATTGAGATTATCATATGGTTTTTATCTTTCAATTTGCTAATATGGTATATCACATATTCAATTTTGCATATATCAATGAATCCTTGCATACCTTGATCATGGTATATGAGCTTTTTGAGTGTTGCTAAGTTCTGTTTGCTAAAATTTTGATGAGGATTTTTGCAACTATGTTCATTAGTGATATTGGCCTGTAGTTTTCTTTTGTGTTGTCTTTTTCTGGTTTTAGTGTCAAGGATGGTGGCCTCATAGAATGAATTTGGAAGTGTTCCTTTCTCTGTAGTTTTTTGAAAGAGTTTTAGAAGGATAGGCATTAGCTATTCTCTAAATGTGTGACAGAATTCTTCTGTGAAGACCTCTAGTCCTGGGCTTTTGCTGTTTTGGGAGATTTTTGATCACAACTTTAATTTCAGTGCTTGTAGTTGGGTTGTTCGTAATTTCTACTTCTTCCTGGTTCAGTCTTGGAAGATTGAACTTTTCTAAGAATCTGTCCGTTTCTTCCTAGTTATCCATTTTATTGCCATACAGTTGTTCATAATAGTCTCTTATAATCCTTTGCATTTCTGTATTGTCTATTGTAACCTTTCCTTTTTCATTTTTAATTATGTTGATTTTATTCTTCTCCTTTTTTTCTTGATGAGTCTGGCTAAAGTTTTGTCAATTTTGTTGATTTTCTCAAAGAACCAGCTTTTTGTTTCATCAGTCTTTACTGTTTCTTTCATTTCTCTTTTTGCTTATTTCTGCTCATATCTTTGTGATTTATTTACTTCTACTAATCTTGTTTTTTGTTGTTGTTGTTGTTCTTGTTTTTCCAGGTGCTTTAGTGTAAAGTTAGGTTGTATATTTGATGCTTTTCTTGTTTCTTGAGGTAGGATTGTGTTGCTATAAACTTCCCTCTTAGAACTGCTTTTGCTGCATCCCATAGGTTTTGAATTGTCATGTTTTCCTTGTCATTTGTTTCTAGAATTTTTTTTTTTTTTTCCCTTTTGATTATTCAGTAACCTGTTGATTATTTAGAAACGTGTTGTTTAATCTCCATGTGTTTGTGTTCCTTACAATTTTTTTCCTTGTAATTGATATCTAGTCTCATAGCGTTGTGGTCAGAGAAGATGCTTGATATGATTTCGATATTTTTACATTTACTGAGGTTTGATTTGTGACCTAATATGTGCTCTATCCTGGAGAATGTTTCATGTGCACTTGAGAAGGTGTATTCTCCTGCATTTGGATGGAATGTTCTGAAGAAATCAATGAGATCCATCTCATCTAATGTATCATTTAAGACTTGTGTTTCCTTATTAATTTTCTGTTTTGATAATCTGTCCATTGGCATGAGTGGCATGTTAGCCTCCTACTATTATTGCATTACTTTCAATTTCTCCTTTTATGTCTGTTAGTGTTTGTCTTATGTTTTGAGATGCTCCTATGTTGGGTGCATAGATATTTATAATTGTTATGTCTTCCTTTTGGATTGATCCCATGATCATTATGTAGTGTCCTTCCTTATCTCTTGTAACCTTCTTTATTTTAAGGTCTATTTTTGTCTGTTATGAGGACTGCTACTTCAGCTTTCTTTTGCTTCCCCTTTGCATGGAATATATTTTTCCATCCTCTCACTTTCAATCTGTATATGTCTTTATATCTGAAGTGCATTTCTTGTAGGCAGCATATATATAGATCATGTTTTTGTATCCATACACCAATCTGTGTCTTTTGGTTGGGGCATGTAATCCATTTACATTTAAAGTGATTGTTGATATATATGTTCCTATTGCCATTGTCTTAATTCTTTGGGGTTGATTTTGTAGATATTTTTTCTTCTCTTGTATTTCTTGACTATATGAGTCCATTTAATATTTGTTGTAAATCTGTTTTGGTAGTACTGAATTCTAAGTTTTGCTTCTCTGAAAAGCTCTTTATTTCTCCATCAATTTTGAATTAGATCCTTGCTGGGTACAGTAATCTTGATTGTAGGTTTTTCCCTTTCAGTACTTTAAATATGTTTTGCCATTCCCTTCTGGCCTGCAGAGTATCAGCTGAAAGATCAGCTGTCAAGTTTTGGTGTTTCCCTTGTATGTGACTTGTTGCTTTTCCCTTGCTACTTTTAATATTCTTTATTTGTGGTTAGTCTTTGTTAGTTTGATTAGTATGTGTCTTGACATGTTTCTACTTGGGTTTATCCTGTATGGGACTCTTTGTGCCTCTTGGACTTGATTGACTGTTTAATTTTCTATGTTGGGGAAATTTTCAAGTATAATCTCTATAAAAATTCTCTCATACCCTTTCTTTTTCTCTTCTTCTGGGACCACTATAATTCAAATGTTGGTGTGTTCAGTGCTGTCCCAGAGATCTCTGAGACTAGCCTCCATTCTTTTCATTCATTTTACTTTATTCTACTCTTCAGCAGTTATTTCCACCATTTTATCTTCCAGCTCACTGATTCATTCCTCTGCTCCAGATATTCTGTTATTGATTCCATCTAGAGTATTTTTAATTTCAGTAATTCTGTTGTCTCTTCATGTTTATTCTTTAATTCTTCTAGGTCTTTGTTAATTGGTTCTTGTATTTTCTCCATTTTGATTTCAAGGTTTTTGATCATCTTTACTATCATTATTCTGAATTCTTTTGCAGGTAGTTTGCCTATTTCCTCTTCATTTATTTGGACTTCTAGTTTCTTCTTTCATTCGTGTAATATTTCTTTGCCTTTCATTATTATTTCTTTTAACTTTTTGTATTTGAGGTCTCTTTCTCTCAGGCTTCATGGTTAAATTCTTTCTTCCTTTTGGTTTCTGCCCTCTAAAGTTGGTCCATTTATTTGTGTAAGCTTCTTATAGGGAGACATTTGTGCTGAGTTTTTGTTTTTGTTGGTTTATTTGTTTGTTTTTCCTCTGATGGGCAAGGCTGAGTGAGGTGGTACTCCTGTCTGCTAATGATTGGCTTTGTAGTTTTGCTTCTTTTGTTGTTTAGGTGAGCAGTCCTGCACAGGGTGCTATTGGTGGTGGGATGATGCCAGGTCTTGTATTCCAGTGGTTTCCGTTAGTCTCTAGGGTTAGTTCTCTTGTAGTCTAGGATCTTGAAGTCAGTTCTCCCACCCCAAAGGCTCAGTACTTGATCTCTGGTCAGGAACGAAGATTCCACAAGTGGTTTGTTATGGCATTAAGTGAGATTAAAAGAAATATCCAAAATCGAGAAACCAAAGATGAACCCCAGACAAGTGGCAGTTACAAAGTCAGGCAAATAATAATAAAATAATGGTATATACACATATACATATAAACCCATGAGAAAAGTCAAAACAGTTCAACAAAAATAAAGTACAATAAATTGACCTGGTGAACAAAGAAGTCAAAAATTATATTTACCAATTAAGAACAAAACTAAAGTACAAACTCGAAAACAAAACTAAAACAAGGTGCCAAATGGGGAATAAAGCAAACTAAGAAATATGTTGAGAGGAGAGGAAATAAAAGAAAGAAAGATTAGATATGCAAAGTTAGAGGTAGACGAAGAAGATTTGTATATATATAAAAGATTAACTGCAAGGGGAACAGAGCAGTAGGAAAGGCAAACAAAGGAATAAATGTAGAGAAATATAATAGGTTTTAAAGATTTAAAAGTTAAAATTATAAAAATGAAAAGAAAAAAATGGAAAAGAAAAAAAAAAGGAAAATTCCACAGAACTGCAAAAGTCCAACATAGATGCAAAGATTTATAACAACAATAAAAAGTGTGACTGAATATACACATATACATATACACCCAGAAGCAAAATCAAAACAGCCCAACAAAAGTAAAATACAGTAGATTGACCTGGGGAACAAAGGAAAGCAAAAATTATATCTAATAGAACAAAACTAACTAAAGCACAAACTGGAAAACAAAACTAAAGCAATGTGCCAATTGGGGAATAAAGCAATGGAAATAAAACTAACAAATATATTGAGAGGAAGGGGGGGAAAAAGAGAGACTAGATATGCAAAGTTAAATAGAGGTAGATAAAGAAGATTTATATATATATTAGAGATTAACTGCAAGGGGAAAAGAACAATAGGAAAAGCAAAGAAAGGAATAAATGTAGAAAAATAATAATAAGTTTAAAAATTAAATTTAAAAAGAGAAAAACATAAAATTAAAAAAAAAAAAAACCCAGAACTGCAAAAAGCATAGAGGCAGAGGTTTTTAGCAACAATAAAAAATGTGATTGAGGAAAAAACAAGAAAAAAAGCTCAAAAGATTAATTGGATTTCATAGTGGCAGTAAAACTGACAACTACAACAGAGGAGGGAGAAAAAGGGGGAAAAAAAAAAAAAGAAGGAAAGAAAATCCAAAAAATCTATAGAACAAGTCAAACCATAACAATAATAAATGTTTTTCTTGAGTCACTCCTATCAGAGTCCTTTCTCTTACTGGGAGTCACAGACCACGTTACCTCCCTAGGATATCCTCTAACACTATGCTGAACTCTGGACCCGCTGTAGGGGCAGCTCAGATTCTAATCTGGTCTTACTCCTCTGTGTTGTTGCCATCATGTCCACAGCTATCAGAACTAGTGCATTTTCTTTTGTGGGAGCTCTCAATGACCTTTTTTATATTCCATAGGCACAGGTTCTGCCTAGTTGATTACAGTTAATCTGCAGCTTGTACAACTGGTGGGAAGGTTTTGGGTGTTCCTTAATCACACTGCCCCTGGGTTTCAACTGTGGTTTTATTTCCACTTCTACATCTGAGATATAAGTCAAGAAGTTAGCAATGTGAAAATTATCCCTTTGTAAATATCAAGAGTAACAGTAAAATATCCAGCAAAATAGTAAATATAACCTCAATTTTTTTGAATTAATATTCTAGCCTATATTAAGAAATTCAATATATTAGAAATGGTCTTTAAAAAATTGGGCCTGAATAATATAAAAAAAATATTTCCTTTGAACAAAAGATGCTATTTTCTTGAAAGATCTGTTTTGGTTATAGCATGACTACTAAATTTAAATTTCAGTTCAGTTCAGTAACTAAGTTGTGTCCAACTCTGTGACCCCATGAATCGCAGCACGCCATGCCTCCCTGTCCATCACCAATTCCCAGAGTACACCCAAACCAATGTCCATTGAGTCAGTGATGCCATCCAGCCATCTCATCCTCTGTCATCCCCTTCTCCTGCTGCCCTCAATCTTTCCCAGCATAAGGGTCTTTTCAAATAAGTCAGCTCTTCACACCAGGTGGCCAAAGTATTGGAGTTTCAGCTTCAACATCAGTCCTTCCAATGAATACCCAGAACTGATCTCCTTTAGGGTGGACTGGTTGGATTTCCTTGCAGTCCAAGGGACTCTCAAGAGTCTTCTCCAACACCACAGTTCAAAAGCATCAATTCTTTGGCACTCAGCTTTCTTTATAGTCCAACTCTCACACCCATACATGACCACTGGAAAAACCATAGCCTTGAATAGATGGACCTTTGTTGACAAAGTAATGTCTCTGCTTTTTAATATGTTGTCTAGGTTGGTCATAACTTTCCTTCCAAGGCGTAAGTGCATTTTAATTTCATGGTTGCAGTCACCATCTGCAAGAATTTTGGAGCCCAGAAAAATAAAGTCAGCCACTGTTTCCACTGTTTCCNCCAGAACTGCAAAAAGCATAGAGGCAGAGGTTTTTAGCAACAATAAAAAATGTGATTGAGGAAAAAACAAGAAAAAAAGCTCAAAAGATTAATTGGATTTCATAGTGGCAGTAAAACTGACAACTACAACAGAGGAGGGAGAAAAAGGGGGAAAAAAAAAAAAAGAAGGAAAGAAAATCCAAAAAATCTATAGAACAAGTCAAACCATAAGAATAATAAATGTTTTTCTTGAGTCACTCCTATCAGAGTCCTTTCTCTTACTGGGAGTCACAGACCACGTTACCTCCCTAGGATATCCTCTAACACTATGCTGAACTCTGGACCCGCTGTAGGGGCAGCTCAGATTCTAATCTGGTCTTACTCCTCTGTGTTGTTGCCATCATGTCCACAGCTATCAGAACTAGTGCATTTTCTTTTGTGGGAGCTCTCAATGACCTTTTTTATATTCCATAGGCACAGGTTCTGCCTAGTTGATTACAGTTAATCTGCAGCTTGTACAACTGGTGGGAAGGTTTTGGGTGTTCCTTAATCACACTGCCCCTGGGTTTCAACTGTGGTTTTATTTCCACTTCTACATCTGAGATATAAGTCAAGAAGTTAGCAATGTGAAAATTATCCCTTTGTAAATATCAAGAGTAACAGTAAAATATCCAGCAAAATAGTAAATATAACCTCAATTTTTTTGAATTAATATTCTAGCCTATATTAAGAAATTCAATATATTAGAAATGGTCTTTAAAAAATTGGGCCTGAATAATATAAAAAAAATATTTCCTTTGAACAAAAGATGCTATTTTCTTGAAAGATCTGTTTTGGTTATAGCATGACTACTAAATTTAAATTTCAGTTCAGTTCAGTAACTAAGTTGTGTCCAACTCTGTGACCCCATGAATCGCAGCACGCCATGCCTCCCTGTCCATCACCAATTCCCAGAGTACACCCAAACCAATGTCCATTGAGTCAGTGATGCCATCCAGCCATCTCATCCTCTGTCATCCCCTTCTCCTGCTGCCCTCAATCTTTCCCAGCATAAGGGTCTTTTCAAATAAGTCAGCTCTTCACACCAGGTGGCCAAAGTATTGGAGTTTCAGCTTCAACATCAGTCCTTCCAATGAATACCCAGAACTGATCTCCTTTAGGGTGGACTGGTTGGATTTCCTTGCAGTCCAAGGGACTCTCAAGAGTCTTCTCCAACACCACAGTTCAAAAGCATCAATTCTTTGGCACTCAGCTTTCTTTATAGTCCAACTCTCACACCCATACATGACCACTGGAAAAACCATAGCCTTGAATAGATGGACCTTTGTTGACAAAGTAATGTCTCTGCTTTTTAATATGTTGTCTAGGTTGGTCATAACTTTCCTTCCAAGGCGTAAGTGAATTTTAATTTCATGGTTGCAGTCACCATCTGCAAGAATTTTGGAGCCCAGAAAAATAAAGTCAGCCACTGTTTCCACTGTTTCCCCATCTATTTGTCATGAAGTGATAGGGATGTCATGAAGTGATGATCTTCGTTTTCTAATGTTGAGCTTTAAGCCAACTTTTTCACTCTCCTCTTTCACTTTCATTAAGAGGCTCTTTAGTTCTTCTCTTTCTGCCATAAGAGTGGAGTCATCTGCATATCTGAGGCTATTGCTATGTCTCCCGGCAATCTTGATTCCAGCTTGTGCTTCCTCCAGCCCAGCATTTCGCATGATGAACTCTGCATATGTTAAATAAGCAGGGTGACAATATACAGCCTTGATGTACTCCTTTTCCTATTTGGAACCAGTCTGTGGTTCCATGTCCAGTTCTAACTGTTGCTTCCTGACCTGCATACAAGTTTCTCAAGATGCAGGTCAGGTGGTCTGGTATTCCCATTTCTTTCAGAATTTTCCAGTTTATTGTGATCCACATAGTCGAAGGCTTTGGCATAGTTAATAAAGCAGAAAACTATATTTTTCTGAAACTCTCTTTCTTTTTAGATGATCCAGCAGATGTTGGCAATTTCATCTCTTGTTCCTGTGCCTTTTCTAAAAGCAGCTTGAACATCTGGAAGTTCATGGTTCACATATTGCTGAAGCCTGGCTTGGAGAATTTTGAGCATTACTTTACTAGCGTGTAAGATGAGTGCAATTGTGTGGTAGTTTGAATATTCTTTGGCATTGCTTTTCTTTGAGATTGGAATGAAAACTAACTTTTCCAGTCCTGTGGCCACTGCTGAGTTTTCCAAATTTGTGGGCATATTGAGTGCAGCACTTTCACAGCATCATCTTTTAGCATTTGAAATAGCTCAACTGGAATTTCATCACTTCCACTAGCGTTGTTCATAGTGATGCTTCCTAAGGCCCACTTGACTTCACATTCCAGGATGTCTGGCTCTAGGTGAGTGATCACACCATCATGATTATCTGGGTCCGGATACTCTTTTTTATACAGTTCTTCTGTGTGTTCTTGCCACTTCTTCTTAATATCTTCTGCTTCTGTTAGGTCCATACTATTTCTGTCCCTTATTGAGTCCATCTTTGCATGAAATATTCCCTAATAAAAGTGGGCTCCCACTAAAAGAGAAAAAAATTTAGATCTCAAAACTTTGTAATTTGGTGGCAGATGTAAAACATTCAATGAAATATACCTCAGTATAAATATACCCTAGAAAAACTTTTGTAATAAAAAAGTTAAAGAAATATTATTGAGCTGAAACATTGATCTAATGAAATAATAAAATTTGAATTAGAAGTTTTGTGATACAAGTTTCAAATGAAGAGAGTAAATCTGAATAAAAAGAACAAAAGTGTTAAAGAAATGTTTAAAGACAATGTTTTAAAACTTAAGTAAAACATGTTGAGAGGATTCATACCAGCCATTAAGAAGTAATAAAAAACATTTTCTGCAATATTGAAATGGGGCCTCCCAGATGGCAGTGGTAAAGAACCTGCCTGCCAACGCAGGTGACTCAGGGGACTCGATCCTTGAGTTGGTAAGAGCCCCTGGAAAACAGAACAGCAACCCACTCTGGTATCCTTGTCTGAAAAATCCCGTGGGCAGTGAGGCCTGGAGAGCTATGAGATCTGGTGGGCTATGGTCCCTGAGGTTGCAAAGAGCTGGGCACAACTAAGAGAACACGCACACATGATAATAAAAGTGACATTGTAGTCACATTCTGAACATATTTTCAGAAATCTGAAGAAATAATAGATCTTAAAAGCAAACATCAGAAATGGATCAGAACAGTTTCGAAGTTGCTATTACTATTACTAGATCCTAAAAAAAGCTTCTAGATCCACAGCCTTTAAAAAAGGGTATGTAAACCAGAAAACACGAAGTAATTGTTAAAAAAACAGTCTATCTTGACTACAGGCATATTATTAAAGCCTAAGAATTGCTAGTGTGATAAATTTGAAATTTCCTTGTACAGTTTTAAGTATGTATTACTTTTTCCTTTGCCCTAACATCACTTCATGGGAAATAGATGGGGAAACAGTGTAAATAGTGTCAGACTTTTTTGGGGGCTCCAAAATCACTGCAGATGGTGATTGCACCCATGAAATTAAAAGATGCTTACTCCTTGTAAGAAAAGTTATGACCAACCTAGATAGTATATTCAAAAGCAGAGACATTACTTTGCCGACTAAGGTCCATCTAGTCAGGGCTATGGTTTTTCCTGTGGTCATGTATGGATGTGAGAGTTGGACTGTGAAGAAGGCTGAGTGTGGAAGAGTTGATGTTTTTGAACTGTGGTGTTGGAGAAGACTCTTGAGAGTCCCTTGGACTGCAAGGAGATCCAACCAGTCCATTCTGAAGGAGATCAACCCTGGGATTTCTTTGGAAGGAATGATGCTAAAGCTGAAACTCCAGTACTCTGGCCACCTCATGAAAAGAGCTGACTCACTGGAAAAGACTCTGATGCTGGGAGGGATTGGGGGCAGGAGGAGAAAGGGACTACAGAGGATGAGATGGCTGGATGGCATTACTGACTCGATGGACATGAGTCTGAGTGAACTCTGGCAGTTGTTGATGGACAGGGAAGCCTGGCGTGCTGCGATTCATGGGGTCGCAAAGAGTTGGACACAACTGAGCGACTGAACTGAACTGAACTGAATACAAAAGAGAAAAATATTTCTGTTTTCTTTTAATTATAGCCATGCAGGATTCAGACTTCTTTTTCTTTATTTCTACCTTTATTCCTCACATCTGGTATAGATTAAACAACTCTAGGCCCCTGGGCTTTAACTATGACTTGCTGAACAGGAATCTGATAGCTCATTCTTTGAATTCCTCAATTCTAGAAAGGAAAGAAAAATACCCAATTTCGACATTTTAACAGGCTTTCCTCTGCTTTCTGCTAAAATGTTACAGTATACTGATGTTTACATGCATTAACCATCACATAGTTATACAACTGAGGTGGTCAGAGTACTAAAGTTATAGTCCTTCCTAAAGCAGGCATATAAAANAAGGGTAAAATATTTTTGTATTTGTTTATAGAAAGCAACATCCTGAGTTTTGGAACAAGGTAAAGAAGACTGGAAGAGGAACATAAAGAGACAAATAGGGAATGACCAATACATCTGTAACTTGAAGCTTTTTAACCTGAAGATCTCAAAGTTCCTTTCCGCTTAGCAATTCTGCCTGACTCTTACCCGTAGCTCTCTGCCACACTTCAAATATATTTATGCAATTTTATATGGCCTTATTGTATTATATCAATTGTGATTTATCATTTCCATAATGCTTTACTTAGACAATGTTTTACAGACCTTTTTGTTATTTGCCATTTTTTCTCACTTTTGATAATATAATAATACAAAGGGGAATAACAGACTGTAAAAAGCTCAGTGATAAAGAATACTCCTTTAATTTAGTGGACCCAGGAGATGAGGTTTCTATCTCTGGGTCAGGAAGATCCCCTGAGGAGGAAATGACAACCCACTCCAGTATTCTTGCTTGAAAAATTCCATGGACAGCGGAGCCTGGCAATCTACAGTCCAAAAGGGGTCCCAAAGAATCAGATATAACTAAGCATGCATGCACAAATGAGAATATCACACTAATATCTTCAGTACTATACAAAGCTAATCCAATAAATTGAAATTTATGATTTTTCAAGTTTTTCTTTGTAGTCAGAGAGTACACTAAGGATACGATTGATTCTCTGATAGAATTCAGAATTATGCCTTATTCTTTTTTTGTTTCTATAAATACATAGATTAGAGTAAGGCAGGGAATAGGTTTAAATTCTGGGAATTTTAGATATTTATTCATGTGTTTATAAAATAGTGCCATAGAAATGTACAACATGGAATGTCTAGAGTGGATAGATATTTTTTATCTTCTATCACAGATATGTCTCTGTGAGAAGTGGCTATAATTCCAGTGATTTTCTAAAAGATGACTAAAACTACTCACTATTACTAACAACTTTCTCTATATTACTAGGAAGGATAGAGCTAAAAAGTTCAAAATCATAGTTCAGTGAAAAATTGTTTGGAAATGAATAAGGAACTATGTTTGAAATAGCAAGAACATATGAGAAATTATGAAAATCAGTGATATGCAGTGTATTAGTTTGCTTGGGCTGCCTTAACAAAACACCACTGTGGTTTACAGGACAGAAATTTATTTTGTCACACTTCTGAAAATTAGAAGTTCATAATTATAGTGCCACCAAATTCAGTTTGAGTTTCAGGAAGAGATGGGCTTTCTTCCTCATTTATATAATGCTGCCTTTTCATCATGTCCTCACATAGATATTTATTTACTGCATAGATCATCATACATCCACATACACAAAATGGCCTCTGGTATCTCTTATAAGGACACTAAATCTTTTGAGTCAGNGGGCTCTCTTCCTCATTTATATAATGCTGCCCTCTCATCATGTCCTCACATAGATATTTATTTACTGCATAGAATATCATACAACCACATACACAAAATGGCCTCTGGTATCTCTTATAAGGACACTAAATCTTTTGAGTCTGGGCCCCACTATATGACCTCACTTAATGTTAGTTACTTCTCTAGAGGCCCTTCTCTAAATAGAGTCACATTCAGGCTGGGGATTCAGAATTTCAACATATGAGTCAGTGCTTTTTAAAATTAATTTTATTTTTTATTTTATAATTTTATATTAGAATATAGTTGATTAACAATACTGTGTTAGTTTCAGGTGTATACCCAAGTGATTCAGCTATACATGTACATGTATCATGTCTTTTTCAAATTATTTTTCCCATTTAGGTTATTATAGGATATTTAGAAGAGTTCCCTGTGCTATGCAGAAGGTCCTTGTTACCTACTTTAAATATAGTAGTGCTGCTAAGTCACTTCAGTCATGTCCAGCTCTGTGTGACCCCATAGACTGCAGCCCACCAGGCTCCACTGTCCCTGGGATTCTCCAGACAAGAACACTGGAGTGGGTTGTCATTTCCTTCTCCAATGTATGCAAATGAAAAGTGAAAGTGAAGTTGCTCAATCGTGTCCGATGCTCAGCAACCCCATGGACTGCAGCTTTCCAGGCTCCTCCATCCATGGGGTTTTCCAGTCAGGAGTACTGGAGTGGGGTGCCATTGCCTTCTGTGTATGTCAATTGCAAACTCCCAACTCATCCATCTTCTCAGTGTTTCCTCTTTGGTAACCTTAAGTTTGTTCTCTAAGCCTATGAGTCTATTTTTGTTTCATAAACAAGTTCATTCATATCATTTTTTAAAGATTTCATATATAAGCAATATCATATGATATTTGTCTTTCTCTATCCAACTTACTTCACTTAGTATAACATCCAAGTCCATCCATGTTATTGCAAATGGCATTATTTCATTCTTTTTAGAGGCTGAGTAATACTCCATTTTATAAATGTACCACATAATTATTCATTCACATGCTGATGCACATTTAGGTTGCTTCCATGTCTTGACTATTGTAAACAGCACTGCAGTAAACATTGGGAGCATGTATCCTTTTGAACAATGATTTTCTCTGAATATATGCCAAGGAGTGGAATTGCTGGATGATACAATAGTTCTATGTTTAGTTTTTTTAAAGGAGCCTCCACACTGTTCTCCATAGTGGCTGTACTGATTTACATTCCCACCAACAGTGTAGGAGGCTTCCCTTGTCTCCACACCCTCTCCAACATTTATTGTATGTAGACTTTTTGATGGCTATATTGATTGGTGTGAGGTGATATCTCATTCTAGTTTTGATTTTCATTTCTCTCTTAATTAGTGATGCTGAGCATCTTTTTGTGTGCCTCTTGGCCATTTGTATATCTTCTTCAGAGAAATGTCTATTTAGGTCCTTCATCCTTTTTTTCTTTTTCTTTTTGATATTGAGTTTCATGAGGTGTTTGTATATTTTAGAGATTAGTCTCTTGTCAGTTGCTTCATTTATAATTTTTTCCCCCATTCTGTGGGTTGTCTTTTCATCTGTTTATGTTTGTTTGTTTTTGCTGTGGAGAAGCTTTTAAATTTAATCAGGCTCTATTTGTTTACTTTTATTTTTATTACCCTAGAAGGTGGCTCAAAAGAGATCTTGCTGTAATTTATGTAAAAGTGTATTCTTCCTATGCTTTTCTCTAAGAGTTTTCTAGTATCCAGTCTTAACATTATGTCTTTAATTTATTTTGAGTTTATTTTTGTGTATGGTGCTAGAAAGTAAAGTAAAATCGCTCAGTTGTGTCCAACTCTTTGCAACCCCGTGGACTGTAGCCCACCAGGCTCCTCTGTCCATGAGATTCTCCAGGCAAGAATACTGGAGTGGGTTGCCATTTCCTTCTCCAGGGGATCTTCCCAACCCAGGGATCAAACCCAGGTCTCCTGCATTGTAGGCAGATGCTTTAACCTCTGAGCCACTAGGAAGGCTGGGGAAATTCCCCATAACCCGGAATCCAAATGCGACAGTAACCTGTGATTCCCAAAAATCCTCTCAATTGTCTTAAAGTCATAGGTAGGGGATGATTTAGTATAGGTTTAATTCTCTCGGGGCCTATGGCGTTAGTCTCTTCTGATATGATTAGGCCCAGATATCTAACTAATTGTTGACAAAGCTGAGCCTTTTTTATTGATGCCTTGTAACCACAGCCTGCCAGAAAGTTTAAGAAATCTTCTGAGGCTCATGAACAAGCTTCCTCTGTCTCAGCACAGAGCAAAATATCATCTACATATTGTAACACCACCACTTCAGAGCTATTAAAGTTTTGTAGATCCCGTGACAAACTTTGTCCAAATAAGTAAGGATGGTGCTAGGAAGTGCTCTAACTTCATTATTTTAGACATAGCTGTCCAGTTTTCCCAATGAAATGGAAATCTGAGTTCTTGTTTGCCAAGCTAAATAATGAATTTTGCCAACACACAAACACTCGTGGTAGCAGGCAAACAGGATGTATTTCAGAGACAAAGTACAAAACTT
This sequence comes from Raphicerus campestris, assembly GCA_006410735.1. NCBI lineage: Eukaryota > Metazoa > Chordata > Mammalia > Artiodactyla > Bovidae > Raphicerus > Raphicerus campestris. Next base: position 27,877 of record SJYW01003738.1, read on the forward strand.
TCAGCATAGATACTGAGAGGGAGTGAAGTTCCCCCAAAAGGCAGGATTTACAGCAGTTTATATCCTTACTAGTATTGATTTTTACACTTTTGATTGGTTCTTACTATTAACATATGTCATTTATAACCAATCTACTTAAAGGTCACTATGTTTAACTTCACATCTTTATGGCTTCTTTTGATCCTCAGATTCTTAGTTTTCTTAGACATTAAGTCACCATTCCATAACCTTTTCTCATGATTACCTGGCCATTTTACAGTGGACCAGATGTATGGGCTAAATAATGATCACCAGTTGTTTCTCCCTCAGGCATATGGAAAAGAAGTTAATTACTACCCTTTCCTGGATCTGAGTGCTGATAATTTATCAGAAGAAGGACACATTCCTCTGCGAGCCAGCAATTAGGACAAGGAATATAGTTTCAGGTTAATGGAGTAGGATATTTGTTGAAACTGGCCAAGNAGAATCCAAATGCAACAGTAACCTGTGATTCCCAAAAATCCTCTCAATTGTCTTAAAGTCATAGGTAGGGGATAATTTAGTATAGGTTTAATTCTCTCGGGGCCTATGGCCTTAGTCTCTTCTGATATGATTAGGCCCAGATATCTAACTAATTGTTGACAAAGCTGAGCCTTTTTTCTTGATGCCTTGTAACCACAGCCTGCCAGAAAGTTTAAGAAATCTTCTGAGGCTCATGAACAAGCTTCCTCTGTCTCAGCACAGAGCAAAATATCATCTACATATTGTAACACCACCACTTCAGAGCTATTAAAGTTTTGTAGATCCCGTGACAAACTTTGTCCAAATAAGTAAGGATGGTGCTAGGAAGTGCTCTAACTTCATTATTTTAGACATAGCTGTCCAGTTTTCCCAATGAAATGGAAATCTGAGTTCTTGTTTGCCAAGCTAAATAATGAATTTTGCCAACACACAAACACTCGTGGTAGCAGGCAAACAGGATGTATTTCAGAGACAAAGTACAAAACTTTCAGCATAGATACTGAGAGGGAGTGAAGTTCCCCCAAAAGGCAGGATTTACAGCAGTTTATATCCTTACTAGTATTGATTTTTACACTTTTGATTGGTTCTTACTATTAACATATGTCATTTATAACCAATCTACTTAAAGGTCACTATGTTTAACTTCACATCTTTATGGCTTCTTTTGATCCTCAGATTCTTAGTTTTCTTAGACATTAAGTCACCATTCCATAACCTTTTCTCATGATTACCTGGCCATTTTACAGTGGACCAGATGTATGGGCTAAATAATGATCACCAGTTGTTTCTCCCTCAGGCATATGGAAAAGAAGTTAATTACTACCCTTTCCTGGATCTGAGTGCTGATAATTTATCAGAAGAAGGACACATTCCTCTGCGAGCCAGCAATTAGGACAAGGAATATAGTTTCAGGTTAATGGAGTAGGATATTTGTTGAAACTGGCCAAGGTCTCAGAGTGCCCACACTAACTGCCTAACAATTTCTACCTCACCAGCACCACTTATTAAAGAGACTGTCTTTTCTCCATTGTATATTGTTACCTCCTTTGTCATAGATTAGGTGACTATGCTATGCTATGCTATGCTATGCTATGCTATGCTAAGTCGCTTCAGTCGTGTCCAACTCTGCGCAACCCCGTAGACGGCAGCCCACCAGGCTCCACTGTCCCTGGCATTCTCTAGGCAAGAACACTGGAGTGGGTTGCCATTTCCTTCTCCAATGCATGAAAGTCAAAAATGAAAGTGAAGTCGCTCAGTCATGTCCGACACTTCACGACCCCATAGACTGCAGCCCACCAGGCTCCTCTGTCCATGGGATTTTCCAGGCAAGAGTACTGACTGGAGTGGGGTGCCATTGCTGTGTGTGGTTTTATCTGTAGGCTTTTTGTCCTAGTCCATTTATATATATATATATACATATTTTTAATTTATATTTTTTTTTTGTGCCAGTACCATACTGTCTTAATGACCAGCTCTCTCAGAAGATGAGCATGGTCCTGAAATATAGCATGGTTAGTTTTAATGGGCTAGGTAATTTCATAGGCTAATTAATGGGAGGATTATTCCAACTATTTCAGGGAGGGGTCTGGGCTTTCCAGGAATTGGGCCACCAACCACCTTTTGGCTTTTGCTTGACCTCAAAACTGTTATGGTGCTAATGGTGTGTCATTCAGATGCTAACATATTTACAATGAGTGCATAATGAGGTTCAAAGTCCACTGGGGATCTAATCTTCCACCATTTTGAACCTGGTTTCTAACCAGTTTTGATCATGTCCTATGGTTATGTCATTCTTTTAAAGGTTATGTCCTGCCCCTTCTGTGCTGTTTCACATACATAAAATTTGTGTGTGTGTGTGTGTGTGTGTGTGTAACAGGAAGCTACAGACTGTTTCTCATTAGTCATAGTAGCAATTAGATATTTATTTTATGGTATTTACAAGAACATTTTGCTACATTGCTGTCTAATTGAAATGAGAGTATTGGATCAATTAATTACATTTATGATTAGTGTAGGATGTTCCAATGGATATTTGGTGTATATATAAAGAATGTTGTTGAACCCAAATTTGTGTTTTCCATGCACGGTAAGGCCAAACAAACCAAAACCTCCATGTTTAGAGCAGAGAAAGGTTTATTGCAAGGGCCAAGCAAGGAGTACAGTTGGCTTATGCTCAAAAAAGGATCTAAACTCCCAGTGGTTTTTAGGGATGAGTTTTCAAAGATAAAATTTGGATGAGGGTTGCAGGGTGCATGTGTTTCTTCTGATTGATTAGTGATGGGGTAACAGGACAGTGTTCCAGGAAACTTGTGCTTGACCTAAAGTTGTCATTTTGCACTTGGGTGGGGGCCTTTGTTCTTATAGATGAACTAAAAGATAGGTGTCAGAATGCCATGTATAACCATTGAGGAGGAATTTGGACCCATTTTATCACTGCACTGTTGTTTGTGACTGCTTTCTTTTTATTTCTGCATTTCCTCACTTTTTTAGTTAGTAATTGTTTGAATCTGTCCCTTGAAACTCAGGGAAGTTCTAGAAGGCTGGAGCCATTTTTGCATAAGAAAGAAATGGGGGATACATAAAGGCTTGACACCTGAGAGGATTCTGTAGAGCCCTGCTTGGTTTCAAGAATATGGGCCTAAAGAGAAGGTAATAACAAAATGCTTATATATAGGGATTTCCTGGCCAATTCAAACTATGATTACTTTTTCAGTTTTAATTGATATCCATACAGCTTTTATTTTCAACTCAGAAATTTCCTCAGAATCACAGTTTGATGAAGACATGATGGGAATTTTAGCTGAAATTTTATGATTTGTTTCTATTGGATTTGGATATTAAGGCCCATTAAATATGTGGCTGTCTGCTATATCAGTTTTCACCACATTGTGACTCATGCAACGTCTCCTCAGAATTCTTCAATTTGTATTGTTTTGTCAGGCCTGTCTGTGAGATTTTCAAACATTGAAAAATAGCAATTGTTAGGATTAATTTTCATTTAGGAATTGTAACATATGTTAGAAATTTTCACCTTGTTATAATGATGTGGTATTGGAAGCAAGTCTAACTTTCTAAACATCCTTTAAATCTGGAGTTTCCAAATTTAGTAATAGTTCTTCCTGATTATGACAGCTGAACCAGTTATTTAAAAAAATGCAAACTTTCACACAAAGTCTCAGTTATGGTTCCTCAAACACCAGAGTAAAATTTTGTTAACTCATAGTTTGTATTTCCTCTGTCAGACAAAGTAGTGTTTTCTGACCACTAAGTGAAAACTGCCTTGGTCTACAATTATTGAAATACTTTTGTATTAAAGCTATTTTACTTTATAATGGATTTATCACTAATTTTAAATGGTAGCATTTTCTTTTGTATTTCATCAACATGTACTCAGTCTTCAACACTAAAACCATACAAGAACCTATGGGGCCCTCACAGTTACAGATCCTTTTCATGTCCCCTGATTTTTGTTCATTCATTCTCCTTGACCTTCCCTGAGCTCCAAAGGGCAGATTCAAACAGTTGCCTGTACAAGAAGAGAGGGAATTCAGAAACAATGGAGGAGGACTCATAAAAGAGGGTCCTGGTTCCTCCTCAAGATATACATAATAATATCTTTGAGTCCTTTGGCACAAACTAAGGCCCCCTGAGAAGACTCCTGAGAGTCCCTTGGACTCTCGCAAGGAGATCAAACCAGTCAATCTTAAGAAAAATCAATCCTCAGTACTCATTGGAAGGACTGATGCTGAAGCTGAAGCGCCAGTATTTTGGTCATCTGATGAGAAGAGCTGACTCACTGGAAAAGTCCCTGATGCTGGGAAAGATTGAAGGCAGAAGTAGAAGAGGGTATCAGAGGATGCAGTGGCTGGATGGTATCACCAATGTAATAGGCATGAACTTGGGCAAACTCTGGGAGATGGTAAGGGAGAGGGAGATCTGCTGGGCTGTAGTCCTTGGTGTCACAAAGAGTCAGACATGACTTAGTGACTGAACAACAGCAAAAGGCCCCCACATAAGCAGAGGATGGTAACTTCAGGCTGAGTATGAGATTCTTGGAACACTGCCCTGTTACCTCACCATCAACCAATCAGAAGAAATTCTCCACATGTGGAAGATAAGGAAGACTGACTCCCTCCTCAAATGATTGACTGCAGTTAACTTCCCCTTTCTCCCTTTAAAAGTACTTTCATAGTCAAGCTCTTTGAAGTTGACTCTTGGACATGTATCTATCTGCCTTCTACACATGGTGTCAACCTCCTACTTTTCCTTTCCATCAGCACTTTTCTCTTGAGTGGCAAGCAGCCAAGCATGAGTTTGGTGACAATATGATAACTGCCTCTAAGCAAAANTGGACATGCATCTATCTGCCTTCTACCCATGGTGTCAACCTCCTACCTTTCCTTTCCATCAGCACTTTTCTCTTGAGTGGCAAGCAGCCAAGCATGAGTTTGGTGACAATATGATAACTGCTTCTTAGCAAAAACATAAGTAAACATTTGTTGAATAAATAACAATTAGTGATTTTAAAAATAATGGATTTGGCTAAAAATAATCTGCTTTATGTTTTGTTTTTTTTTTTCCCCAAACATCAAAACAGTGAATGATTTGTTGTTGTTCAGTCACTCAGTTGTGTCTGACTCTTTGAGACCCCATGGACTGCAGCTCACCAGNCAGCACTTTTCTCTTGAGTGGCAAGCAGCCAAGCATGAGTTTGGTGACAATATGATAACTGCCTCTAAGCAAAAACATAAGTAAACATTTGTTGAATAAATAATAATTAGTGATTTTAAAAATAATGGATTTGGCTAAAAATAATCTGATTCATGTTTTTTTTTTTCCCCCAAACACCAAAACAGTGAATGATTTGTTGTTGTTCAGTCACTCAGTTGTGTCTGACTCTTTGAGACCCCATGGACTGCAGCTCACCAGGCTTCTCTGTCTTTCACTATCTCCCAGAGCTTGCTCAAACTCATGTCCATTGAGTCAGTGATGCCATCCAACCATTTCACACTCTGTTGTCCCCTTCTCTTCCTGCCTTCAATCTTTTCCAAAACCAGGATCTTTTCTAATGAGTTGGCTCTTCACATCAGGCAGCCAAAGTATTGGAAATTCAGCTTCACCATCTGTCCTTCTAATGAATATTTAGGATTGATTTCCTTTATGACTGACTGGTTTGATCTCCTTGCAGTCCAAGGGACTCTCAAGAGTCTTCTCCAAGACCACAGTTCAAAAGCATCAATTATTCAGTACTCAGCCTTCTTTATGTTCCAACTTTCTCATCCATACATTACTACTGGAAAAATCATAGCTTTGACTAGTGAATGATTAGGAAATTTATAAGCTTAAGACAACATAATCATGAAAATTGAGCAGCCTAGTAAGATTTAGAAAATGCTCTAAAATTTTCAGTATAACTATTTTTCATAAATATACCTTACAATTCAAGCTAATGTTGGATTGGATGTTTGTTCTTTTCTAATAAAACATAATGGATATAATTACAGTGTATATAATTTTCACTCAAAATTGATAAATTAATGAGAATTTAAATGATCAACCCATAAAAAATGAATAAATATGCATTTTCCTGATTACCTTCTTCAGAACAAATACAGAGGTGTAACATTTACCTTGAACTCTGTTTTTCTCATTGTTCATATTTACTACTTTGGTTAATGGGCTTCCCAGGTGGTGCCAGGGGTAAAGAACCTGCCTACCAAAGCAGGAGATATAAACACAGGTTTGATCCCTAGATTAGGAGGATCTCTGGAGGAAAGCAAGTTAACACACTCCAGTATTCTTATCTGGAGAATCCCATAAACAGAGGAGCCTTGCAGACAATAGTCCATAGGGTCACACTAAGTAAAACACGACTGAAGCAATTTAGCACGCACTGCCAATGCACAAGACATAAGGGGTGGGTTCAGTCTCTGGGTTTGGAAGATTCCCTGGAGGAGAGCATGACAGCTCACTCCAGTATTCTTGCCTAGAGAATCGCCATGAATGGAAGAGCTTGGCAGGCTATAGTCCGTAGGGTTTCAAAGAGTCTGGACCTGCCTATAGCTACTTAGCATACACACACGCATTTTAATTAATATTAGTGTGATTTTTTTTTCTGTATTTTTCTTAATTTGGACAACATTTGCGCTCAGTCAGTCAGTTCAGTCACTCAGTCATGTCCAGCTCTTTGTAACACAATGAACCACAGCAGGCCAGGCCCCCCTGTCCATCACCAATTCCCAGAGTCCACCCAAACCCATGTCCATTGAGTCAGCGATGCCATCCAACCATTTCATCCTCTGTTGTCCTCTTCTCCTCCCGCCCTCAATCTTTACCAGTATCAGGTTCTTTTCCAAAGAGTCAGCTCTTCACATCAGGTGGCTAAAGTATTGGAATTTCAGCTTCAACATCAGTCCTTCCAATGAACACCCAGGACTGATCTCCTTTAGATGGACTGGTTGGATCTCCATGCAGTCCAAGGGACTCTCAAGAGTCCTCTCCAGCACTATAATTCAAAAGCATCAATTCTTCAGTGCTCAGCTTTCTTCACAGTCCAACTCTTACATCCATACATGACCACTGGAAAAACCATAGCCTTGACTAGATGGACCTTTGTTGACAAAGTAATGTCTCTGCTTCTTAATATGCTATATAGGTTAGTCATAACTTTCCTTCCAAGGAGCAAACGTCTTTTAATTTCATAGCTGCAATTACTATCTGTAGTGATTTTGGAGCCCAGAAAAATAAAGTCTGACACTGTTTCCACTGTTTCCCCATCTATCTGCCATGGAGTGATGGGACCGGATGCCATGATCTTCGTTTTCTGAATGTTGAGCTTTAAGCCAACTTTTTCACTATCCTCTTTCACTTTCATCAAGAGACTTTTTAGCTCTTCACTTTCTACCAAAAGGGTGGTGTCATCTGCATATGTGAGGTTATTGATATTTCTCCCAGCAATCTTGATTCCAGCTTGTGCTTCCTCCAGCACAGTGTTTCTCATGATGCATTCTGCACATAATTTAAATAAGCAGGGTGACAATATACAGCCTTGACAGACTCCTTTTCCTATTTGGAACCAGTCTGTTGTACCATGTCCAGTTTTAACTGTTTCTTCCTGACCTGCATACAGGTTTCTCAAGAGGCAGGTCTGGTGGTCTGGAATGCCCATCTCTTTCAGAATTTTCCACAGTTTATTGTGATCCACACAAAGGCTTTGGCATAGTCAATAAAGCAGTAATAGTTGTTTTTCTGGAACTCTCTTGCTTTTTCCATGATCCAGCGGATGTTGGCAATTTGATCTCTGGTTCCTCTGCCTTTTCTAAAACCAGCTTGAACATCAGGACGTTCACGGTTCACCTATTGCTGAAGCCCGGCTTGGAGAATTTAGAGTGTTACTTTACTAGCATGTGAGGTGAGGTGTGGTGAAGTCGCTCAGTCATGTCTGACTCTTTGCGACCCCATGCACTGTAACCTACTAGGCTTCTCTGTCCATGGGATTCTCCAGGCAAGAATACTGGAGTGGATTGCNCTTTACTAGCATGTGAGATGAATGCAATTGTGTGGTAGTTTGAGCATTCTTTGGCATTGCCTTTCTTTGGGATTGGAATGAAAACTTACCTTTTCCAGTCCTGTGGCCACTAGTGAGTTTTCCAAATTTGCTGGCATACTGAGTATAGCACTTTCACAGCATCATCTTTCAGGATTTGAAATAGCTCAACTGGAATTCCATCACCTCCACTAGCATTGTTCATAGTGATGTTCTCTAAGGCCCACTTGACTTCACATTCCAGGATGTCTGGCTCTAGGTGAGTGATCAAACCATCGTGATTATCATGGTTGTGAAGATCTTTTTTGTATAATTCTTCTGTGTTCTTGATATTTGTCCTGCTGCTGCTGCTAAGTCACTTCAGTCGTGTCCAACTCTGTGACCTCATAGAAGGCAGCCCACCAGGCTCCCCCATCCCTGGGATCCTCCAGGCAAGAACACTGGAGTGGGTTTCCATTGCCTTTTGCAATGCATGAAAGAGAAAACTGAAGGTGAAGTCGCTCAGTCGTGTCCTACCCTCAGCGACCCCATGGGCTACAGCCTACCAGGCTCCTCCATCCATGGGATTTTCCAGGCAGGAGTACTGGAGTGAGGTGCCATTGCCTTGTCCAGATATTTGTCCTAGTGGTACTTAAAAAGTTAAAATATCTCAAGGTAAACATTATAAAAGGAGAATTTAAGTGGATTTCAGTGTAATTACCAACATTATTTTTTCATTCTTTCAGTGTTCTCTCATGTTTTCTTTCACATTTTAACTAAGTACCATTTATAACATTGTCTTTTCACAGGATAGATAACAAAGTGGTCCATAGTGAAGAAAAATGAAAACAAGAAAGTCTGTACCATATTACACACTTACAAGAGAGATAATTACTGAAAATCATAAAATGCTATCCAGAGAGTACCATTTTTTCATGATTGTGACAAGGGGTTTTATCAAAATAGAACAAAAATCTGATAAAGTACACACTAAAAATCTTAGTAGTAAAATAAACCACAAAAATACTACTGCTACACGTAGGTTTTCAGCTCACTTGATTGTACATTTACCTATTGCACTGGAACATGAACATGGCTATCTTTCTATATATAAAACATTTTTAGTAACGTCAATATGGAACCAAAAATAGAACTTTTCCAAACCTATGACTTCACTGAATTTATTTGATTTGTGCTTTATAGATAGNCTCACTTGATTGTACATTTACCTATTGCACTGGAACATGAAAATGGCTATCTTTCTATATATAAAACATTTTTAGTAACGTCAATATGGAACCAAAAATAGAACTTTTCCAAACCTATGACTTCACTGAATTTATTTGATTTGTGCTTTATAGATAGGCATAATTGTGTATTTTGTAAAACTGCTAGCCAGTTAAACACTAATAGAGCATTAAAAAAAAAGTTTCCACCTTTATAAGAAAAGCAAGACTTGGGTCATTAGACTTTAATAGGTTTAAATGTCTTGGGACAATGAAACAATTACCACTTGGAGAAAATGATTTAGCTAACTGTGAAAGCTATTCAGCAGTGGCTAAATACTTACAAATGTTTTTCAGATTTGGTCTATGAGTTTAATGGCCATCTTAGATGATCAAACTTAATATTGAAACTGCTCTGCATAGTGTGGAACTTGTCCTAGAAAAGCAAGCAAAATCTTTCAGTGCTCTCACCACATATAAAAATAATAAGCAGTGTGTCCAATCACTGTTTCATGTGGGCACATATTCAAAATATAAGAAGCACAGAAACACGATTTCATTTGTTAATAAATGTGATTCTAAGTCCTTAAAAGACCACCTTCAGGTTTCTCTCTTGGTACATGAGACTTTCCAAACAACCATGCTGGTTAAGTAAAAATATGTTATCTGATGTTTCTTTTGGAGAATATACTTCCTCATAATTCTAAGCCTTCTTTCTTTTGTGTTATCAGCACAATGGTTTTTCAAAAACTTTGATAGTGTAGTAGCTTTCTGCAGATTTCTATATCTCACTGAAATTCACACGCCTCACTTCAGTACAGCTGCTCAGTTATGTCTGACTGCAGCATGCCAGGCTTCTCTGTCCATCACCAACTCCTGGAGCTTACTCAAACTCATGTGCATCCAGTTGGTGATGCCATCCAACCATCTCATCCTCTGTCATCCCCTTCTCCTGCCTTCAATCTTTCCCAGCATCAGGGTCTTTTCCAGTGGATCAGTTCTTCACATCAGGTGGTCAAAGTACTGGAGTTTCAGCTTCAGTGTCAGTCCTTCCAATGAATATTCAGGACTGATTTTCTTTAGGATTGACTGATTTGATCTTACTCCAATGCCACTGAAATGGTTCTTAGGATAATTACTCAGGTTCTTTTAACCTCTAGATTAAAAGAGCACTGAGAATCATTAGAAGATCTTCTACACATGGGGGCCAGTGCCATTAAGTTGTATATCAGAACCCAGAAAATGGAGGCTGTCCCAGAATCTATGCTTATGGTAAACACCTGCCAAAAACCTAATCTACACCAATCAAAATTCATCTCAGCTGTGGCTAGCTTACCTTCCTCTGGGAAATAGGACCTGCTGACCTTCTCATGAAACTTCTGACCTTCTAGGCAATGATGCCCTATTTCCATATTTCATTGTAACCACTTTAAAACTTTCTGTTGCCCCCAAATCCTGGAGAACAGAGCTCTACTATGCTGCTGGTGAGCATTGTACTCCCTCAGTTTATGGATAAATGAATAAAGGACCTGAAGGCAGCTACGACAGCGTCTGGGGTGGGTTCCTGCACACAGCTGCAGGCGCTGCGTAGCTCTTCAGTTGGCTGCCTCTCCAGCTGCTCTCTGGAGTCTCCAGTGCCCTTTCATTTTATATTCCGAGCTCTTCTAGTTTGTTTGCTGTAGTCCTTCCAGGTATAAAATGTGATGTGAGAGACCCGAGAATTTTCACAGAGTAAATATTGATGTGTGAGAGACCCTAGGATTTCACAGTGATTCTTAGCTAAAATTGGGATTTTGGCAGGACTTGTCTGCAAGGCAAGTGCCTTTGGGAGGTAGATCATGACAGGTCTCAGGAACTGTGCTCAGACATCTAGAAACTGTATATCTGATTGAATTCAGGAGAATTAACTCAAGAGAAAATAATGGAAACTCCTTAGTCTTGGGGTTCTCTGGTGGCTCACATGGTAAAAAATCTGCCTGCAGCACAGGGTTTGATCCCTGGGTGGGGAAGATCCCCTGGAAAAGGGAATGGCAATCCACTCCAGTATTCTTGCCTGGAGAATTCCATGGAGAGAGGAACCTGACGAACTATGATCCTTGGGGTCTCAAAGAGTTGGGAACAACTTTCACTTTCACCCCTCAGACTAAAGCAAGCAAGATAGCAGCTGTGAGAGGACTCTCAAATCTTGGAGGTAAGTCTACAGTGTAAACTGCTAGGGAACTCAAGGAAATGAGACAAGAAATTTGGCATCTTTTTGACTGATGACACATTAAAATCTAAGTAGGCCTGAGTTTGATTATTAGAAATGAGTAGGAAGTCTTCTATGATGAAATCTGCTCATGAAAGTAATAACACATCTATTGCTTATGAGATTCTTGGAAACCAAAGATACAAAATTGGTGAGCACTAGTTGAGCACTTAAAAGCTGTTATACTTTTTTTGTAGGTGATAACTCTTAAGACTCCTTTGCTCTGTTAAGTTGGTCACTGAATGAGTTAGATTTGCACTACCTTATCAATTCCTTGGAAAAAGAAATGGCAACCCACTCCAGTATTCTTGCCTGGAAAATTCCATGGACGGAGGAGCCTGCTGGGCTACAGTCCAATCCCTAGGTTAGGAAGATCCCCTGGAGTAGTAGGAAATGGCAACCCACTCCAATATTCTTGGCTAGGCACTTTCACTTCATTTTCACCCACCAACCTAAAGAAAATTTCCCTGCAACTAGGTACATTGGGAAGCACCACAAAATTCCCTACCTAATGGCATATCCTTCCTAGTCATTAATCCTCCAGGAGATCCAAAGCTTAGCTAAAGAAATAGAATCCTTGCTTTATAAAGAATAAGTTGTGTAACCTCCTGCACACTGGCATGTTTTCTGTCTAAGAACCGGGGTCTTAGAAACCGTGTGTACATGCTCACTCAGCCATGTCCGACTCTTTGCAATGACATGGACTGTAGCCCACCAGGCTCCTCTGTCCATGGGATTTTTCCAGGCAAGAATCCTGGAATGGGTTGGCATTACCTACACCATTGGAAGTTGTAGATATCTGCAAAAATTGCAAAATCTTACTAAGACAGCCTAGAATTGCAATGGTCATGATGGGGAATGTTCCAGTTAGAGAAGATTATCCATTTAAGAAGTTCACTTGAAAGCAAATATTCCCCAAACAGAATGGGATGCCTGTTTTAATTGAAAAGCTAGAGCCTTCAAAAGACTACAAGATTCCAAACTAGATTCATTGGAAGATTTATTGTAAAAAGCTAACAAAACATAGTGAAAGTGAAGTCGTGTGGACTCTTTGTGACCCCATGGATAATAGCCTGCACCAAGCTCCTCTGTCCATGGGATTTTCAAGGCAAGAGTACAAAATGTAAGAGGTACCTAAAACTAAAAATCTGATATGACTGTTACTACTCTACTCTCTCTCTCTTTACCTGAATACTCACGGTCTATTAATACTTTGTTGAAATTTTGTTATACTCCGAAGAGGATGTAAGACTGTAAATAAAAGTTCACCAAGTTAGTGGTGCCCTTGCTGGCACCTTCCAGATGTAATGAGATTCCAGAGCTTCTCCAGTAAATTAGTACCAGTTATTCTCTTTAAACAGCCAAGGAAAAATTGAAAACCTCGTAGGGTAAAAAAAGTGAAAGCCTACTTGGAAACTAGATGAATGAAAAATCCTTAAAATCTACAACAAAAGTATTTGTAAAACATTTAAGCCATCTGAGAAGGTAATCTTAACTGATTCCATCTGCCAGAAACACAGTTTGTATGCAGATGTTCTTTCCTAAACTCAGTATTGCATTATTGTACCTGTCTCATGGCTGTGGTTTTTAAAAGAAAAGCTGTTAAGTTCTCTGTATTTGTTTATGGATACCTATGTAGATGTGTTATAGATTTGTGATATTTTTCTATCTCTGAATGGTATTGCCAATTTGGTATTGCTCTTAATTTGTAAAGAGCTCTATTTAATTGACTTAAAGCAGTGCTATATAAACTAAGTNGATCAGTTCTTCACATCAGGTGGTCAAAGTACTGGAGTTTCAGCTTCAGTGTCAGTCCTTCCAATGAATATTCAGGACTGATTTTCTTTAGGATTGACTGATTTGATCTTACTCCAATGCCACTGAAATGGTTCTTAGGATAATTACTCAGGTTCTTTTAACCTCTAGATTAAAAGAGCACTGAGAATCATTAGAAGATCTTCTACACATGGGGGCCAGTGCCATTAAGTTGTATATCAGAACCCAGAAAATGGAGGCTGTCCCAGAATCTATGCTTATGGTAAACACCTGCCAAAAACCTAATCTACACCAATCAAAATTCATCTCAGCTGTGGCTAGCTTACCTTCCTCTGGGAAATAGGACCTGCTGACCTTCTCATGAAACTTCTGACCTTCTAGGCAATGATGCCCTATTTCCATATTTCATTGTAACCACTTTAAAACTTTCTGTTGCCCCCAAATCCTGGAGAACAGAGCTCTACTATGCTGCTGGTGAGCATTGTACTCCCTCAGTTTATGGATAAATGAATAAAGGACCTGAAGGCAGCTACGACAGCGTCTGGGGTGGGTTCCTGCACACAGCTGCAGGCGCTGCGTAGCTCTTCAGTTGGCTGCCTCTCCAGCTGCTCTCTGGAGTCTCCAGTGCCCTTTCATTTTATATTCCGAGCTCTTCTAGTTTGTTTGCTGTAGTCCTTGCAGGTATAAAATGTGATGGGAGAGACCCGAGAATTTTCACAGAGTAAATATTGATGTGTGAGAGACCCTAGGATTTCACAGTGATTCTTAGCTAAAATTGGGATTTTGGCAGGACTTGTCTGCAAGGCAAGTGCCTTTGGGAGGTAGATCATGACAGGTCTCAGGAACTGTGCTCAGACATCTAGAAACTGTATATCTGATTGAATTCAGGAGAATTAACTCAAGAGAAAATAATGGAAACTCCTTAGTCTTGGGGTTCTCTGGTGGCTCACATGGTAAAAAATCTGCCTGCAGCACAGGGTTTGATCCCTGGGTGGGGAAGATCCCCTGGAAAAGGGAATGGCAATCCACTCCAGTATTCTTGCCTGGAGAATTCCATGGAGAGAGGAACCTGACGAACTATGATCCTTGGGGTCTCAAAGAGTTGGGAACAACTTTCACTTTCACCCCTCAGACTAAAGCAAGCAAGATAGCAGCTGTGAGAGGACTCTCAAATCTTGGAGGTAAGTCTACAGTGTAAACTGCTAGGGAACTCAAGGAAATGAGACAAGAAATTTGGCATCTTTTTGACTGATGACACATTAAAATCTAAGTAGGCCTGAGTTTGATTATTAGAAATGAGTAGGAAGTCTTCTATGATGAAATCTGCTCATGAAAGTAATAACACATCTATTGCTTATGAGATTCTTGGAAACCAAAGATACAAAATTGGTGAGCACTAGTTGAGCACTTAAAAGCTGTTATACTTTTTTTGTAGGTGATAACTCTTAAGACTCCTTTGCTCTGTTAAGTTGGTCACTGAATGAGTTAGATTTGCACTACCTTATCAATTCCTTGGAAAAAGAAATGGCAACCCACTCCAGTATTCTTGCCTGGAAAATTCCATGGACGGAGGAGCCTGCTGGGCTACAGTCCAATCCCTAGGTTAGGAAGATCCCCTGGAGTAGTAGGAAATGGCAACCCACTCCAATATTCTTGGCTAGGCACTTTCACTTCATTTTCACCCACCAACCTAAAGAAAATTTCCCTGCAACTAGGTACATTGGGAAGCACCACAAAATTCCCTACCTAATGGCATATCCTTCCTAGTCATTAATCCTCCAGGAGATCCAAAGCTTAGCTAAAGAAATAGAATCCTTGCTTTATAAAGAATAAGTTGTGTAACCTCCTGCACACTGGCATGTTTTCTGTCTAAGAACCGGGGTCTTAGAAACCGTGTGTACATGCTCACTCAGCCATGTCCGACTCTTTGCAATGACATGGACTGTAGCCCACCAGGCTCCTCTGTCCATGGGATTTTTCCAGGCAAGAATCCTGGAATGGGTTGGCATTACCTACACCATTGGAAGTTGTAGATATCTGCAAAAATTGCAAAATCTTACTAAGACAGCCTAGAATTGCAATGGTCATGATGGGGAATGTTCCAGTTAGAGAAGATTATCCATTTAAGAAGTTCACTTGAAAGCAAATATTCCCCAAACAGAATGGGATGCCTGTTTTAATTGAAAAGCTAGAGCCTTCAAAAGACTACAAGATTCCAAACTAGATTCATTGGAAGATTTATTGTAAAAAGCTAACAAAACATAGTGAAAGTGAAGTCGTGTGGACTCTTTGTGACCCCATGGATAATAGCCTGCACCAAGCTCCTCTGTCCATGGGATTTTCAAGGCAAGAGTACAAAATGTAAGAGGTACCTAAAACTAAAAATCTGATATGACTGTTACTACTCTACTCTCTCTCTCTTTACCTGAATACTCACGGTCTATTAATACTTTGTTGAAATTTTGTTATACTCCGAAGAGGATGTAAGACTGTAAATAAAAGTTCACCAAGTTAGTGGTGCCCTTGCTGGCACCTTCCAGATGTAATGAGATTCCAGAGCTTCTCCAGTAAATTAGTACCAGTTATTCTCTTTAAACAGCCAAGGAAAAATTGAAAACCTCGTAGGGTAAAAAAAGTGAAAGCCTACTTGGAAACTAGATGAATGAAAAATCCTTAAAATCTACAACAAAAGTATTTGTAAAACATTTAAGCCATCTGAGAAGGTAATCTTAACTGATTCCATCTGCCAGAAACACAGTTTGTATGCAGATGTTCTTTCCTAAACTCAGTATTGCATTATTGTACCTGTCTCATGGCTGTGGTTTTTAAAAGAAAAGCTGTTAAGTTCTCTGTATTTGTTTATGGATACCTATGTAGATGTGTTATAGATTTGTGATATTTTTCTATCTCTGAATGGTATTGCCAATTTGGTATTGCTCTTAATTTGTAAAGAGCTCTATTTAATTGACTTAAAGCAGTGCTATATAAACTAAGTATACTCTCAGAGATGTAAAAACTAACTCAAATGTTTTAAAAGTTCATGTGGTTTAGAATAATCTTTGATAAACAAAAGCTAGTTTAAGTTTCTTGGCTTAATTAAAATAGTCATGCTTTTAGTGTTATCAATAATAAATATAATGTCAATATACAACTTTTATTTTTCCTAGGTTTACTAAAAGTCAAATAAGCTCATGTTATGTCTGCTACAAAATTTGTCAGCAAGAAAGACAATGGTTAACTGTGAACCTTTTATGAATACACACAATTGTTAATAAGTAAATATATGTAAGATAAAAGTTTATAAATGAGCATTTCAAAAATAATTATGCTTTATGTTATATCTATATAGAAATAGTTTCCAGTCTTGGCAATTTGAAATTTGAAAGTCTCACTGAGCTAAATTAAATGAGAGTCTTTGACTATCTAGATAATTTTCAAATAACATAAAATATTGACACATTAACTACTTAATACAGCCTTATCCACCTCTGATTCCATTTACATAGGAATTAAAACAACTGATTTTATTAGTAAAAATATTTTCTGTATATAAGAAAATTTACCATGAGGAAGTATATTTTTGCAAATTATGAAATATATTTATGAATTTTCAAATTCACAGAATGCTAATGTAACAGTCTACAGTTACTTACTTCTTAGTTTTAACTATGAATTAAGGATTCTAAGGATTAAGAGTTCTAGTAAATATCTAGTTAAAGTTATTAGAAATTATAGGGTAAAAGAAGTGACCATGTATAAAAACTAAGGTAAATAAAATGGCTGTTTCAGAATGTCAAAGATGTAAAACATAGAACAAAATCTGAAAGGATATTTTAAAAAGTTGCAGGTTTGTGGAAAAAGAATCTTGGGAAAGGCATTTTATGTGTGGTCAAACTGGCTCAGATTTGAATGGATTTATTTAAGTTTTAGAAAAATAAAATTTTGTTTTTTCTCTGTTAAACAAAAAGTTTTATTAGTTTATGATATGTTCTTAACATGAAATTGTACACAAAGGTTTTTCTTTACCTTTTAAGTAATCTGCCTGGACAGCAAAGATATTCTTACCAAAATAATTTACTGTGCTTCACGTAGTCTTTATCAGACTTGGATTACTTAAGACAATCCAGTAAGTTTTGTTCACAGCTACATACTCTTCAGCATTTGCCTTTATCATCTTCTCTTGCCTCTTTGGTGACTTGAATTTTCCATAACAGTCAAAATAGTTACTAGNTCTTCACGTAGTCTTTATCAGACTTGGATTACTTAAGAAAATCCAGTAAGTTTTGTTCACAACTACATACTCTTCAGCATTTGCCTTTATTATCTTCTCTTGCCTCTTTGGTGACTTGAATTTTCCATAGCAGTCAAAATAGTTACTAGAAGCCCTATTTTCCAGCAAGCATATCAATAACTTTTAAAGATGCAACCTAGATGTCCATCAGCAGATGAATAGACAAGAGAACTGTGGTACATATGCACAATAGAGTATTACTCAGCCATTAAAAAGAATACATTTGAATCAGTTCTAATGAGGTGGATGNTATATAAACTACTGGAAACATTTTTCATTTCATAACAATTGTTTTTTTTTAATTGTAGTGCTACAGCTCATATGATCAGTACAACTTTGAAGGATTAAAATTTGTCTAAGTCACACTAGAGTCTGAGACTAGTTTTGGGAACAGAATAAAAAAAATTTGCACATGTGTTGTGGAGGAAAAGGAGAATTAGCCTCATATACACAATTCCTAGCTCTAGGAATTGTTTACCCCTAATAAATGCTACAAGCTTTGTAGCTTAAAGCAACACAAATTTATTATCTTAAAATTCTGGAGTTCAGAAATGACAGGCTTTACTGGACTAGTATCAAGATATCTTATGAGTTCTTTGTGAATTCTGTAGGACAACGGTCCCCAACCTTTTTGGGCACCAGAGACCCATTTCGTGAGACAGTATTTCTTGGATGGGGGTGGAAGGATAGTTTCAGTTTCACGCACCGCTCACCCCCTTTTGTGCAGCCTGATTCTGAACAGGCCAGGCCCGGGGGTTGGGGATCCCTGCTCTAGAGAGAATTTGTTCTTTTGTCTTGTCAGCCTCTGGAGGGCACCTGCATCCCTTAGCTCTTAGCCACTCCATCCTATGTATAGCATTTTCAAATCTTTCTAACCCTGGACCTCTTGTTTCTCTTTTATAAAAAACCTTGTGATTGCAAAATTTCAATTCCACAAGAATATATGTGTAAATATTTGGTGGTTTCTAGCATCCTCTCTATGGTGGTTGTTCAACAGCTAGTTGTGATTTTGATTGGAGGAGGTAAGCACATGCCTTTGCTCTGCCATCCTGAACCAATCTATGTGTATAGTATTTGAAGAAGCCACATTTGGATTCTAGAGGAGCAATAAAAAGTGGTGAAAAGTATACAGGCTTTGGTACTGTTTTAGAGCAGGTTCAGACCCTAGAGCTACTACTTGCAAGCTAATGAATAATTTTCCACAAGTTCTATAGTATTCATTCTCTCTCTAAATCAGTTTCATCACTTATTGAATGGAGATTTAAGAACCCTTCAATTTATGTGTGTGTGTGTTTTTTTTAATGAGAGCTACAAATGTTTTACCCAGTATGTTGCCACGAAATTAAAAGATGCTTGCACCTTGGAAGGACAACTATGACAAACCTACACAGCATATTAAAAAGCAGAGACAAAACATCATTTTGCCAGTAAAAGTTCGTCTAGCCAAAGCTATGGTTTTTCCAATAGTCACGTATAGATGTGAGAGTTGGACCANTAAGAACCGTTCAATTTATGTGTGTGTGTGTTTTTTTAATGAGAGCTACAAATGTTTTACCCAGTATGTTGCCACGAAATTAAAAGATGCTTGTACCTTGGAAGGACAACTATGACAAACCTACATAGCATATTAAAAAGCAGAGACATCATTTTGCCAGTAAAAGTTCGTCTAGCCAAAGCTATGGTTTTTCCAATAGTCACGTATAGATGTGAGAGTTGGACCATAAAGAAAGCTGAACATGAAAGAATTGATGCTTTCAAATTGTGGTCGTGGAGAAGACTCTTGAGAATCCCTTGGATGGCAAGAAGATCCATCCAGTCAATCCTAAAGGAAATCAGTCCTGAATATTCATTGGAAGGACTAATACTGAGGCTGAAGCACCAATACTTTGGCCACCTGATGCAGAGCTAGAAAGGACCCTATTTCTGGGAAATACTGAAGCCAAGAGGAGAAATGGCTGGCAGTATAAAACAGTTAGGTGGCATGACCAACTCAGTTGGTATGTGTGTGTGTTCAAGTCACTTCAGCCGTGTCCGATTCTTTCCAACTCCAAGGACCATAAGCCCTCCAGGCTCCTCTGTTCATGGGATTCTCCAGGCAAGAATGCTGGAGTGGGTTGCCATTTCCTACTTCAGGTAATCTTCTCAACCCAGGGATCAAACTCAAGTCTCCTACATTTCTTGCACTGGCAGGCGGGTTCTTTACCACTAGCCTCACCTGGGAAATTTGAGCAAACTCCAGGAGATGGTGAAGGATAGGGAATCCTGGCATGCTGCAGTTTATGGGGTTACAAAGAGTTGGACGTGGCTTGGTGACTGAAGATGTTGCAAAGTGCTTGTTGTTAGTGATACTATTATTATACAAATTAATTTATACATATACTTGGAAGTCCTAAAATTAAATTATTTTCCAGATACTTTTCTCCTAAATTCTATGCCAGACATTATTGTTGCTGAATATTTAAACACATCTGTAAAACTTAAAATGACAAAGACTATTTAGAGTTTAAATATGAAAATGAAGGGAAGGTCAGGGAAATCTATGAATTTTTAGATTTCGAGACTGACCTTTAAATTTTGAGTTGGGTTTTAGTTGCCATGTTAGGTGGGAAAGGGCATTCCAGAAAGGTGACACAACATGAAAGGGGCATGCACATCCATGAATGTACACGTGTAATTAGTTTATTTCAGATTATACAATTTGTGGATTTTTTTTACTGATATCTAGAGCATAAACCCATGTAATTATGAGCTTAATAACTTTTAATTAGAGTGTTAACTATAATAAACTATAATATCCAACAGTGTAGTAGTTCAGCTTTTATGTGAGATCTAATTAAAACATAAAGATGTTTGCAAAGTGCAACAACATTGCTTTGGAAATTCATTTTTCTCTCATTTTTAACCACATATTTTTATTTCATAAATATTCCCTAATGAAAATGAGAATTTAAGCTTAATTATTAAGTATATTACTTAAAGTAAGGGCTACCCACACAGAAAAAAAGAGGGGAAAGAAGAAAATAAAGAGTACTCTCACATTTGTATTCATACTTATATTCATCTAACCATCCATTCATTGCAGGCCTATCCTGTATGCCACCCACACTGTCCTAGACATAGAAGGACTTAACAATCACATAGATTTGAGAGAAGGAAATGTCCATTGTTGTAGAAGAGGGAGTATTTTGGAGGAAATTGCTACCTGAAATAGAGAACCACATGAATAGAAGCAGAGAGGGAAAGAATGGCCTGCCATTTGTCATTTAGCAGGAATAAGGCCAAGGCACCCTATCGGAGTTCAGCTGCAGAGGTAGTTGGGATCCATACTACAGAAAGTACTCAAGTGTTGCTAACATTTATATGCATTTCCTCCTCATTGAGAGCCCTTGTCTTTGTATGATTCATCCCAGTTAAGTTTCCTTTCTTTCCTCTCTGGTCTAGCCCAGTCAGGTCACTTTAATAACCCTCCTTGTCTTCAGTTCAGTTCAGTCGCTCAGTTGTGTCCAACTCTTTGCGACCCCATGAATCGCAGCACACCAGGCCTCCTTGTCCATCACCATCTCCCGGAGTTTACTCAGACTCACATCCATTGAGTCCGTGATGCCACCCAGCCATCTCATCCTCTGTCGTCTCTTTCTCCTCCTGCCCCCAGTCCCTCCCAGCATCAGAGTCTTTTCCAATGAGTCAACTCTTCTCATGAGGTGGCCAAAGTACTGGAGTTTCAGCTTTAGCATCATTCCTTCCAAAGGAATCTCAGGGTTGATCTCCTTCAGAATGGACTGTTTGGATCTCCTTGCAGTCCAAGGGACTCTCAAGAGTCTTCTCCAACACCACAGTTCAAAAGCATCAATTCTTCAGTTCTCAGCCTTCTTTACAGTCCAATTCTCACATCCATACATGACCACAGGAAAATATCCATTAATATTCCAGAGCACCTGTCTTCACCTATTCAGCTTTGGATCAATACAAACATTACTCTTACGTTCCTTATGTAAGAAATGTTGAGCAATGCAAGAGAAAGCCACACATTCAGAAATGAAAAAAAAATCCACAAAATCTTATGGAATAATGCCACTGAAAATCTATGGTCTCTAGTGACAGCTGGTTCCTAAATGTCCTGATAAGTTGGGCTAGACCAATCAAATCAGGGCTATCCTGACTCCAGTACCTTGCTCTGCAGTTACTGCCCATATTTTATATGTGTTCTACTGGGCATGTTAAAAAAAAAAAGTGTACTTTTTAATCTGTGTATATACATACAACTCAATTCTATTATAATTGAATAGTTTGTTCCTGAACTTCATATAAATAAGTTTCACAGTATAAATATTCTTCTGTTTCTGGATTTTCAAAAATTTATGTGGATGGTAATAGTCATCCATGAATGTTTGAAAGAATTCATTAGTTTAGAATGAACTGGACTATTTGTGTCNATACAGCTCAGTTCTATTATAATTGAATAGTTTGTTCCTGAACTTCATATAAATAAGTTTCACAGTATAAATATTCTTCTGTTTCTGGATTTTCAAAAATTTATGTGGATGGTAATAGTCATCCATGAATGTTTGAAAGAATTCATTAGTTTAGAATGAACTGGACTATTTGTGTCTGGAGGTTTCTTTCTGAGAAGTTTTAAATGATAAATTCAGTATCTTTAGTAGATAAAATGCTATTTGAACTTTACTCTTATAA
Source organism: Raphicerus campestris (assembly GCA_006410735.1). Taxonomy (NCBI): domain Eukaryota; kingdom Metazoa; phylum Chordata; class Mammalia; order Artiodactyla; family Bovidae; genus Raphicerus; species Raphicerus campestris. The sequence goes on from SJYW01003738.1 coordinate 50,136, forward strand.
TATTTTTTTTTTTCAAGGAATGTGTACATTTCATTTCTGTTTTCAAACTGGCAAGAGTTTTGAAATGTATGCTTTCAAAGACATGGTTCATTTCTGTGTTTGCATGTTTTTAAAAAAAATCTAATTTTTTAAACCATTTAAATAGCTGTTTATTTTTTAAATATAAATATTTATTTTAATTGGAGGCTAATTACTTTACAATATTGTATTGGTTTTGCCATACATCAATATGAATCCGCCACAGGTGTGTTAAACACGGTTACTTTGAAATCTTTAACTGCTAACTTTAAAGTTTGCATTCTACTTGGGTCTGTTTATATTCATAATTTTCCTTTCAATTACTAGTCACTTATTTTCTTCATTCCATGTCAATATAGTATTATTATTACAAATATTTATTATGTTCCTATCATTGCAAAGAATGGAGATTCTAGATTATGTGACCTTTAGTTCAGTTCAGTCTCTCAGTTTTGTCCAACTCTTTATGACCCTGTGGGGTGAAGCATGCCAGGCTTCCTGTCCATCACCAACTCCAGGAGCATGCTCAAACTCATGTCCATCAAGTTAGTGATGCCATCCAACCATCTGATCCTCTGTTGTCCCTTTCTCCTTCTGCCTTCAATCTTTGCCACATCAGGGTCTTTTCCAATGAGTCAGCTCTTTGCCTCAAGTGGCCAAAGTATTGGNAGTGATGCCATCCAACCATCTGATCCTCTGTTGTCCCTTTCTCCTTCTTCTGCCTTCAATCTTCGCCACATCAGGGTCTTTTCCAATGAGTCAGCTCTTTGCCTCAAGTGGCCAAAGTATTGGAGGTTTAGTATCCGTCCTTCTAATGAATATTCAGGACTGATGTGAGGAACTGACTCACTGTAAGAGACCCTGATGCTGGGAAAGACACAAATCAAGGGAAAGACAGCTTTCATCTTTTTATGTAATTTTTATGTTATGGTTTTTAAGGTATTCAGCTATTTCACTGACATTTCAAGATTTTTTGGCATAAAGTACTGTTCCTATCTGTTCAATATGTATTTGAAAAATCTGTAGTGATGATCTTCCTTCATTCCTAACATGTTTCTANAATGGATGTGTGAATTATACAAACTTCATAGGATAGTTATTGATATTAAAGTAAGCTAATGTTTATAAGACACTTTGAAGAGTTTTAGTGCAGATTAAACAACTAAACCTTTATAGTATCACTATTGCTTATTGATTTTTTAAAAACTTCAAAGTTGTATACTGCTTGTCTTTAAAATATTTTCTAACTAAAAGTAGAGTTCATGGTCTAAATAGCACTCAGATGCCAGATAACTTTCTATGTAGCTTGTCTTCAGCTTTCTCTTTTCTCTTCCAAGTAAGCAGATAATTGGAGATATTTAAATGTGTTTTAAGCCNACTGCTTGTCTTTAAAATATTTTCTAACTAAAAGTAGAGTTCATGGTCTAAATAGCACTCAGATGCCAGATAACTTTCTATGTAGCTTGTCTTCAGCTTTCTCTTTTCTCTTCCAAGTAAGCAGATAATTGGAGATATTTAAATGTGTTTTAAGCCATTGAAAATGAGGAAAGTATGAAAAGATGCCAAGTAATTGAACAGAGTGGTCAAAGGTGTTTTTTCCTTTTTTTTTTTTTTAAGAGTAAATGTGAGATCTCAGTAACAGCCACATCAATAGTGATTTATGGCAGAGGAATTTTAGCCTAACTAAAAAAGGGCAGAGTTTGTATTTCCAAGAAAATAGATAAAGACAGGGATGAAATTATACTCCAAGCAACATCCATTCCAGTCTAGAATAGGACAGACATGGAATTAATCAGCATTTGCTTGTTCACTCTCACAGACAGTGAGATCCGATTAGTTTTGTATTCTTTCAGCATTGAGGAAATAGTGATATAGAAGACAGAAAGTGTCCTTTCTCTCTTGCAGCTTACATTTCAGAAGATAGAAGAACATAATAATTATACAAATAAAAATTTTAAATCAGATAGAAATAAGTTATATAGTGGTGGTGGTGTTCAGTCACTAAATCATGTCTGACTCTTTGTGATCTCATGGTCTGTAGCCCGCCAGGCTCCTTTCTCCATGGGATTTCCCAGGTAAGAAAACTGGAGTGTATTGCCATTTCCTCCTCCAGGAGATCTTCCCAACCAAACCTGTGTCTCCTGCATCTGCAGCATCAGTAGGCGAATTCTTCACCACTGAGCCACTGGGGTATCCCTTAAGTTATATACAGGAATTTTTAAATTAGGGTAATTTGATACTTAATGGGGCTTCCCTTGTGGCTCAACTGCTGAGAATCCACCAGCAACATGAGAGACCTGAGTTCGATCCCTGGGTTGGGAAGATCCCCTGGAGAAGGGAAAGGTTACTCACTCCAGTATTCTGGCCTGGAGAATTCCATGGACTCTGTAGTCCATGGGGTCACAAAGAGTTGACATGATTGAGTGACCTTCTGGAAAACTCGTTTANCCCTGGGTTGGGAAGATCCCCTGGAGAAGGGAAAGGTTACTCACTCCAGTATTCTGGCCTGGAGAATTCCATAGACTCTGTAGTCCATGGGGTCACAAAGAGTTGACATGATTGAGTGACCTTCTGGAAAACACTGGATTATAAAGATTGAATTATAAGATTATAAACCTCCTCCTAAAAGAGATCATTTAAGCTGATGTCTAAAATATAATGAGTCAGATATAAGATGTAAACGGTTTTTCCTCTTTGAAATAAAATAGGGAGAAATTCAAAGACTTATAAGGAGGTTTAGTTAGTTTAAAAATCATTTGCTTTCAACTGTTTTCAGTGTGTAGAATCTACATAAATGAAATAGTTTTTTCCTTCCTCAAAGAGGAAATGCACACAGGCACTAACCATGCCAGTTAAGACAGTCTACTGATAGGCTAATGGCTCAGGATTTCCCACACCTTCTTTTCCTGTTTTGAGGTTGTGGATGAGTATTCTAAAATTATATTTAATTATAGAATATGAATGCGTATGTTCCATTATTCTAAACATTTAAACAAAAAAGAATAAAATCAACTCTTGAAGTCAGCCAGTTTCTACAGTTAGAATATTTTATTAATTTGTTATCCATTTAGTCTGCACTAGTTCTAAAGATGTTTACAAGAGCTATCAAAAATGTTCATGGTATAGTTAGATCTAATCTAAATAACAATGAAAGTGAGTAAATCATATACTCTAAAAGGGCAGAAACATAAAATAATATGGTGTTAAAATGTGATTTAACTATTGTTATTGAATAAAAAAAGAGTTTCACTGGCATAACTCAATCTCTTGCAGGATGATAAACACCTATTCTATGTTAAAAGCCAGTGCTGTCCTAAATACTTGACTGAATTAAATTCAGAGATGAATGAGAAATGGTAGAGACTTTGACTAAGGAATAAAACATAAGTTCTTTAACATGGAGAATGATGTGTAATAATGAAGCTAATGCGTAAGAGGGAAATTTTCAAATGTTGTATGGATGAACTTATTCTTGATATTTTTGGAGCTAAATTCTTTGTAGTATACATTCAGATGTGATTCAAACAAATATTTAATGATTAGTAATTTTACAAAGCTATTATATGTATGATATTTTGCATTCATTATTTCAGAGAATATTTTTTGTATTTGGAAACTTAGGAAAATGGTTTGCCCTATATATGCTACTCTGCATATATTAGCAGTGATGATTATTTGAGTCAACACATGATTTTTCTGATTGTAGGTCTCAAATGCAAGATGATATATCCCTTGTATGGATATCTTTTTCTTCATTGTCATTAAATGATCTGATTTAAGAATAGCATTAGTAAAACAAACTCTGCAGATGTTTGTACTTTTTCTACCTAAATAATTAACTAAGGCTCTTTAACACTATGTTTATGTCATATTTTGGCTGAAGTCTCAGAAAATATATTGATAATACACATTTCATTTGAAGTTACATAGCTGAACAATGTTAAAGTTAATACTTAACAAAAAGTAGATGATGGTTTGGGCTATAGAGATGTTGTGTGGAATGTGTGTTTGTATGTGTTTGAGGGAAAGAAAGAATCTGTGTAAGTATCTATAAAATGTATATGTGTGGTGGGATTCAGTATAAATTAGTGATTCTGTATAAATTAGCCAAAATACCACTGGCTAATCACATTTCAAAGATGAACCTAAGACATCTGCATAAGCTAGTGAATCTCTTTGAGTTTCCTCATCTGTAAAATGGGGATAAAATAGGACATACTTATGGAATTACTGTAAGTGCTAAAGGAGGTAATATAAATGTCATCAAGATTGTAGGGAGAAATATCAGTAACCTTAGGTATGCATACAACACTACTCTTATGGCAGAAAGTGAAGAAAAACTAAAGAACCTCTTGGTGAAAGTAAAAGAGGAGAGTGAAAAAGCTGGCTTAAAATGACCCTGTAAGTGAGACAATATAAGAGACACAGAGGTATAGAATGGACTTTTGGCTTCTGAGGGAGAGGGAGAGGGTGGGATGATTTGGGAGAATGGCCCTGAAACATGTATACTATCATATAAGAAATGAAGCGCCAGTCTATGTTCAATACAGGATACAGGGTGCTTGGGGCTGGTGTAGGGATGATCTGGGGAGATGGTGTGGGGAGGGAGGTAGGAGGGGGCTTCAGCATGGGGAGATCGTGTACACCTGTGGCTGATTCATGTCAATGTATGGCAAAACCAATATAGTACTGTAAAATAGAATAAAGTATTAAATTAAAAAAAATAAAAATTAAAGCAAAAAAAAAAAACTCTCAACATTCAAAAAACAAAGATCATGGCATTTGGTCCTATCACTTCATGGCAAACAGATGGGGAAACAATGAAAACAGTGACAGACTTTATCTTCTTGAGCTACAAAGTCACTGCATATGGTGACTGCAGTCATGAAATTAAAAGATGCTTGCTCCTTGGGAGAAAAGCTATGACCATCCTAGACAGCATATTAAAAAGCAGAGACATCACTTTGCCGACAAAGGTCCATATAATCAAGCTATGGGTTTTTCCAGTAGTCATGTATGAATGTGAGAGTTGGACNAATTAAAAGATGCTTGCTCCTTGGGAGAAAAGCTATGACCATCCTAGACAGCATATTAAAAAGCAGAGACATCACTTTGCCGACAAAAGTCCATATAATCAAGCTATGGGTTTTTCCAGTAGTCATGTATGAATATGAGAGTTGGACTATAAAGAAACTGAGCACCGAAGAATTAATGCTTTTGAACTGTGATGTTGGAGAAGACTCTTGAGAGTCCCTTTGATTTCAAGGAGATCCAACCAGTCCATCCTAAAGGAAATCAGTCCTGAATATTCACTGAAAAACTGATACTGAAGCTGAAACCTTGACCACCTGATGAGAAGAACTGACTCATTGGAAAAGTCCCTGATGCTGGGAAAGATTGAAGGCAGGAGAAGAAGGGGGCAACAGAGGATTAGATGGTTGGATGGCATCACCAACTCTATGGACATGATTTTGAGTAAACTCCGGAAGTTGGTGATGGACAGGAAAGCCTGGTGTGCTGCAGTCCATAGGGTTACAAAGAGTCGGACACGNGGAGATCCAACCAGTCCATCCTAAAGGAAATCAGTCCTGAATATTCACTGAAAGACTGATACTGAAGCTGAAACTTTGGCCACCTGATGAAAAGAACTGACTCATTGGAAAAGTCCCTGATGCTGGGAAAGATTGAAGGCAGGAGAAGAAGGAGGCAACAGAGGATGAGATGGTTGGATGGCATCATCAACTCTATGGACATGATTTTGAGTAAACTCCAGAAGTTGGTGATGGACAGGAAAGCCTGGTGTGCTGCAGTCCATAGGGTTACAAAGAGTCGGACATGACTGAGTGAATGAACTGACATTTAAGTAAAGAGGTTAAAAACCTGTAAGGAGGTTAAAAACATATAGAAAGCTATATGATACTAATGAAAGAAATTGAAGATTAAACAAACAAATGGAAAAATATATTACATTCATGGATTACAAGAATTAATATTGTTAAAATGACCATACTGCCCAAGACAAGCTACACATTCAGTGCAATTTGTCAGAGACCTGGAACAAGGAATTCTAAAATTTTTATGGAAGCACAAAGAATCCTGAATAGTCAGAAGAATCTTGGGACAGAAGATACCTGNGATACTAATGAAAGAAATTGAAGATTAAACAAACAAATGGAAAAATATATTACATTCATGGATTGCAAGAATTAATATTGTTAAAATGACCATACTGCCCAAGACAAGCTACACATTCAGTGCAATTTGTCAGAATCCTGGAACAAGGAAATCTAAAATTTTTATGGAAGCACAAAGAATCCTGAATAGTCAGAAGAATCTTGAGACAGAAGATACCTGGAGGTGTCACACTACCTAATTTCAAACTATACTTCAAACCTACAGTAATCAAATGGTACTGACATAAATAAAGACACATAAGGCAGTGTTAAAAGGAGAGTCCAGAAATAAACCCATACTTATGTGGGCAATTAAACCACAACATAACTTTATAAAATTATGTGGATACATTATAAAAATAATAAAGCAAATTTTAGTCTAAAAAAGAAGATATTACTGGCATAGACTTATATAATATAATCAGTCATATTAACAAATTAAAGGAAATCATAGTTTAATAAAAATGTTTATACATTTATTTTTAAAGATATCAATATATAAATGCTACTCTAATCCAATAAAAACTTCAAATATTATTTTTTGCTTCTATGATACATAAAATCTTTATTTCAAATAATAAAGCAAATTTTATGAATTATAATTAATTTTAGATTTAAATATGAATTTTAATTTAGTTTTTAAAGTTAGACACTTAACCATTTCTCAATTTGATCAATATATTTAAAATCTTCTGGACTGGAAGAAACACAAGCTGAAATCAAGATTGCTGGAAAAATATCAATAACCTCAGATATGCAGATGACACCACCCTTATGGCAGAAAGTGAAGAGGAACTAAAAAGCCTCTTGATGACAGCGAAAGAGGAAAGCGAAAAAGTTGGCTTAAAGCTCAACATTCAGAAAATGAAGGTTATGGCATCCGGTCCCATCACTTTATGGGAAAAAAAATGGAGAAACAGTGGAAACAGTGTCAGACTTTATTTTTTGGGCTCCAAAATCACTGCAGATAGTGACTGCAGCCATGAAATTAAAAGACGCTTACTCCTTGAAAGAAAAGTTATGACCAACCTAGATAGCATATTCAAAAGCAGAGACATTACTTTGCCGACTAAGGTCCGTCTAGTGAAGGCTAGGGTTTTTCCAGTGGTCCTGAATGGATGTGACAATTGGACTGCGAAGAAGGCTGAGCGCTGAAGAACTGATGCTTTTGAACTGTGGTGTTGTAGAAGACTCTTGAGAGTCCCTTGGACTGCAAGGAGATCCAACCAGTCCATCCTAAAGGAGATCAGTCCTGAGTGTTCATTGGAAGGACTGATGTTGAAGCTGAAATTCCAATACTTTGGCCACCTGATGTGAAGAGCTGACTCATTTGAAAAGACCCTGATTCTGGGAAAGATTGAAGGCAGGAAGAGAAGGGGACGACAGAGGATGAGATGGTTGGATGGCATCACCAACTCAATGGAGTTGAGTTTGAGTAGACTCTGGCAGTTGGTGATGGACAGGGAGGCCTGGTGTGCTGTGGTCCATGGGGTCATGAAGAGTCAGATATGACTGAGGGACTTCACTTTCACTTTTCACTTTCATGCATTGGAGAAGGAAATGGCAACTCACTCCAGTGTTCTTGCCTGGAGAATCCCAGGGACGGGGGAGCCTGGTGGGCTGCCATCTCTGGGGTCGCACAGAGGCGGACACGACTGAAGCGACTTAGCAGCAGCAGCAGCAGCATTTGGGCTAAATCTGAAACAAGTAAGTACATCCATTAGCTGTAAATACTTTGATTTCACTCCATGACATAGTCGTCTCTGCAGATCTGTGCTACATCATGAATTCTTTAGCTGGGCAAACTTTCTTGGGTGTGTCACAGTCTATTTCCTGGCTTATGGTAAAGTTTTAGTCCTATTAAGTCCAAATCCTAGGTTCTCTGGAATGAATGCTAGCTCCACTGTTGTCTTAAAATTCGTATTTTCTCATGGTTTCAGTACTCTAGTATTTCTCTTAGCTGCCCAACTCAATCCTGCTTTGTAAAAAATATTTTTGATATTTTTGTCTCTGCCTATAGCTACTTTGAGAACATCTTTCAACTATATCTCATACATAACATTTATAGAAAAAGCTTCTGAATTTTGTCTTTTAAAATTTTTATTTATTTTTTTACAGTAGGTCCTTGTTTATCTGTAAATATAGCAGTGTGTGCCTGTCAATACCAAATTCCTTATATTGTGACTTTTCTGAAAATTTCAAGGGGAAGCTGGAGAAGGAGAGCTCCCATTCACTGTGCAGGGAGACCATCAGCTTTCTTACTAGACATTTTTCTTCTCCAAAGTCCTTTTGTCTTACTTTAGCTCTCTCACCATCACAGATTCTTAGCTTATATATGGATAGAATTAATTGACATTGGCCAGAGAGGAGGCCAGGAGCTGATAATATGAATAAGTCAAGGATAGAGCCCATGAGCTCTTCCATATGCAAATCTACCCTTACTATACGCTTTTAAATACAAAATACTCTTTTTAAGCTAATGGTCTCTACTGCAGAAGAAGTGATATATGTGGATACTGTTTTAGTTATTGTATTTTGTCATTATTTTATGTGATTAGTAAATTAGAATGAAATGGAAATTAAAAGTATTGCAGATTCTCAGCTGAGTAAGTGGGTGGAATTAACTGACATTGGCTGAAGATGAGGTCTGGCCTGGGGATGATACTTTAAAAAAATATTTTAATATATCTTTTGTAAAAATGAACTTAGGTTTCTTATTTAGTCAGAGAAAGGGAGCCTTTAATACTAAACTTAAAAGCCTGAGTATCCAAGGACTTTATCTGTGAGCATTAAGATAATGTTTCAAGTTATGTTAGGGATTTGGCTTCTTCAAAATGATTTCACTGCTTTGATATGGAACAGAGAGGATTTGACTAGAGAAGATCTGAAAATATAATTTGCAACACATGGGACATATTTTATTAAATACATGGGGCATCTTAAAAATGTATCTACGGAGTTTGTATTTTTTTTTNTTATGGCAGAAAGTGAAGAGGAACTAAAAAGCCTCTTGATGACAGCGAAAGAGGAAAGCGAAAAAGTTGGCTTAAAGCTCAACATTCAGAAAATGAAGGTTATGGCATCCGGTCCCATCACTTTATGGGAAAAAAAATGGAGAAACAGTGGAAACAGTGTCAGACTTTATTTTTTGGGCTCCAAAATCACTGCAGATAGTGACTGCAGCCATGAAATTAAAAGACGCTTACTCCTTGAAAGAAAAGTTATGACCAACCTAGATAGCATATTCAAAAGCAGAGACATTACTTTGCCGACTAAGGTCCGTCTAGTGAAGGCTAGGGTTTTTCCAGTGGTCCTGAATGGATGTGACAATTGGACTGCGAAGAAGGCTGAGCGCTGAAGAACTGATGCTTTTGAACTGTGGTGTTGTAGAAGACTCTTGAGAGTCCCTTGGACTGCAAGGAGATCCAACCAGTCCATCCTAAAGGAGATCAGTCCTGAGTGTTCATTGGAAGGACTGATGTTGAAGCTGAAATTCCAATACTTTGGCCACCTGATGTGAAGAGCTGACTCATTTGAAAAGACCCTGATTCTGGGAAAGATTGAAGGCAGGAAGAGAAGGGGACGACAGAGGATGAGATGGTTGGATGGCATCACCAACTCAATGGAGTTGAGTTTGAGTAGACTCTGGCAGTTGGTGATGGACAGGGAGGCCTGGTGTGCTGTGGTCCATGGGGTCATGAAGAGTCAGATATGACTGAGGGACTTCACTTTCACTTTTCACTTTCATGCATTGGAGAAGGAAATGGCAACTCACTCCAGTGTTCTTGCCTGGAGAATCCCAGGGACGGGGGAGCCTGGTGGGCTGCCATCTCTGGGGTCGCACAGAGGCGGACACGACTGAAGCGACTTAGCAGCAGCAGCAGCAGCATTTGGGCTAAATCTGAAACAAGTAAGTACATCCATTAGCTGTAAATACTTTGATTTCACTCCATGACATAGTCGTCTCTGCAGATCTGTGCTACATCATGAATTCTTTAGCTGGGCAAACTTTCTTGGGTGTGTCACAGTCTATTTCCTGGCTTATGGTAAAGTTTTAGTCCTATTAAGTCCAAATCCTAGGTTCTCTGGAATGAATGCTAGCTCCACTGTTGTCTTAAAATTCGTATTTTCTCATGGTTTCAGTACTCTAGTATTTCTCTTAGTTGCCCAACTCAATCATGCCTTGTAAAAAATATTTTTGATATTTTTGTCTCTGCCTATAGCTACTTTGAGAACATCTTTCAACTATATCTCATACATAACATTTATAGAAAAAGCTTCTGAATTTTGTCTTTTAAAATTTTTATTTATTTTTTTACAGTAGGTCCTTGTTTATCTGTAAATATAGCAGTGTGTGCCTGTCAATACCAAATTCCTTATATTGTGACTTTTCTGAAAATTTCAAGGGGAAGCTGGAGAAGGAGAGCTCCCATTCACTGTGCAGGGAGACCATCAGCTTTCTTACTAGACATTTTTCTTCTCCAAAGTCCTTTTGTCTTACTTTAGCTCTCTCACCATCACAGATTCTTAGCTTATATATGGATAGAATTAATTGACATTGGCTAGAGAGGAGGCCAGGAGCTGATAATATGAATAAGTCAAGGGTAGAGCCCATGAGCTCTTCCATATGCAAATCTACCCTTACTATACACTTTTAAATACAAAATACTCTTTTTAAGCTAATGGTCTCTACTGCAGAAGAAGTGACATATGTGGATACTGTTTTAGTTATTGTATTTTGTCATTATTTTATGTGATTAGTAAATTAGAATGAAATGGAAATTAAAAGTATTGTAGATTCTCAGCTGAGTAAGTGGGTGGAATTAACTGACATTGGCTGAAGATGAGGTCTGGCCTGGGGATGATACTTTAAAAAAATATTTTAATATATCTTTTGTAAAAATGAACTTAGGTTTCTTATTTAGTCAGAGAAAGGGAGCCTTTAATACTAAACTTAAAAGCCTGAGTATCCAAGGACTTTATCTGTGAGCATTAAGATAATGTTTCAAGTTATGTTAGGGATTTGGCTTCTTCAAAATGATTTCACTGCTTTGATATGGAACAGAGAGGATTTGACTAGAGAAGATCTGAAAATATAATTTGCAACACATGGGACATATTTTATTAAATACATGGGGCATCTTAAAAATGTATCTACGGAGTTTGTATTTTTTTTTTCCCTCATGATTCTAGAACATGGGTATTGAAACTTTCTATTTAGCACAAAAAATAAGGTTTAAATACACAGTACACATAAAGTACTATTTTTAACAAGAATGTAGTAACAGAACTCCTAAATNTGTATCTACGGAGTTTGTATTTTTTTTTCCCTCATGATTCTAGAACATGGGTATTGAAACTTTCTATTTAGCACAAAAAATAAGGTTTAAATACACACTACACATAGAGTACTATTTTTAACAAGAATGTAACAGAACTCCGCAATGACTAAATGTACTTTACAGATGAAGATCACATCATCTATTAGCAGGAAAAAAAAAAAATATATATATATATATATCTATATATACATATATATAGATATATATATATCTTGGAATTTAATTCTACCTTTGCAAGGAAAATGCTGACTCACAAGAGTCCCTCACACTTTTCCAAAGGCACTTTCCAGGTGTCCAGGGTCTGTTACTAACAGAATAAATTTGGTACTCCAGTCACTAAACCAGCCCTCGAGTGCTTTTAAAGACATGGACTAGAGAGTTCCTTTGGGATTAGGTAAATAACAGGTGGTGATGTCTGTCAGATTAAGGAGCAGCCTCTCAACCACTCACTCTTCCTGTTATTGAGAATGGCAGGGAGTTTATTATTCTGTTGCTGTGGAGTGAGACGCCTTTTCCAAGATGATAAGGCCTGGCTTGCTGCGGTGGCTAAATGACACAGCAAGTGAGGCAAGCCTCTTCCCACTCCCGAGGATCTTGGAGCATTCTGCTCTCTTCCCCTGCCTTGTTCTGTGGAATCTCCAGACAGGCCTGGATGGAAGGACAGGCTCTTCAGTGCTCAGAACTGCTTTCTGGAACATCTGACAGGAATCAGTACTATTGTTTCACCCCTGGAGTCAATCAGGAGCAGATACGCCCCAGTAGAGAGAAGCCATGAAGATTTTATTCATCTTCACAGCTGTCAGAAAAGCACACCAAATGTAGTAACACTATATATACATTTTTTTTTCTTAGTAAAGAGTATTCCTAAAAATTGATTGTAATCATATCAGTGGTGTCTGACTCTGTGTGACCCTATCAATTGTANTATTCATCTTCACAGCTGTCAGAAAAGCACACCAAATGTAGTAACACTATATATACATTTTTTTTTCTTAGTAAAGAGTATTCCTAAAAATTGATTGTAATCATATCAGTGGTGTCTGACTCTGTGTGACCCTATCGACTGTAAGCTCCTCTGTCCATGGGATTCTCCAGGCAAGAATACTGGAATGGGTTGCCATTTCCTTCTCCAGGGGATCTTCCCAACCCAGGGATTGAACCCTCATCTCTTATGTCTCCTGCATTGGCAGGCAGGTTCTTTTCCACTAGTTCCAACTGGGAAGCTCAACCCAATATAATCTTTTTTAAAAAATATTTTTTTGACTCAGTTTTAGACAAAGAAAATCAAATTAGATTTATAGATAATTTAATTTGGCATTGATTAGAATTGCATTATGAATAAACCTAGATAATGTAGACAATTGTTTTTATTTAAATCAGAATTTCTGAGACACTAATGTTATAATCTTTAATTTGAGCTATGTAGGTGTTATAGTATAATAAACTCATAAATTCAGATCAGTTGAATGAAAAGATAAGCTAATATATGTATTTTGATAATTATGTAAAGGAATACTAAGTTAAAGTATATCATCATGTGTGTGCTTAGTCGCTTTCATCCGTTTGCAGCCTCAGGTACTCTAGCCTGCCAGGGTCCTCTGTTCATGGAATTTTCCAGGCAAGAATACTAGAATGGATTGCCATTTCCTTCTCCAGGGGATCTTCCTGACCCAGAAGTCAAACCCCCATCTTTTATATCTCCTGTCTTGGCAGGCAAATTCTTCACCATTGTGCCATCTGGGAAGCCCCCATACTATCATAGACCAATTTAATATCATTTTATAAAACGTAAAACTTAATCTGGGCTGTAATTAAGATGCCAGCTGTTTACTTGAATACCAGCACAAAAATTGGTTAAAATTATTTGAAGAAATTTTATTCCACAATAAAGATGAACAAGGTGTTAAATCCCTGACAGAAAATTCATACCCATCACTGAGGCTGTCAGGAATAATATAGTCTTACCACACTCTTTTGCTCTGCTGTTCTTTGGGTTTTCCTAAAATATATGTCAGATAGCACTGCCTTGGTCTTTCATGCACTTGTCATGCATGTTTCCATCACCACATTGTGATTCTGTTTTCTCTCTATATAGCAATGTAAAGACAAGAGAGGAGACTCAATTTTATGTGTTGCCTTGACCCCTGCCTTGAATCCAGGAGGGGTCTCAGATGGACTAATTGCACGTTCATCTCTCCATTATGCTCGTACCTATAAAGGCCTATAGTCAGACAACCTCCTTATCAAAGAGATTGAGCACAATTTTTACTTATTCCAAAGCAGTGGGGTTAAGTTTTCTGCCAACCCACAGAACTATCCAAGTAAATCAACCGTACCGTGCCACAGGAGCCAGGGGTCCCATCACCCTTTTGATGCCACAAAGCCTGCCTTCCACAGCTCCCAGCAGTTCACTGTTCCCCTGTGTAACCCTTGTGTGGCTCCAGGATATGGACATGGTTTGGACACACATGGATATACAAACACATGGTTTGAATCCTTTCCTCCAAGTTCTGAGTATATGTGATTACCAATCCATTGCTGATGATCTTCCCTGTTGGCTCAAGCAGTAAAGAATCTGCCTGCAAACCAGGAACCACAGGAAACAGAGATTCTCTCTCTGGGTGGAGAAGATCCCTTGGAGGAGGAAATAGCAACCCACTTCAGTGTTCTTCCTTGGAGAAATCCCATCAACAGCCTAGCTTGGGGGGCTCTAGTCCCTGGGGTCACAAAGAATTGGACACAACTGAAGTGACTTAGCCCAACCTGCTGTTTCTTCTGTGTACTGTTAGATATTGTGTATTTGGTCATCCTTGTCACTCTAAGTGTGTATCCCTCCTTCACTAAATGCACGGATAGGAACTGATTAAAACATCCATGCATTCTTCTCCACACATCCTTTATGCTCAGTTCTACTTCTTCTTTTTAAAAACGTCTCCTCATACAGTGTAAGACACTTTACTCGTTTGTTCATATCCCAAGTTAACTTCCATGCCCCTAATTTCAGCCCTTCTAATATAGTGCTTCATCCTACTGTAGAAACAATATGACCTCGTGTCTCCTTACTGCATGAGATTGTAATATCTTTAGACTAGCCACTGTGTCTGTTGTTCCTGTTCTGTACAGTCCATAAACTGAATATTTAGTCAGCAATTGCAGAACCAAACCAATGTGGGGATAATAAAGCCAGATGGTTTATTTCTACCCTAGACCTCACCTTCACTTCTAATCTAGCGCATCTTTTTTGAGTCTTGCTTTTGAATCATGAGTGAAATGAGTATGTATTCCCCATGACTACTAGAATAAAACAAAGTATTGAAAGCATATGTTCCATTGATAATTCATTGTATTATTTTTGAATAGTGGGGATAGAATAGTTTAATATTATGTNTTGAGTCTTGCTTTTGAATCATGAGTGAAATGAGTATGTATTCCCCATGACTACTAGAATAAAACAAATTATTGAAAGCATATGTTCCATTGATAATTCATTGTATTAGTTTTGAATAGTGGGGATAGAATAGTTTACTATTATGTGTTAATGTTAATTTCATTATTGTTTTCTGCTTTTTCTCTAGATACATTTTTTTTTTCCTCTTGCTGGCTCCAGATCTCAATCTTTAATTACATCCAAACACTAAGCTGAGTTTTTGAATTACAGCTATTCCTTTTCTGTATTCTCCTTCTTGGTAAACAGATTATGTATTAAGTCTGAGCTTACTTTATAGTTTATACTACTATATACTATAGTTTTTATACTGTAAATTATGGTTTATATAGTTTTTCCTACTTTATAGTCAGCAACCCCAGCCTTTACTGAAACAGTATTTCCATGCTTATTTTGTGCATAAATTTATGTAAGGGTGTAACACCATCGCTTCAAACTCTTTATTTCAAAACTTAACTCATATTTTCTTTTCAACAGCTTGTTTCTCACCTTATTTTTTAAAACAATAAAAACACTCCACTAGTTATTTAGCCTAAAACCTTGGAGTCATTTAAAAAATATTTTCTCTTCCGTTTTTGTATAATCACATAACTAGTAAAATTTCTTGGCTCAAAATACAAAGATTGGGTTGACTGGAAAACAAAAATTCTATATGAAAGAGGAGGTTTTTAATGGCTTAACAAATAGTAGTTATTGGAAAGTAGAACATGTATTTTATGTATTTACAGGCAGCATTCTCACTTACCCACACTTGATTGCTATTGTGAGCAAAAGGGACAAGTGATTAATTTTTTGTTATGCTTGCTCAACTTGATGAGTGAGCCAATNTCTTTTAACTTCTTGGCTGCAGTCACCATCTGCAGTCAGACATGACTAAAATGTAAAGATGAAGGCTCTAAACTTTTAGCTTAAGTCTGCTATATGTTTTTGTGTATTTATGTACATATGTATATTATATATAATCATATTTTTAAATCAGTTCCATTGAATTGGCTTAAAACTAAATATCTATACAGATTAAGTATTCCTAAAACACCCAGAAATATGGAAACTAACCCAAATTTTTCTCAGATTCACATGACCTGGTATAATCTTTGATAAATAAAAGCTAATTTAAGTTTGTTGATTTAATATTCACACTCATGCTCAATATTAAATATAATATAAATATACAACTTTTTCTACCAGAGTTTACTAGTCAAAAATAAACTCATGTTGAGGCTTCCCTGNGATTCACATGACCTGGTATAATCTTTGATAAATAAAAGCTAATTTAAGTTTGTTGATTTAATATTCACACTCATGCTCAATATTAAATATAATATAAATATACAACTTTTTCTACCAGAGTTTACTAGTCAAAAATAAACTCATGTTGAGGCTTCCCTGGTGGCTCAGATGGTAAAGAATCTGCCTGCAGTATGACAATCCAGAGTTTGATCCCTGGATTGGGAAGATCCCCTGAAGGGGGAAATGGCTATCCATTCTAGTATTCTTGCCTGGGAAATCCATGGACAGAGGAGCCTGGCAGTCTCCAATCCATGAGTAACAGAGTTGGGCATGACTAAGCAACTAACACTTTCACTTTCATTTTTATGTCATAAAATTTGTCAACCAGAAAGCTAAGATGATAGCTAACTGATATCTAATCTAAGCAGTTGTTAAAAATATGTAATGTAAATAAATATAATAAAGTAGAGGTTTATATTGTTAAACTGAAAAAATGAATATTCATTGAATATCTAGATTATTTCCAAATAAGATAATATACTATGATTTCAGAGGCATTAATTACTGAACATAAATTTAAATTTGTCTACTTTTGACTTCTCAATATTTTTAGAGAAACAAAAGATGTGTGAGTCTATTAATAAATATGTTATACACTTTAAAAGTTGTATTATTAAAAAATATGTCTCTAAAATATGTTTTATAATTAATGTATCAAACTTGCTAATCTACTGTAAGATGCTAACGTATGATAGTTCACAATTCCCTACTTCCTAGCTTTAACTGGAAAGTGAAGTACATATAGTTAAAATATGTTATCAATTTGTAAAAATATAGCTGTTGTTGTTCAATTGCTCAGTCATATCTGTTTCTGTGATCCCATAGACTACAGCACTCCAGGCTCCCCTATCCTTCACTATCTCCCAGAGTTTGTTCAAATTCATGTCCATTGAGTCAGTGATGCCATCGAACCATCTCATCCTTTTTCAACCCTTTTTCCTCCTTCCCTCAGTCTTTCCCAGCATCAGGGTCTTTTCCAGTGACGTTGGCTCTCTGCATCAGGTAGTCAGAGTATGGGAGCTTCAACTTCAACATCAGTCCTTCCAATGAATATTCAAGGTTGATTTCCTTTAGGATTGACTGGTTTGATCTTGCTATCCAAGGGACTCTCAGGAGTCTACTCCAGCAACACAGTTCGAAAGCATCAATTCTTTGGCACTCAGCCTAGAAAGAGTAAGGGTGAAGGGAAACAACTTTGTATACAAGGTAAGGGAAGAAAATGCGATGTATATTTTTCATATAAAGGGTATGCAAGGAATGTAGAGTGCATTTTTGTCAAGGAAAAGAGAGTAGTGTTACCTAAAGTAAAATGACTCATTGTTCTAGAATTAGAAACCAAAAGAATAAGACAAAACTCATATGGATACAGAAACTTGCAGAATATGATAAAGATTTAGAGTTAGCAAACTGGCCCACAGGCCAAATCTGGTCCACCCTGGGTTTTTGTAGACAGAGTTTATTGGAATAGAGCCACGCATTCATTGGCTAATACTGTCTACGGCTGGTTTCACAGTGGAATGGCAGAGTTAAGTAGTCATGATGGACAAGGAATGATCTGCAACACCTGGAATTTTGACCAGGTAGCTGTTTACAGAAAAGGTGGATGACTCTTCATCCAGACTCCACAAAAGCCAAATCATGACAGACACAAAAACATTTCAGTTCATTAACTTTAGGGGTAAATTCTTATTTCCAGTTTCACTGGTAATCCATTAATAGCTTCACAAGAAATTTCAGGTTTTAGGTGATACTTGGAGACTTCAGTTTTACATACTACATAGATGTTTAGGAAGCTATAGCTTTTTCAGGTCAATACAGTTACCTATGAATTTTATGAATTCAATATGTTATGTCCCTGTCCTCAAAAGAAGAGCATTTTTTCTAGGTTACCAGGCCCATAAAGTTCTAAAAGATCCCTGTAAAAGGGATATGGTTTTACCAATATCCAAACATATTGGTTGGATTTTAGTAATTTATTTCAAAAAAAAGGTTTTTTTGGAGAGGTGGTATAGTTGGAGGAAGAGACTATACTGTGTGTGGTTTTCAATAAATTTACCTCAACTATTACTATTTATTGTACATATTGTATTAGCACATGTATTCCTTAATGGGAATGCTATAATCAAAGCTTTTACATATAAAGAGGCTCTTTAATTCTCCACTTTCTGCCATAAGGGTGGTGTCATCTGCATATCTGAGGTTATTGATATTTCTCCCAGTGATCTTGATTCCAGCTTATGCTTCCTCCAGCCCAGTGTTTCTCATGATGTAACTGCATATAAGTTAAATAAGCAGGGTGACAATATACAACCTTGTTGTACTATTCCTATTAGGAACCAGTGTGTTGCTCCATGTCCAGTTCTAACTGTTGCTTCCTGACCTGCATACAGGTTTCTCAAGAGGCAGGTAAGGTGGTCTGGTAGTCCCATCTCTTTCAGAATTTTCCACAGTTTATTGTGATCCACATAGTCAAAGGCTTTGGCATAGTCAATAAAGCAGAAATGGATGTTTTTCTGGAACTCTCTTGCTTTTTCCATAATCCAGCAGATGTTGGCAATTTAATCTCTTGTTCTTCTGCCTTTTCTAAAACCAGCTTGAACATCTGGAAGTTCACGGTTCATGTGTTGCTGAAGCCTGGCTTGGAGAATTTTGAGCATTACTTTACTAGCATGTGAGATGAGTGCAAGTGTGTAGTAGTTTGAGCGTTCTTTGGTATTGCCTTTCTTTGGGATTACAGGACCAAGTATTGTTAAAAATACAAGCTTGCAACTGATACACAGTCAGTGAGAAACACCAGTCAGTAATTCATATGGACAGAGGGATCAAGTTATAAAAGACTTCATAAAGGAGATGAGATTTAAGCGTAAAAGCCAGTTGCTTGAATTTCAACATTCTTTGATTGGAAGTTGACAGTAATAAAACTGAGGAGTTCTGTAACTTTTAGCTCTAGATTTCTTGTGCTGTATAATCTGTTTCTTTATTTACTATTTTATTCTGTTGTGTTCATGTCCTGTGTTGTCTAGCTGTGTCATCTGCATTCTGAAATAAGAAATAGGCTAAATAAATAATAATAAATAAATAATAAACAGGCTAAAAATCTTAGTTCTGAAACTTATTTTCACATGATGCTACATAAAAATATCCGTGTGATAAATTAATGTGTAAAAACCATGAAAAAGCATGCAAATGTATATATTTCATATGTTCAGAAGAGGCTATTAAAGCTACTGTTTGTGTGTTATTTAGCATAATTTAAGTCATTGTGATATACAGACCCAAATTGTGTATGGGCTCAAACACACTAAACCATTATTTGCAACACAATCCTGCACTGGTGTCCCTCTAGATGACTCTCAGTTTTTCTACAATTGTCTTTCAAGGACTAGGGTGTTTGTTTGTTTGTTTGTTTTTTTAATCATGGGCCTTCACCATCTCCTTGGTGATTATCATTTTCTTCATCAAATAGAAGCATGGTGAAAAAAAGTAAGAAGGGCTACTTGTTGTAAGTCTTGAAAAGAAATTGTACCTTCCACTTCCACTCACATTCTATTGGCTAGAATTATGCCACACAACCAAGTTTATCTACAAGAAAGGCTGTGAATGTCTTTAATTGGATGTTCAAGAAGAAGAGGTGATAAATTTGTACTAAACAGGTAAGTGTTTTTCTCTTAGCCAACATCAGTGCAGTTAATTTTTCAAGTCTAAATCTCTGCACTTACTGACACTATTATCTCTGAGAAATACTTGTACTCTAGCTACTGCTGAGACAAAATAAGCTTGTGTTGACAGCCATGTAATAGCTTTCAAAGCCTCAACTGAAAGAAATACTATTTGTGGAGGATTTTGTGTAATTATTCTATTCATCTCGGGCAGTGCTTCTTAATCATGGGTGAGTTTGTCTTCCTCCACAGGGAACAGTTGGCAATATTTAGGTACATTTTAGGTTGTCACAATTGGGAGAGTGAAGCTGCTGGCATCTTGAGGGTTGAGGCCAGAAATGCTGATAAACACTTAGGGCATAGCTCTTCCCAGCAAATAAATACCAAGCTCAAAATGTTAATAGTACTGAAGTTGAGAAGCCCTACTCTATATATTCTGGCTCTTCACTCAAAGTGAAGCTATACCATTAGAAATGTATAAGTTGTCTTATAACAGTGNTAGCTCTTCCCAGCAAATAAATACCAAGCTCAAAATGTTAATAGTACTGAAGTTGAGAAGCCCTACTCTATATATTCTGGCTCTTCACTCAAAGTGAAGCTATACCATTAGAAATGTATAAGTTGTCTTACAGCAGTGTATTAGTACATTGTGTATACTCTGCCATATTGATTACTCCATGATTTACTCCAGGGCTTCCCAGGTGGTGCTAGTGGTAAAGAACCCACCTGCTAGTGCAGGGGATATAAAGACGTGGGTTCAATCCCTAGGTCAGGAAGGTACCCTGGAGGAAGGCATGGCAACCCACTCTAGTATTCTTGCCTAGAGAATCCCACGATCAGAGGAGCCTGGCAGGCTNTGTATTAGTACATTGTGTATACTCTGCCATATTGATTACTCCATGATTTACTCCAGGGCTTCCCAGGTGGTGCTAGTGGTGAAGAACCCACCTGCTAGTGCAGGGGATATAAAGACATGGGTTCAATCCCTAGGTCAGGAAGGTACCCTGGAGGAAGGCATGGCAACCCACTCCAGTATTCTTGCCTGGAGAATCCCACGATCAGAGGAGCCTGGCAGGCTACAGTCCACAGGATTGCAAAGAGTCAGACACAACTGAAGTGACTTACTACAGCACATGGTTTCTTTGCCAATATGATACCTTTGGACTATATTGGCAGATGTGACAAGAAATTATGCAGTTTATCTGTATATTTATTATGAAGGAGGTGTATTGCATAGGGTTAATTCTTTAAGGAGTTGTAGTAAAGATCTCTCTTTTTGTGAGTTTCAAAAATAAAATCAGAGACATGAATTTCTTCTGCTTTTATGTCCTGGCTGTTGTATATAGTGCTTCAGTGAGCACTGGGATACATGAATCTTTTCAAATTGTTGTTTTTTCCAGATATATGCCCAGCAGTGGAATTGAAGAATATTTTAATTCTGTTTTTGTTTTTTTGATGAACTTCCATACTGTTGAAAATAATTTTTAAAGCAGTGTGGGTTAAAAAGTAAGTGAATGAATTAAATAGTAATGATAAAGAGACCTTATTGTCACAAAATTTGTACTTCCTAATAGATAGTGTTCAGTACGGAAGCATTCAAATTAACTTGTCTAATGTTGCATGATATATAGCAGGATCAGGAAATGAGAAAAAAATAAATCAAGTTAACATATGATTTTACTTTTCTTTGCTAAATCATTTCAGTCGTGTCCGACTCTGTGCGACCCCATAGATGGCAGCCCATCAGGCTCCCCCGTCCCTGGGATTCTCCAGGCAAGAACACTGGAGTGGGTTACCATTTTCTTCTCCAATGCATGAAAGTGAAAAGTGAAAGTGAAGTCTCTCAGTCGTGTCAGACTCTTTGCGACCCCATGGACTGCAGCCCACCAGGCTCCTCTGCCCATGGGATTTTCCAGGCAAGAGTACTGGAGTGGGGTGCCATTGCCTTCTCCTATTTTACTTGGACCTGGCTAAATTGGTAAATCGAAATCTGGATTATATATATCTTGTTGGTTGGGAATAGATTTCCTAGTTATGTGAAATATAGTAATATATATCCCAAAATGCAGCAGAGACAATACCTATTATTCCCAACTATTCTCTTTTTCTGCTTTTATTGAGTGAAACATCCAAGCTTTAATCAAATCAATATTTACTTTAATCATCATTCTCTTTAGAATATGCTAAATTAGGGTTAAATATCTTTTTAAACATATACTCTTGCATCATTGTAATTATCAGATAATATTTCAATATTCTCCAGAGTAGCTGATTTTCATTCTTTCCTCCAAAATTGCACAGACTTGTGTAACCTAATGAATTATTGAATGTATATATGGCTACACAAATACACATATTTTAAGCTCTTCATGATTTGCTGTGCAGTTTAAATCCAAGTGCTATTTTCAAAATGTTCTAGGTTTTATTTAAAAAACACAAGCTGTCCTTTGGAATATTTATATACATTTTAAACTAAAATTCACAGACTGGCAGGCCGTTTTCTTTGGGCTGCATAGCACTTTAATTTTTAAAATACTTTTTAAATGATTTGATATCTTTTAAAAATAGGCATATTTCTGGCAGGATAATCAGCCATGTTAGGGTTCTTTTTTCCAGATGGCATCAATCATCCAAAGATCAATTTTAACCTGAACTCTTTCCATTTAACCACAGACTCTGCCAAGTTTACTTACTNTCTTTTAAAAATTGGCATATTTCTGGCAGGATAATCAGCCATGTTAGGGTTCTTTTTTCCAGATGGCATCAATCACCCAAAGATCAATTTTAACCTGAACTCTTTCCATTTAACCAAAGACTCTGCCAAGTTTACTTACTTCATTACCTTACTGGACCCTGTAAGCACCTCTTAATGACTCACTCTCCACCCTGTGTCCACAAATTAAAAAAAAAAAAGACACGTAGATAAATTTTGAGTATTTGTTTTTTATTAATGGTATTGGATGTAACAATGGCAGTACTGAGTCTGGTAACATGCGATTGCAAAAGTAAAAGATGATCTGGATACTGTGTCATTATTTCATCTGGCCTGCATGTGAGGACAAATGAGAAGGCAATGGCAACCCACTCCAGTGTTCTTGCCTGGAGAATCCCAGGAATGGGGGAGCCTGGTGGGCTGCCGTGCATGGGGTTGCACAGAGTTGGACACAACTGAAGCGACGCAGCAGCAGCAGTCATGGAGAGCTTTGTTTCTATTTCAAATTTGTCTGCTCTAAACATAGTGTTCAGCTTGGGTATCATGTGCTTAGCTCACCAAGCTATCTCAGAAATGCATCTTTCTGACTGCAAATGACAGATTCTCCTTCCTTCTCTACCTTTCACTCTCAGAATTAACATCTAATAAATGAAAGTGAAGCTCTAGAGTTTATGGATGGCCTCTGATCATGAACCTTGTCACCCTTTGGTAGGAATTTTAGAAAGCATCATGGAAAATCAGTCTAGATGCCTCAGATAAGAGGCATCAGATGCCTCAGATAAGAATTAACAGCTATTGAAGAGGATGAAGTTAGGGATTTTAGACTGATGAGAACTTTGTGATCAAATCCATTGACAGAGTGTAAAATAAGATCATGATGGCACTTGACTTGCTATCCTATACACATATTCAGGAAAAATAGCACTTTAAAAGAGTATATAACATGCAAGATTGCAAAGAGTAAAATTAGTCATTTAAAAAATTGATGGCTGTTTATAATGAAATCCAGAGGAAATGCTTAAAAATCATGTCATGATGACCCATATGGTCTGATGTATGAGCCAAAAATTAGGCTCTCACATTCTCACAGGCAATCAAAAAAAAAAAAAAAAAAAAAAAAAGGAGAAACCTGCCCAGGGATGTAACCCAGAGCCTCTAAAAGATATAAACAAAGTGATTGCTCAAAAAAACTCATATTTGTTTTTTTACACAGAATTTATCCCAGTGGTCTCTATACACAAAATGTGTTGCAATGAATGTAAGGAAAGGAGCAGTAACTACTGGCAGAAGAAGAGCCTGCCTTGTCCCAGCTCCAAACTGGGCTTCACCCCTGGATGCATCACCCTCCCATGGGCCCCAGTGGAGAGCTCGCCTCAGGTACCTCCTCTCCAAGCCTCCTGGCTAGTGCCACTCCCCCTGCTGGTAGAGTTATCGGCTACCCCTCCTTACCCATTCTCCTGTTCAGTGCTGACCCCAGCAGAGGGCTGAGCAACAGAGGTTCCTCACACTTCACTTCCCCACCCTAGGATACTCCAAGGACTATGGTTTTTCTACAGGTTTCCAGAGGGGGCCACAGAGAGGGGACCTGACAACAAAGAGATTAGATTCCCCCCTTAAAAAATCCATATGGTATATTTACGTATTCATTTCATGGTATCATTTCTTATTCTGACTTTAAGCATGAGCTAGTGCCATAACATCAAAGTGATTAGTAATGCTTCTAGTGACTGAGAGAATGATAGTTTTTCCCTTCTGATGATCTGAATAGGTACAATGTGAAACATTTCAAGCTGTCTACTTTCAAGATGATTTATCTCAACTGACCCTCGGATAAGATGGGGTGACAGGTGACTGAGAAGCAGCTCTTCTGTTGAGTGAAAGCACACAGCCTTCAATTGAGTATTGACTGGAGTTGAGGTCAGCGATCCCTTGTGTAAGTGGGAGACCAAGAAAACTGTGCTAAAGACCACTGTCAACTCTACAAAGAGAAGGAAAGGATAGGGTCAGTATTCTCTTCAAGTAATTGTATAGAATCTGCTTATATGCATAGGTGAAATTATGATAAAAGTTCTATGCCATATAGCTTAGCCAGGAATGATTTCAGTTTTCAGAAAAACATAAAGTTTATTATAGTCATACACCTTCCTTCATAANGTCAGTATTCTCTTCAAGTAATTGTATAGAATCTGCTTATATGCATAGGTGAAATTATGATAAAAGTTCTATGCCATATAGCTTAGCCAGGAATGATTTCAGTTTTCAGAAAAACATAAAGGTTATTATAGTCATACATCTTCCTTCATAATAATAATACTGCCAACAAAATTCATATTAAATATTGATATTTTGATATTTTAATTAAAAAGCATCTACTAAAAATAATTGATTAACTTTTGGAATAGCTCATCTATGTTCTTTCTTTATGAAATAATTACCTGGCAGGATTGTCTGTCTAAGACATTTCTGGGTTAAGACAACAATACAATATCATTTGTTAATAAATAACATTTATGTTCTTTTCCTTTGATAATGGGATAAACAGCTTATACATAGACTATCTAAAATAGTATGTTAAATTATAGAAAGACAAAAATGCAAGTTAGAGAGACACATTAATGAGATTTAGAAGTATTTATGGCCATTCAAAATCCTTTCTAAAAGCTTTTATAATACAGTTAAAAAGTTACTACTCACTCCCCATAAGAGAAATAGAGGAAATATTATACCCATTTGAAACTTCTTGCTAAATATCCAGAATTTAATATCTTAAATTTTTGGTTATTTTGAAGGGCATAAAAATCTTATTAGAACTGATTTTTTAGTCAGCTCACTCACTTCTGAGGTCATAGTCCTAATGATCTTGAAATCAGATTTTGATTCCATCTGACAAATTTTTCATATTCTTCAGGATTCAAGATTCTGTGCCAGATGCTGAACACAATGGATATGTCATGATCTTAAATGAGTCTTCCCTTTTAGCAAACAAAATAAATCTGTATTGCATGGTGACTCATAGAATAGCCCTCTCATCAGAATACCTGGTTTCACTTCTGACCACTTCCATTTAGCTGTTTGACTTTGGAAAATGAGTTTGAAATCTCTTTGGTTTCAATGTCTTCATCAAAAATATGAAGATAATAATAATGTACTTCTCTTAAGCAATAATCCCTGTAAGTGAAAGTGAAAGTCACTCATTCGTGTCCAACTCTTTGTGACCCCATGGACTATGCAGTCCATGGAATTCTTCAGGCCAGAATACTGGAGTGGGTAGCCATTCCCTTCTCCAGGGGATCTTACCAACCCAGAGATTGAATCTTGGTCTCCTGCAATGCAGTGGCTTCTTTACCAGCTGAATCACCAGAGGAAGCCCAATCCCTGCANCTTCAGGCCAGAATACTGGAGTGGGTAGCCATTCCCTTCTCCAGGGGATCTTACCAACCCAGAGATTGAATCTTGGTCTCCTGCAATGCAGTGGCTTCTTTACCAGCTGAATCACCAGGGGAAGCCCAATCCCTGTAAAGCCTCAGTACATTTCAACTGTTGATTATTTATTATTACTATTATTGTTATTGCTGACCTTTTACAACTAGCTTTCCATACTTTGGTGTGTGTTCACAAAACATAACTGTTATGCAGCATAACAGTTAAAACACAAACAATTAACAACCACACATTCAATCAGTGGGGATGTCTTGAGTCCCCTGGGGAAGAACAGCTGACTGTCTCATAAGACCCATTCTGTNACCTTTTACAACTAGCTTTCCTTACTTTGGTGTGTGTTCACAATACATAACTGTTATGCAATATAATATTTAAAACACAAATAATTAACAACCACGCATTCAATCAGTGGGGATGTCTTGAGTCCCCTGGGGAAGAACAGCTGACTGTCTCATAAGACCCATTCTGTGGTATTGCCTTAGTGAGAACGTCATAATTTTGGGTCTAGCTCAAAATGCATGTGTATCTGCAAACTGAACACTTTCCCAGAGGTCTGGTCATGTCAACCAAGTTCTCAAGGATTATGAAGAAAAACAAATGCTACTCTAAATTACACAATGGGAAATATAACTATCATATAGTCTAAAATACTAGGCGTTGCTTGGCCAACATATCATTTCATAGGAAATCAGATCTAATAAAACTCCAAGCNCCAGGCAAATGTACTGGAGTGGGGTGCCATTTCCTTCTCCAGGGGATCTTCCTGACTCAGGGATAGATGTGTATAAGAGACAGGTCTAAAATACTAGGCTTTGCTTGGCCAACATATCAGTTCATAGGAAATCAGATCTAATAAAACTCCAAGCTTAAGTGAAAACTGTATTTGAAAATATGAGCACTATATGATTAAAATTTAAGTATCTTCTAGTTTAAGAGAATAATCATTTTGCCAATGGGATGGAAATAATCATGTCCACTGTCTAAAATGCCCTTTCTTTTACTTTATAATTAGACACTGCCATTATATGCTCACTCAGCTTCTTCTAACATTACGTAACTAATCATCTCTCTCCTTGCTTCCCACTCCAAAGTAGATAGCCCTTTAAGACTTGTTCGTGTATCAGTTAGGTAATAAATAGAAACTCTCATTCTGTCACTTTAATAGGACTTGGGATTTATCACTTAAATTATTTGGTGTGATTGCTAAAGTTAATAAGATTTCAAATTGAATCCTCTTCTTGCTATCATTTAGTACTTTGCATAGCATAGAAGAACAATGTTGGTCACAGAAGGTAGGTACTCAAAAAGAGAAAAAATAAAACAGTGAGCACTGCCATTATATAGCTTTTTCAATCTGAAAGTAAAAAAATATATTTTTAATGGTATATAAGAAAAAAAGTCAAATGACTCTCTGAAAGTATTAGCAATGCAGCCTACTTTCATTATTTTATAATACAGCTGTTTCCTTACTGCGTTCAGAGAAAATAAGAGACTATTTCTGAAAAAGTAATTTCAATGAAAGATCTATTAAAATGTAAATATTATGAACTTTCATATTGCTGTGACTGAAAAATACTTATGTTTTATAGTGAAGTCTCCAGAATGAATTAGGTTTGATGGTTTTACTTTAGTATGTTCAATTCAGTCACTCAGTTGTATACGACTCTTTGTGACCCCATGAACCGCGGCACACCAGGCCTCCCTATCCAGCACCAAGTCCCAGAGTTCACCCAAACCCACGTCCATTGAGTCGGTGATGTCATCCAACCATCTCATCCTGTCATCCCCTTAAATAAGCAGGGTGACAATATACAGCCTTGACATACTCCTTTTCCTATTTGGAACCAGTCTGTTGTGCCATGTCCAGTTCTAACTGTTGCTTCCTGACCTGCATATAGGTTTCTCAAGAGGCAGGTCAGGTGGTCTGGTATTCCCATCTCTTTCAGAATTTTCAACAGTTTATTGTGATCCACACAGTCAAAGGTTTTGGCATAGTCAATAAAGCAGAAATAGATGTTTTTCTGGAACTCTCTTGCTTTTTAGAAGAAGAAAAGCTCTGTTCTATGTTTGATTATATGATGATTTGTATGTGTTTGATTAAATACACATACTCACATATACCTATTAAAATATACAAAATATATACACAGACTTTGTGACTCAAGTTTCTGCTTTCATTTAAAAATATTTTTATTATATAGACCGATTGGTTGATCATATCACATAGAATTTCTGTAATTTCAAGATTGGTAACATGTTGCCATAGTCTGAAAAAAATCCAGTATTAGAATCTTCAAGTGAAATTTATTACTGTCTATTCACAGTGCTTAGTTTTACTCACAGCTGGAAAAAGCAACCTACCACCTGGCAAGACCTTAATGTATACTTATACTCTACTGATCCTACATAGTATCCTATATTTTTCTCCACATTTCTTTTACAGTATAAGTAGTTAAAAGATTGATTCTTACATTGAAACCTGTATCTGATAAGTGAAATTTATTAAGCCATTAGCAACTATAAATATTATATGAATTAATTTCTTGGACTATGTTTAAGTTTTTATTGCAGATTGACAGTTTAGATTATATCTCTTGACAGGTTTTGATAAGAGGAAACAGATAAATATCCTTAATATTTATCTCATGAAAATTAAGGCACCAAAAAGGACACATTTCACAACAGGTAGATGCCAAGAAATAGTATAATATCTCAATCATAATTTTTATTATATATTAATAGGTAATTTTTATTAGCATGTTATATATGTGCATGATCCTTTCTAAGCATTTTTGTTTGTATTATTTAATTTTTCCAATCGTGCTATAATAAAAATTATGCTCCTCTCCTTATTTACACACAGTAATTCAAGGCACAGAGAGGTTCTGCAATTTGCCCAAGGTAGCCTAGCTACTAGATGACTGAATACTGGTTACGGACACATGAAGTCTGGCTTGTGAAACCACATTCTTATCTTTGCTAATACCTGAGCCAGGCACTGTACTAATTGCACTCACTGTACTATACAAATTGTACTGTACTTGTATTGTATTAGAATTGTGCTGATTTCATGGGCTTCCATGATAGCTCAGTTGGTAAAGAATCTGCCTGTAGTGCGGGAATCCCTGGTTTGATTCCTGCTTGGGAAGATCCCCTGGAGAAGGGAAAGAATACCCGCTCCAGTATTCTTGGGCTTCCCTTGTGGCTTAGCTGGTAAAGAATCTGCCTGCAATGCAGAAGACCTGGGTTTGATCCCTGCTTGGGAAGATCCCCTGGAGAAGGGAAAGAATACCCGCTCCAGTACTCTGGCTTAGAGAATTCCATGGACAGTATAGTCTTCGCAAAAAGTGGAACATGACAGAGTGACTTTCACTTTCAAGGTGTTAAATTCTTGCCCTTTCATTTTTATCTATATGCCCCAGGGAAAACTGTTAATTGTAATTGTCTTCAGTGTTTTTTTTTTNTCCCATCACTTCACAGCAAGTAGATGGGGAAACTGTGGACACAGTGTTAGACTTTATTTTGGGGGAGCTTCAAAATCACTGCAGATGGTGACTGCAGCCATGAAATTAGAAGACGCTTACTCCTTGGAAGGAAACTTATGACCAATCTAGATAGCATATTAAAAAGAAGAGACATTACTTTGCCAACAAATGTCCATCTAGTCAAGGCTATAGTTTTTCCAATAGTCATGTATGGTTGTGAGAGTTGGACTGTGAAGAAAGCTGAACGCTGAATAGTTGATGCTTTTGAACTGTGGTGTTGGAGAAGACTCTTGAGAGTCCCTTGGACTGCAAGGAGATCCAACCAGTCCATTCTAAAGGAGATCAGCCCTGGGATTTCTTTGGAAGGATTGATGCTGAAGCTGAAACTCCAGTACTTTGGCCACCTCATGTGAAGAGTTGACTCGTTGGAAAAGATTCTGATGCTGGGAGGGATTGAGGACAGGAGGAGAAGGGGACGACAGAGGATGAGACAACTGTATGGCATCACCAACTTGATGAACATGAGTTTGAGTGAACTCCAGGAGTTGGTGATGGACAGGGAGGCCTGGTGTGCTACAATTTGTGGGGTCGCAAAGAGTCGGACATGACTGAGCAACTCAACTGAACTGACTGAATGATGTTCTCATAGAATGAATTTGAGAGTGTTCTCTCCTTTACAATTTTTTGGGAATAGTTTGAAACGAATAGGTGGGAAGTTTATATATTTAGCAGGATTTCTCTGTGAAGGTATCTAGTCCTGGATTTTTGTTTGCAGAGCGTTTTTTAAATTATTGATTCAATCTTAATACTAGTAATACTAGATAATCTGTTCAGATTATCTATAACTTACTGATTTAGTCATGGAAGATTGTATGTTTCTAGAAATTTGTCCAGTTCTTCTACATTGTGCAGTTTGTTGACATATAACTGTTCATGATACTCTTTTTTGGTTATTTGTATTTCTGTGATATTGGTTGTAATTTCTTCTCTTTCATTTCTTATTTTGTTTATTTGGGTTCTCCTTTTCTTAATGAATTTGTCTAGAGACGAATCAATCTTGTTTATCTTTTCAAAAATAGTTTCATTGTTTTTATTTTTGTTTTTTGCTTGCTTGCTTGCTTGATTTATGGTCTTTGCAATGCAGAGGTCTGCCTGAAATTCCAGAGACTCCAGTTCAATTCCTGAGTTGGAAAAGTCCACTGGAGAAGGGATAGGCTACCCATTCCAGTATTCTTGGGCTTCCCTTGTAGCTCAGCTCATAAAGAACCACCTGCAATTGGGAAGACCTGGGTTCAATCCTTGGGTTGGGATGATCCCCTGGAGAAGGGAATGGCTACCTACTCCAATATTCTGGCCTGGAGAATTCCATGGACTCTATTGTCTATGGAGTCACAGAGAGTCAGACACGACTGAGTGACTTTCACTTTCACAGTCTATATTTTGTTTATTTCCTCTTTAATCTCTATTGTAATAATTACTTCCTTCTGCTACTTTTGGTCTTTCTTCTTCTTTTTCTAATCCTTTTAGATGGGTTGTTTGAGATTTTTCTTGTTTCTTGAGGTGTGCTATATTGCTGCAAACTTCCTTCTTAGCAGTGTTTTTGTTGAGTATCATGTATGCTAAGTTGCTTCAGTCATGTCCAGCTCTTTGTGACCCTCACAGGGTCTAGTCCACCAGGCTCCTCTTATCTCTGGGATTCTACAGGCAAGAATACTGGAGTGGGTTGCTGTGCTCTTTTCCAGGGGATCTTCCTGACCCAGGGATTGAACCCGTGTCTCTTACATCTCCTTTATTGGCATGCAGGTTCTTTACCACTAATGTCACCTGGGAAGCATAGGTTTTAATATTGTTAGATTGTCCATACTGCTCAGAGCAATTTAATGATTTAATGCAACCTTTTTAAGATAAGATACTCATGACATTTCTTTTCAGAAAACTAGAACAAATTTGTGTGGAATGACAATAAATCCTAAATAGTCAAAGCAATCTTGGGGGAAAAAAAAAAGCAATTCAGACTATACTACAAAGTTGCAGTAGTACTGGCACAAAAACAGACACATAAATAAATAGAACAGTATAGAGATTCCAGAAATAAATTCATATGTATATAGTCAATAAATCTATGACAAAATAGGTGAAAGTGTACAATAAGGAAAAGACAGTTTCTTCAATAAAGAGTGTAGAAAAATTGAAGAGCTACATGTAAAAAAATTAGAAAATGCCCTTATACTACATTCAAAAATAAAGTCACAATTGATTGAAGACCTAAATACTTAAAACCTGAAACCCTAAAACTCTTAGAAAAAAAATGCATGCAGAATCTCCATTGACCTGTCTCAGCAATGTTTTAAGAATCTGTCTCCCCAGGCAAAGGAAACAAAAGCAAAAATAAACAGAGGACTAATTATACTCACAGGTTTTTACACAGCAAGGATACCATTGACAAATGAAAAGACAATTTACTGAATGACAGAAATGTTGCAAATGATATGTCTGAAAAGAGATTAATATTCAAAATATATAAACAGTTCATACAATTTAATGTCAAAATAAAAACAACCTAACTAAAAATAGATACTTTTCCAAAGAAAGAGTATAGATGTCCAATAGGCATATAAAAACTGCTTACTATCACTAGTCATGAGGGTGATGCATATCAAAACCACAGTGTGACACTACCTAACACTTTGCTTTTTAATGATGGTTATTCTGACAACAAACAATAAATGTTAGTGAGGATGTGGAGGAAGGGAAACCATTCAGTATTGGTGGGAATGTTAATTGCTATTAGCATTATGGATAACAGTATGGAAACTCCTCCAAAAATTAAAACTAGAACTACCATATAATCCAGCAATTCCACTCCTGGATATATATCCCCAAAATACTGAAAACACTAATTCAAAAAGATATGTGCACCCAATGTTTACAGCAGCATTATTTATAGTACCCAATGTATGGAAGTAACCTAAGTGTTCATCAATAGATGGATGGATAAAGATGTGTGTGTGTCTGTGTGTGTATATATATATATATGTATACACATATATATGTGTGTGTGTATATATATATATAAAACATCCACAATAGAATGTCACTCAGCCAAAAAATAAAGTTTTACCATTTGTGGAAACATACATGGGCATAGAGGGTGTTATGCTTAGTGATTTAAGTCAAACAGAGAAAAGCAAATGCTGTATTTTTCATTTATGTATGAAATCTAAAATATATAACAAATTAATATAACAGAACAGAGACAGACATGGAGAACAAACTAGTAGTATTCGGAGGGAGAGTGGTTCAGGAAAGGGAAAGGTCAAGGAAGGGAATTAAAGTTACAAACTTAGGTATAAAATAAGTAAGATATAAGGATGTAATGTGCAGCACATAGAAAGTACTCAATATTTTGTAATAATTTTGAATCACAGTTGTACATCTTAAACTAATATAACACTGTGTCTACTATTTGCCAATAAAAATAAATATCTAAAGGGAATTAAAAATATTGACATGCTTTATGTACTAATCAGACATGACCTAGTAGGAAACATTAATGTTACAAGCTAAATTATTATATTTATCTTACATATTAGCTAAACATATGCAATAAATTATTCAATAATTAATACTCATTGTATATATGAACAATATTCTTAACATGTTAAGGTAATCAAAACTTACTTGAATAAAACAGAAGTAATGATATCTATGAAAAAAACTATTATTGATGGAAAAGAAATTTCAGTGTCTCCAGAGATTTGTTACCAAAATATTTCAATATAGAAAGTTGGAACAGTATCTAGGAAACTGTTTTTAACTATGAATTCTATATTCAGGTTGTCTGCAATTTAAATGTAAATTTAAAAGTCATTTGCTTTTCTTATCCATCCAATATAAGAAAGTTCTATTTAAGGTTGCATAGTGAAAGATTATGACATATTTGTGTTGTAGACAACATCTATCATTTAATAAACTAGAAGAGTCAAATCTACTGAAACTCTAGAAAACCTAAAATTTAAGTTAAACAATATTTCAATTAATAATACATTGATGAGATGTAGATATTTAAGAAGTTAAGTAGTTTTGTTTTTTTTCCCAAAATATAATATGACTCCCCGTGAAGTACCATAATATATTTGCACCTAAAAATAGGTGAATATTTTTGAGATTGACCCTTTAGTTTAAAAAGTATATTTAATTTTATCCAGAATAATTGCAATTGGTTAATGTAGCTTCTAAAATTTAAAATTTATTCATAAGTATTTGAAGAACTGAAATATTGAAACTGAATAATTAAATAATAAATAGTTCCCAATAGGGTTACCATTTCCATAGAAAGATATCGGGAAATTAAGTATCAGAATATAGTAAAAATTTTGTTTCCTTAAAAGCAAGACATAATTATTTTGTATATTATAAGTTATAATAACTGAGTTCTTAATTATTATTATTAATATTGAATTTTGTTATTTTAATTTTATTAAATGTAATTATGCTCTTTCAACATATTTAAAATTCAGTGGCTAAATTTGATTTTATATAAATTTGCTGTGCCTAGTCACTCAGTTATGTCCAACTATTTGTGACTCCATGGACTGTAGCCCTTCAGGCTCCTCTGTCCATGGGGATTCTCCAGGTAAGAATACCAGAGTGGGTTACCATGCCCTCCTCCAGGGGAATTGTCCCAACCCAGGAATCAGACCCAGGTCTCCTGCATTGCAGATGGATTCTTCACCATCTGAGCTACCAGGGAAGCCCAAATATAAATGATAGTCTTGATGGGGCTCTTATTTTTTGATGGCTGTGACTAGGCATGTCAGATCTTAGTTCCTCAGCTGGGGCTTGAACCTGTGCCCTTTGCTGTGGAAGTTTGAGTCCTAACCACTGGACCAAAAGGGAATTACAGAATTATTTTCTTGGATATAATTGTCACTTCTAAGAAATAAAAGATACATGATCCTTAAAATTACATTTGTGGAAAGAGAGGCTTTTCCTAACTCATAAGATATATAGGAATTTATGCTTATAGTGGTGGTGATGATACTGTTGGGGTCTACAGAGACTTCAAGGGTGAATCATGAATGCTGAGAACAGTCTGTCAGCTTCAGCTAGTGTATGAATGCTTATAAGCATGCCTGTTAACATTGCGTAAGGGATGAGTCACAGCTTTCTTTTTGCTTTAGATCTAAAATCCATAAAAACTAGGGAAGTTCATCAAAATGATTTTATACTATATTTATACAGATTTTGGACCCCCAATTTCCAATGAAGTGTTCATCAGGAAAGGTGCAGCTCTGTTAATAAATTTTACAGATCAGCTTTTCAGCGTTTTTCATGTTATGCCTTTATCCAGTAGTGTGGATATAATAAACTGAAAGTGAAAGTCATTCNAGATGAGTCACAGCTTTCTTTTTGCTTTAGATCTAAAATCCATAAAAACTAGGGAAGTTCATCAAAATGATTTTATACTGTATACAGATTTTGGACCCCCAATTTCCAATGAAGTGTTCATCAGGAAAGGTGCAGCTCTGTTAACAAATTTTACAGATCAACTTTTCAGTGTTTTTCATGTTATGCCTTTATCCAGTAGTGTGGATATAATAAACTGAAAGTGAAAGTCATTCAGTTGTGTCCAGCTCTTTGCGGCTCCATGAACTATGCAGCCCGTGGAATTCTCCAGGACATAATATTGGAGTGCATAGCCTTTCCTTTCTCTAGGGGATTTTCCCAACCCAAGGATCAAACCCAGGTCTCCTGCATTGCAGGTAGATTCTTTACCAGCTGAGCCACAAGGAAAGTCCAAGAATACTGGAGTGAGTAGCCTATCCCTTCTCCAGCAAATCTTCCTGACCCAGGAATAGAATGGGGTCTCCTCATTATAAAAATATACATTTGAATAAAATTGATACAAATTTAATATAATTCTCAAGGGAAATAATAACTGTCACCTCCCTAGGAAATTGAAAACCTAAAGGAGTTCCTATCATAATATTGGGAAAATTAGTAGTAAGATAATTTTACAGAAACTTCCTGGAGTTTGCATTATCTTCTTTATGTATTATATCCCAGATTATAGGAAAATTCTGATTAAACAGTAACTTTCCGGTTACCAAGCCACCATCTGAGGTACAGTAAGGATCTGGGTGCACCATTCAACCTGGCCATCTTAACAATTCTTTTCTTACTATGGAACCTGACGTTGGAAATGGTAGCATTTAAAATCAACTTGTTACTTGATTGTATTAAGAGAAAAAAAGATCTGAGAAGAAACGGCTGTAGCTTTAACTCCATTATTAATAAAGTGACCATATTTTTGCAAGTTGCCACAGACTGTAGTATAAGGACATTGTTTATTCAAAGTCATTAATTGTCTAAAAGCATGAGACAGTACAAATATGAACAGATTTTGAAAACAGTACATACATACATCAGTGTGTCAAATAAAAACAAATCTGGAATTAGAGAAGGAGAGATTTTGTCTTTCAAAAGATTATAGCAATATGAAGAACACTTTCATTTCAGGATCGCAACACATCAAAAAGCAAACCCCCAAAATAGCTGCTTATCCTTTCCTATAAAAGAAATTATTAGGTACTTATAAGGGAAAAGTGGGGAAGCAGGGGTCCTGAGCAATGTGATGATGAGTCTGATAGGAAACGTCTCTTGCTAAGGAGACCACATTTGGGGGATGTGATCCAAAGGGAGAGTGTTCTCCATTCTAGTACTGGCTCAGACTTGGAAGTTCAGAGGCCCGGTGGAAGAGAGGAACCTGACTACAGTTTAGCTAAGGCACAGCAGAGAGTAAGAAATAGACAGCTGTAGACACTTACTTAGACTTAGTTTACATTCAGAAAACTAAGATCATGGCATCTGGTCCCATCATTTCGTGGCAAATAGATGGGGANGGGGATGTGATCCAAAGGGAGAGTGTTCTCCATTCTAGCACTGGCTCAGACTTGGAAGTTCAGAGGCCCGGTGGAAGAGAGGAACCTGACTACAATTTAGCTAAGGCACAGCAGAGAGTAAGAAATAGACAGCTGTAGACACTTACTTAGACTTAGCTTACATTCAGAAAACTAAGATCATGGCATCTGGTCCCATCATTTCATAGCAAATAGATGGGGAAACAGTGACAGGCTTTATTTTTTTGGAGTCCAAAATCACTACAGATGGTAACAGCAGCCATGAAATTAAAAGACACTTGCTCCTTGGAAGAAAAGTTATGACCAACCTAGACAGCATATTAAAAAGCAGAGACATTCTTTGCCAAAAAAGGTGACTCTACTCAAAGCTACAGCTTTTCCAGTAGCCATGTATGGATATGAGAGTTGGACTAGAAAGAAAGCTGAGCACCAAAGAATTGATGCTTTTGAACTGTGGTGTTGGAGAAGACTCTTGAGAGTCCCTTGGTTTACAAGGAGATCCAACCAGTCCGTCATATAGGAAATCAGTCCTGAATATTCATAGGAAGGGCTGAAGTTGAAGCTGAAACTCCAATAGTTTGGCCACCTGATGCAAAGAACTGACTCATTGGAAAACACTCTGATGCT